>CM035153.1:102972908-103557908 GCA_020205615.1 Panax quinquefolius
AGTATATCTTTACACAAAAGATTTGAACATGCGACAAAGAAGATGGTTGAGGTGATCAAAGATTATGATTGCGAGATTTTCTATCATCCGGAAAGGCGAATGTTATTCTTTGATGCCTTAAGTAGGAAGGGACGGGAGAAGTTAATGATGTTAAGCGATCAAGAAAAGTTAGTGTTGGAAATGACTAAGATGGAGTTGGAAATTAAATATCCAATGAATCAGATGAAAAGTTATTCGGATGGGAAATAGTTCAACGTTGGTAGATAAGGTGAAAAATGCACAACTTGAGGATGAAGGCTGCGAAAAGATAAAGCAGAAGATATCGTAGGTGGGGAGACAAATTCAAAATCGATTCGGAAGGGTTACTTTGATTGAAGGGAGGATTTGGGTTCGCCGAAGAATTAAAGTTAAAGAAGAAATTCTGAATGAAGCTCACAACTCACGATATTCTATTCACCTTGGGAGTACAAAGATGTACCAAGATCTTAAACATCATTTTTGGTGGCCGAATATGAAGAGGGATGTGGCTGAGTGTGTGGCGAAATGCTTAGCGTGTCGAGAAAGTCAAAATTTGAACATCAAAGGCCAAAGCGGATTATTACAACTAGTTAGAGATACCGAGAATAGAAATGGGAGCATATCATAATGGATTTTGTGGTAGGTCTTCCAACGACTCAGCAAGGTTACGATGCCATTTGGGTGATTGTCGATCGGTTGACGAAGTCAGCACACTTTTTGCCAATCAAGATTTAATTTACTCTATATCGGTTAGCAAAACTATACGTGAAAGAGATTGTGTCAAGACACGGTGTACCTGTGTCTATTGTATCAGACAGAGATCCATGTTTCACATCTAATTTCTGGAAACGATTACAAGAGTGTTTGGGAACACAGCTGAGAATGAGCATGGCGTACCATCCTCAGACCGACAGACAAAGTGAGAGAACCATCCAAACACTGGAGGATATGCTCAGAGCGTGTATTATGGATTTCAAGGGAAATTGGGATGACCATACGCCATTAGTGGAATTTGCTTATAATAATAGTTATCATGCAGTATTATAAATGCGCCACCACGAAGCGTTATCTGGCGGAAATGCGAACTCCATTATGTTGGGGACGAGGTTGGTGAGCGTCGACTATTGGGTCCAAAATTGGTGCAACAGGTATCGAGATCATCAAAGTGATTCGAGCGAGGCCCGATATTTGCCGCAAGATGAGCGGAAGAAATATGCCGATCATCATCGACAGAATCGGGAATTCAATGTCAGTAGTTATGTTTTCTTGAAAGTATCTCCTTGGAAGGGGAAAATTTGATTTGGCAAGAAGGGGAAATTAAGCCCTAGATTTATAGGACCTTTCGAAGTGCTTCGACGTGTTGGCAAAGTGGCGTACGAGGTAGCCTTACCTCCGGAGTTGGAGCATATTCATAATGTTTTCCATGTCTCGGTATTAGTATAACTTAATGATATAACTTAGTATAACTTAATGATAACATATTGGACATGTAATAGGATGTTGTATCAAGTTGTTAATGTATATGTGGTGCAATGACATGATCACTTAAGTAGTTGTAATAAAGCTAAAAAGTAATGTTCATGAAAAGATGCGATGTTGTTTAAACTTAAACTTAGTTAGTAGCTACACTAAAAGTAGAAAGCAACTCATGAAGGTAATGTTAGTGTAACTAATGTGTATTGTCAATACATATGGTATGTGTAGGACTTGGGGTGAACGTGAGTAGTGATTGTTTAACCTACGCACGAGGCAAGTTCTCTAACCCTACTTTTATAATTGTGCAAGTTCTAAACCTTATCTCTTTACAATTGAGCAAGCATTCGAACTTTGTTCTTTTCATATTGAGTGCAAGTTTCCATTCCTATATTATTATTCTACAAGTTTCTAACATTCTTTATGAATTTGAGCAAGCTTAACCTATCTTGCGTATGTTTATACAAGCTTATATAACCTAATTCGTTACATTGAGCGAGATTTAGTTTCCTAATTATTGTTCAAAGCATATAATGTTCTAATACATTGATTCAAGGGAGATTGTTTTAACTCTTCTATAGTGTTTTGCATGTATATCATGATTACTCAATTATATATTATTGTTATTCAATCTTTGACTTTGATAACCTTGTTCAAAGCTTTATCATGTATTAAACCTTCAAGTAGTAAGCAAACATTTATTGATTGAATTAATCTATATTCGAATAGTGTTCTAAATTTCTAGAAACACTGATAAGCTAGTTCCAAACTAAACTTTCTTTAGTGAGGAAATTCTAAATCCAAACTGAGACGAACAACCCTAACATAGGGTATTTTGTACGTGTAACGTTTAGATGTTTGTGCACAATACATGGTACAAAGGGCTGATTCCCCTAAGTACGATAAGAAGGATTCGTATAGTCTAAATGACTGTTAAGGTTGGGTAATAATACCTAAGTACCAGGGACATAGTTCGTGGTCTTAAGACCCTCAGATAATTAAAGTTCAAACTTGTTTTCTATTTTGAATTGTAAAACAAGGTCCTTATTGTTCAGCTTTTGTTGTTCACTCTCTGTTGTTACCATCAACGCTTTCGTTCTTTATCGGTGAGCATTTGTTTGCTCACTCTCGCAATTAACACCGCATGACTAAAGTGGAGAAAGTTGATGGTAGTCGATTACTAAAAAAGCAAGGCAAGATGTCCAAATGATGAAGACTTATGATAATTTTATGTTTTATGTTTCAAGACTTGTTTTAAATATGTGATGTATTTCGCAAACTGATGTAATAATTTTAAGGTTAGATTACCTGGGATTTAATTTGAAATGATGATGTAACCCTTTAATGGGAGAGATTATTGTTTAAATTATTCTAATTATGTCTTTGTCCCTTATTATGGGTAGTTAGATATAATAGTTTTTGATAAGTGAGCACCAAATCCTGTGAGAATAGAGAACCTGGATTCGGGGGTGTCACACAACATCTCTTCAAATCACCCAACCAAAATAGCTTTTTAAGTGATGAACTTGAGAAACTATAAATTAGAATTTTAGAACTAGATGAATACCTTTGAACAACAATGAAAATCTCATGTAAGCGTATACATGAATACATATGAACACCATATATGCATATAAATTCACAATCATGAAAACCTAATTTTACAAAGACTAAATACAAAATATCTTAATTTAGTATAACGGTTAGTTTGATACCTTTCTAGGTTGAATTAGGAGAAAAGATGGAGATAAAGAAAGTTTTTCTTTTGTTTTCTCAAGGTTTCCCTTCTTCTTCCTCTTCTTCTCTGTATTCTCTCTTTTCTAACTTACGTACATAGAAACATATAATGTATAATATAATAGATATAAATTATATAATATAATTATATATGTAACTGATATCAGTTACATTTGTTTTTCATTTTTTTTGAAAATCAAAAGCCACAAGGTTTGTTTGGCTAAACCATTTTAAAATAATGACTTAATCATTCCTTAAGCCTTGTTTGGTAAAACAAGTTTAAAATAAGAATTTCAAAAGCTCTAAGGCTTTGTTTAGTAAAACCAAATTAAAACTCTTTTAATTTATTTTTATAAGTCATTTATAATATAGTTTATTGTCCCAAATTGCTTACTTGGATTTCCATATCCAATCTTAATTAAATAAATTAATTACCACATACTAAATAAATTTTCTACTTAACAAATATCACAAAATTATAATCTCATTATAATTTTATTTAATAATTAATATATCACTTTAATTATTAAATTACGACAACAATATAGCAACTCATGTAATCTTTAACAACTCTCTAACTGTTAAATTAATTTAGAGTATTATCTAATAATTTTAATTCACAAATATATACTAACAACAACCACATAAATAAAATATTTATTTAATTTAATAAATATTTTAAATTATAAATAAAATACTGGATTGTTACATCCTTCCCTCCTTACAAGGATTCTGTCCTTAGAATCACAACTCAAACAAATCATTCGTCACATTCTTCCCTCCTTATAAGGATTCCATCCTCGGAATCACCGAAACCCTACCTTACTCGGGTTTTCATCAAATCTCTTCGTTGAATAACTTCAACACATGACCTTAATATAGGTTATATATTTTCTACTACTTTCATTACTTCAACAAATTCTAGGTTTTATTTCATAACTTTCACTTGAACTCAATTATATTTTGAGTATTATATACTCTTTAACCCATTCATTTCCTTTGCTAAGGATCGTTATCATAAATACTCGGGATATTACATTCACTCATTCTTCTAAGAATTTCGTCTTCGAAATTTTATCTATTAATCTTTATTCATTCAATCTATCAAAATAGATTTTACTTTAATATCTATTTATTCATTAGGTTCTGCAACCAAATTCTTTCTCTAAGGATCTTTCTACAATTATTAAACTTTTCTATTAAAAGTTTTACATTATTCTTTGATAACTCATCTCCTTCTCACTTCAAAATTTCTTTTCTCACTTATTCAACATATCCATCATTCAGTGTCGCATTCTACGACTTACTTCTTTATAAGGAATATCATCCTTACCACATTCGCCCTTTAGAATAGAAAGAATCTTCCACAATTGCTCAATAATTGGGAAGCAGTATGAATAACTCAAGAATTTAAAAGATTTCAAATCATGCTGAGGGTCATAAGACCTTGAACTATGTCAACGGTTATAAGTACTCTTTCAACTTAAACCTTGACAGTCATTAGACTATAGGGACTCCCGTACTTAGGGTGTCTTACCCTTCGTACGATGTATTGTACACAAATATTTAAACGCTATGCGTATGTCCATAATTATAAGTAATCTTTCAACTTAAACTTTAACGATCATAAGACTATAGGGACTCCTCGTACTTAGGGGGATCAACCCTTCGTACAATGTATTGTGCACAAACATCTAAATGCCTCCGCGTAATCCCCTATAAAAGGGTTGTTCATCTCAGCTTTTCAACATCTGAATCCGCACCAAAATAATTTGGTTTGGCATAACTTTTCAAGAAACGCTTGAACTTCATGAACATCTTTCAATAATCGTCTAGCTGAATTCAATAGCATAGACTTCCACAATAATTCAGACATCAACCGAAATATACATATACATATATATATTCTCATATCTTAAAGAAATCTGAAAAATCCTTTTTATGACGTTATGATACCGCACTGTATTTACAGTCCATTTGAGGATTTCGTCATTTGATGATTTTATCATACTACATCATACCATAGTGAAATTTGACGATCCTTAGATCACATCCGACACTAAGTATCTTGCATTGATGACTCGTCTTTTTTTTCATCTCTACACCGAGTTCCATGACACATTGATGATATAAAATACATTTTGATATATTTCAAATCATTTTTGTCTAAGCAAAAGCAATTAGCATAACATCTGAATAATGGTATTTTTTTTTAAAACTCATTGGGTTCATCATTTGATCCAATGTTTTTCAAGAAAATAGATGTAATACCCGAAAGAAAAATAAAATATTATATGATAAAAAATATATATTTTTGTTTTAAAACATATTAATTGGACTCTGTTTTCTTATTTGGGCTATTATTTTGTTTGGGCCAAATTAATCAGTAAAATTTATGGACTATAATAAGTAAATGGATTATATTAATTTGGGCCTTTATATTATTTGGGCTAATTTATAATTGTGTAAATTTATTTATTTTTATCCAATTAATTAAGAGGATTATTATAATATATAATTAATAAATAAACTAAACCTAATTGTTTCATCATTTTTATCTGAATTGAAAAGAAAAGAAAGAAGTAGTATTATGATTAAAGAAAAGGAGGAGAAAGGTTACACTGCAATTTGGAGAAGAGGATCCTATACCTTTTCTTCTTTTTCAGTAAGTTTTAATAACAGTGATGGAGTACGGTATATATATTAGTAGATACATAAATTGTTGCTTGCCAGGATTATGTATATATATATATATATATATATATTTAGAGAGAGAGATAAAAGTTGTTAGATTACTTTTGGACGGAAGTTACTTAACCTGCTGCTATATAAAAAAAAAATATATTCGTTATCTGTATGCGAAAAGTTGCTGACAAGTATAATATGGATTATAACTAAATTATGTTAAATGTGTCATGTTTGGTTTCCTGTAACATTGATTTCATTATATGTTATATATATTTATATATTACTTTTTAATAGGTACTTAGCCATAAAGCTTTTAAATCAGAATTAGTAAATCAATTGAAGTTATGTTTATTAATTTGAATTAATTAATTTTAAACACATAGTTATAAAAGTTTTAATAAATAATTTAATAGTACTATGTTATTAATGATTGGATTGTAATAAAATTTTATTAAATTATTTAGATTGAGCCGGATGGGGAGTCTAAGCGAGTTTTTGGAATATACTTTGGGTATTACGTTGCTTAATTGAGTGCGGATTAGTACTCTTTCAATGAGACTCTTTTGTTTTTAATTTGTTCGTTTTTATGCGTTTTGAAAATTAGTATTGCCTCTCATGATTATTTTTTGTCAAATTCATTGTGATAATTTAGTTCATGCGTCATAGTTGGAACTCATATTTGTACTCTGAGACTAGTCAACATGTCTAAGTTTATTTTGATATCGTAGTAAGGTATATGTTAATATTTTTGGAGACTTTGGGTTGATATCTCGCTTCGATTTAACATGTACATGTTAGAACCCCTTTGTTGTGTCGCGTGTGTTGTGACATTATATTTTGTTAGAAATCCGTAGGGTATACGAGCTATAACCACGTGGGAGTACCACATGCATGTCCTCTTGGCACCGAGGCATGACACCTTCCGGTGGCGGTGTGATCGATCCACAGCGTCTCGTTTTGTGCTTTCTGGTGGGAGTTGGCCATTTGGTGTTTTGTTGTGGGAGGCGTATGGGTGCGACCCTAGTTTTCTGATACATTACATCGCATTACTGCGGATTGGTGATGTTTGTGCCAAACACGCCTTCTGATTTTTCACGCATCTGGATTGCGCAGTTCGATGTGTGATTACCTGTGTGGCATTGTTTGACTTGCCTATGTGGCAAGGTATATTACTATTTATTTTGAGCTCGGTATGAAATAACACCCAGCCATTTGATTCAGCCTACCATTTTATTGTGTTAGTTTTGTTCATTTTGTTTCAGTTCGGTTTGTTTCAATTCATTTAATTGAGTTAGTTATTTCGGTTCATTTCTTGTATTCTATATCCGTACTGGGCATTTGGCTCATGCTGTGTTTTTTTTTCTTCCGGTAGGTAATCAGGGGGACCAAGGACAAGTGTGACGAGAGCTTCCTTTAATCCAATAGTTTTGATATATTTTGTTAGGCTTCGATACATTGACTTATTTAAAGTTGTAATAATTATTTTAGATTGTGGATTGAGCCAGTGTGGCATTTATTATGGTTTGTCTTATGAGATTTAATTATCATGAGACTATTCTTGTGTGGCTTTGAGCCCTGCTATTAAATTCATCAGTTTTGTTATGTTTTGAGTAACCTCTCTTTCTATTTTGGAAAGGGGGTGTTACAATAGAAGTGCAAACATCAGCACGAAGTCAATAAATTTTGAAAGTCTAGCATAGCTAGTAGATTTAGAATATTCAAGTATCCATCTACTTCAATCTTTACTTCATTACTTACCCATTCTATCAATCTTCAACTTCATCAATGCTCTCTATACTATAACCGTTTTCTACCCAAAATAGTTCATCAAACTTACCGCACATTAGAAGTTCAGGAACTTGCCACTGATAATATGAGTTTAAGAACTTGTCCTGAGTGGGACCAAGGCGTCCATTCACTAAGGGTTCAAAACATACCATATTATTATGAATCACGAACTTACCATATGCATTAGTTTTAAGAACCGCACCTAATCCTAATAATATCTGACTAATCTTAATAGTTTCTAACTATCAAATATACACATGAGAAAAGAATCACATTTTCACCACATATACATACATTGATAGCGTGACACCAACATTCCAATGATTATCAATGTGATAAACTAAGCACAAGCACAAAACCCTCACCCATACAAAGGTTTGTACAACTCAGCCATCACATGAGTCCTCAATTGAAATCCCACCTAACTCTATCTTACTCTTAACAACTTACCCTTAACTTGCTCAATACGAATTCCTCGTATCACATTATCTATAACTCCTCGTGAGTTTACCTCGTACTATATCATAGTACATTACCTTCATAGCATCCAGCTATAATTATTCAAACATTACAAACCATCTTTTTCTTATAACTTAAACAGATCACGTCGTGATCTTATTCTATAATCATCTCCCTTAAAATTATTTTCTTCACTCGTGATCGTTTTGTTTTACGATCCTCTTTCTTTCTCTTTTTCATCATACGTATCCATTTACTATACTTGATACACATCGAGTCTCTAACAGTTTCAATATGGTACGCTGAGTGGTTTCCCACAAATAACCAACAAACTAGGTTCCAAGTTGCTAGTTCGTATATACCTCCGCTTTATGAAGGAATCGTTTAGCCCAGATACCATACATCAACTACTAAAGAGTACAATTGTACAACACTTAAATATAATTGTTTGATTCTTAACTTCTTTATCATCTTCTTCTTTATTCTCTAAGGTTATAGCCTAGGGTACTCTTACCTAAGGTTTAAAACCTACAACTTTGATACCAACTGTAACGACCCCAAAATTCATACAATTTAATTCTCGACTTCGGTCGTTAATAATACATTCAACCTCTAATTTTACATTATTAAACGATAATACAACAATTGAAATTTGCGGAATAATTAAAATTTTCTATTACAAACTATCCTCGCTCCCAAAACCTTCAACCTTTACATCTAAATATCTCAAAATCATTTTAATACTATAATAGTTTACATCGCAAAACGATATTTACAATTCAACATTAATACATTATTCGGAACCTTAAACATGGTTCAAATAATAATAACACAACAAAGTATATAAATCTTCAAGTATCACATCTAATTCATGTCTTTCAAGTAACACATAACTTTACCTTGAATCTTGAACCTACAAAAGTGGTTATTTGCAAGGTTGAGCTCGACAGCCCAGCAAAATCTAACAATTTTCATGCATCACATAGCATATAATAACATGCTCAACATATAACATACATGCTACCGTTCATATAACATGTATAAAGATTGAGTCCTTACTCAATCAACATGCTTTAATCAATCAACATAGTCATAAATTGACTTTAACATTTCATACTTTCAACATATATATAACACATCATGTTATTTGCAATAAAGATTTAAAACACTTAATCATCAAGTTCACATAGCAAATAGGAACTGAAAGACTTGCCTGATTCATAGGTTATGAACTACGACTTAACTGCTTAACGCTTATCTGCACTTCGTGTATTCCTACACAGTTATATAATCGTGGATTCACATCCATTAGTTATATATTTCATACATTCTTAATATAATAGTAACGTTACATTGTTTCCTAACTAGGTTTGTAAAACATTCATTTCACTTTCTCATCATACTCTTAGAATAGCTAGGCATGTATAAGTATACCTTAACCATCCGTACTTAACATCAAATAGGTTGTGATCTATTTTCAAGTTCACATTCAAATTACTTAGCTCCATAATGATTTATTTCAATCAATAAGGCTTAACAACTTTCTTTAACAAGATTTGATGTTATAAGCTTTTAAACCATATATTGGTACTAATAAGCCTCAAATAGCATGCTCACATGTATCTATATCATTTACATGGACATAGCATAATTCATACTTTTAAAACATGTTTAATAACTTATGTCATGCTTGACTAGTTGAGTGCATATATCATTCATATCTTAATACTTAGTTACAAAAGATAATGGAGTTTGTCTTTGAAATCAGTTTATCATTAATGATGTAGTATAGCACATATAAGACAACTTTTAAAAACTCTTATCATAAGTAACTAAGTCATGATAACGTCTTCTCAAATTCAAAACCTACCTCATGTAGCATTTATGCACCTTAGTTCTATTATATCAAGTTTCTCTTGAAAACTTTTCTAACACAAGGTCTAACAAGTTTTATCATGAACAAGACACTATAAACACCATATCATGCTCATTTATATTTGAACTCAATCATGTATACAAACCACTAAGTTCGAACTTAGAGAACATAAGTTTTCCGAGGTTTTTTTTTTTTAAGTTTCTTTTCCAAAACACATACTAAGTCATGCCGATGCTTTTATTATGAAAGCAAGGAAATTTTATATGTCATGTATAATATCATTCATTTTCATGTTTCATCACTTAGAATAACATATTCCATCATCGGAGCACTATACTTGCTTGCGTATGTGCTCGATTCGACTCCCTCCGATCGCCTCTAGAATCACGTGTGAGTCACAAAGATGACTATTTTACCCTTCTAAAGACCTCAAATAAAAAAACTTAAAGACCAAAAGTTGTAGATCTATTCGTCCTCGTTAGGATCATCTTGAATCACCTCAATCGGAGTTCGTATGAAAAAGTTATGGTACATTTTGTTTTAGTAAAACATGTTTACGATTTTTTTTCCAAAATTGGCTAAGCGAGACTACCCCGTCCTAAGCGGGGTTTTACACTAGGGGGGGGCAAGTATGGGGTCTCTTCTGCTAACTCGTGAATTTTGATCCCGAACACTACATAAAGCCAAATTAGGCCTACAAACTCCTTTCTAACAACCATACCAACCTACCCAAGGTGTAATATGTTTACAGAAACATAAACTAATATTTCTACCATGTTTCTAACCACATAAACAATATAAACATCAAAGATTACAACCTTTAATTTCACTATTTCTCTTATTACCTCTTCTTTTTACATTCATAGCGAAATTCTTCACTATGAATTCGTTTTACATCCGTTTTGACTCGTTCAACTTGGGTTGTTTTCATTTTTCAACATACTAACAATATCTATCATCAATTTCAAATTCTATCCATCAATTCTGACTCCAACATAAGTTAAAATATACATATGCCATCAAAACTCAAGTTTTTCATCTTTAACATATTCTTATGATTTTGATTACTCTAGAACCAATTAAAGAGACTATATATACTCGATTATACACCCATACACATATATATACAACATCTCTTCAAATCACCCAACCAAAATAGCTTTTTAAGTGAAGAACTTGAGAAACTATAAATTAGAATTTTAGAACTAGATGAATACCTTTGAACAACAATAAAAATCTCATGTAAGCGTATACATGAATACATTTGAACACCATATATGCATATAAATTCACAATCATGAAAACCTAATTTTACAAAGACTAAATACAAAACATCTTAATTTAGTATAAGGGTTAGTTTGATACCTTTCTAGGTTGAATTAGGAGAAAAGATGGAGATAAGGAAAGTTTTTCTTTTGTTTTCTCAAGGTTTCCCTTCTTCTTCTTCTTCTTCTTCTTCTTCTCTCTGTATTCTCTCTTCTCTAACTTACGTACATAGAAACATATAATGTATAATATAATAGATATAAATTATATAATATAATTATATATGTAACTAATATCAGTTACATTTTTTTTTCTTATTTTTTTTGAAAATCAAAAGCCATAAGGCTTGTTTGGCTAAACCATTTTAAAATAATGACTTAATCATTCCTTAAGCCTTGTTTGGCAAAACAAGTTTAAAATAAGAATTTCAAAAGCTCTAAGGCTTTGTTTGGTAAAACCAAATTAAAACTCTTTTAATTTATTTTCATAAGTCATTTATAATATAGTTTATTGTCCCAAATTGCTTACTTGGATTTCAATATCCAATCTTAATTAAATAAATTAATTACCACATACTAAATAAATTTTCCACTTAACCAAATATCACAAAATTATAATCTCATTATAATTTTATTTAATAAATAATATATCACTTTAATTATTAAATTACGACAAACAATATAACAACTCATGTAATCTTTAACAACTCTCTAGCTATTAAATTAAATTAGAGTATTATCTAATAATTTTAATTTACAAATATATACAAACAACAACCACATAAATAAAATATTTATTTAATTTAATAAATACTTTAAATTATAAATAAAATCCTGGATTGTTACAATTACCATCTATTATTGTAATCCACTTAATGTTTTAGTATCCTTAACATGCATGTTAAACTAACCCAAGTCCAATTCGCATGACACGTAATTAAGCGAGACTTCTTTATGCATGACAGCCACCACTTGGCTTGTGCCATGTAGTATTATACTAAACTATCACAGCGCTTCGTGCGGCGTCATTTCCGCCCAAAAGCCGCATGTCTTTCATGCCTTGGCATATGCCTGCGCCATGTGATATACCGGACTCAATTTTGCGAGAACCTCAGCAGAACTGACTTTGGCCATAAAATCCCAATTCTACCGAATTACACCAAATTACAACATCTACACTTTGTCGCATTATAGTTACACATACTAAACACTATTCTATATACAAAATATTATATAAACACCATTTTAAGGAATCAAAACTATAGTTTTTCCAAATTTTCTTTATTTTACACTTTTAACGAATTTGATCGCCACGAACTCGTTTCTTAATCAATTGTCATGATTTAAACTTCATACTTTTGTTTCTTAATATATTATCACAATTCTTTGACAAATTCTGATTACATCATATATTGAACAAGAAATTTGGTACTTTCTATGGCCGTATTATAAGAACATAAATCTTTGTGATTTTCCTTTTCTTCCTTAACCTTGATTTCTCATGAATTTGATAACAAATAACATGTTTACATGATAATTAACGAGTTTTGCAAATCCATATGAACATATATACATCACAATTCACGTGATTTCTAAATCATACCAAGGAGATATATACATATACTACCAAAACTAAAAAAATAACAATAAGAATAGTTTATACCTTGAACCCTTGATTTTGCTAGCAAAAGATGATAATCTCTTCTTTCTCTTGGCAACTCACAGAGACTACTCTCTCAACACTCTGTTATTTTTTTTCCTTCTCACTAGACCCTTCTCTGAACTTAGCCTTAGAAAATAAACGCGTTGAAATATATTAACTCCCACCTCCAACGTCAGGTAAAAAAAAACCAACACGTAGCGTTAGTTGAAAAAGCCAAGGGCCACAAGGCCTTGTTTGGCTAACCAAAATTCCTCCAAATCAAATTATTATTATATTATTTATATTATATAGTTTTCAATTGTCACACTTGCAACCCATTAAATAACTTATAATTTATAATTATAATTACTATATTCTTATTACAATTATGCCTATAGTGAATAATTAAATAATTATAAATCTAATTTAATTAATAAATTAGAAACATCACCTCATTTAATTTATTTGCTTAATATTAAACAATTAACTTAATTTAATTATTTTCTTAAATATTAAGCAATTGATTTAATTTAATTATTTCCTTAAATTAAATCCTTCAAATAAAATTATCATTACTCAATTTAATTAACATTAGTCAATTTAGTTTCTAAATTAATTCACCACAATTCATCAATTATTTATTTTTCTCAATAAATAAATTATTTAAAATATTTATTTAATTCCATAAATATTTAAATTAAACTACAATTTCTCGATCGTTACAGGTAAGTTAGCTATTAGTGGTTCACCTCAGATGAGTAGGCCGATGGCCCGCACCTTTAATATGACGGTCCAGGATGCAGTTGCATTAGGGGATGTAGTTGCAGGTATTATCCCAATCAACGATATAAATGCTTATGTGTTGTTTGATTTGGGTGTTACTTGTTCTTTTATAGCCTGTGATTTTGCTAGACGATTAGGATTACTTCCTGAAAGATTGCCTATACCTTTAAATATTAAGGTAGCAAATAAAGAAATAATTCCTGTTGAACATATTCATAGACGTTGTTGCATAGAAATACGAGGTTATAAACTGTCGGTAGTTCTAATATCGATAAAATTGGGAGAATTCGATGCAATTCTCGGGATGGATTAGTTGTTTAACCATGGTGCAATTATAGATTGTCAAAAGAAATGTATAAACCTTCAAACTTTGAAGCAAACTAAGGTAGTGTTTTATGGTAGTAAGTCGCCGGGACGTTCGTGTTGTCTTACCATGACACAAACTAGAAAATTGCTAAGGAAGGGATGTGTAGGTTATTTGTGTCATGTTGTTGATACCCAGAGAGTGGGAGTAACAATGGAACAAATACTTGTAGTAAAAGAATTCATGGATGTATTTCCAAGCGATTTACCAGGTCTTCCACCAGATAGGGAGATCAAATTCGTAATAGATATTATGCCAGGAACGGCACCAGTTTCAAAGGCACCGTATCGTATGGCGCTAGTAGAAATGAAAGAGTTGGTGGTTCAACTACACGAACTATTGGATAGGAAATACATTCAACCGAGTGTTTCGCCGTGGGGAGCACCGATACTATTTGTGAAGAAGAAGGATCGATTGTTGAGACTTTGTATCGACTACCGAGAATTAAATAAGCTAACGATAAAGAATAAATACCCATTGCCCAAGATCGATGATTTTTTTGATCAATTGAAGGGGCAAAGTATTTTTCTAAGATAGATTTGCGAACGGGGTATCATCAGTTAAAAGTCAAGAAGGAGGATGTACCTAAGACGGCATTCAGGACTTGTTACGGCCATTATGAAATTCTGGTAATGTCGTTTGGGTTGACGAATGCAGCATCTGCATTCATGGATATGATGAACAGTGTTCAAATAATATTTAGACAAGTTCGTGGTAGTGTTTATTGATGATATTTTAGTCTATTCTAAGACGCCAGAAGATCACGCTGAACACCTAAGATTAGTGTTGGAGACACTAAGGAAGGAGAAGTTATACGCGAAATTCTTTAAGTGCGAATTTTGGCTTGAAAGAGTGCAATTTTTGGGACATGTTATTGACCCAGATGGAATTTAAGTAGATCCAGCAAAGGTGGAAACATTGATTAATTGGGAACAATCAAAAACACCGACCGAGGTACGGAGTTTCCTAGGGTTAGCGGGATACTATCGAAGATTTATCCATGATTTTTCTAAGATAGCTACTCCGTTGACTAATTTGGCAAGAAAGACAGTGAAGTACATGTAGACTGAGAAGTGTAAAAATAGATTTCAAGAACTGAAGAAAAGGTTGAGTGAAGCACCTGTATTATCTTTACCCGATGATACATGGAATTTTGTAGTTTATAGCGATGTTTCGTATAGAGGACTTGGATGTGTGCTCATGCAGCATGGCAAGGTCATTGCGTATGCATCACGACAGTTAAAAGATTATGAGAAAGTTTATCCTACTCATGATCTGGAACTGACAACGGTAGTATCTGCCTTAAAGATATGGAGGCATTACCTATATGGAGAAAAATGTGAGATATACACGGACCACAAAAGTCTAAAATATATCTTCACATAAGAAGACTTAAATATGAGACAAAGAAGATGGTTGGAGTTGATAAAGGATTACGACTGTGATATCCTGTATCATCAAGGAAAAGTGAATGCGGTGGCCGACGCCTTAAGTAGAAAGGGTCGGGAAAAGTTGTCTATGTTAACGGCTCAAACTGAGTTAATAACAGAGATTGCTAAAATGGAGTTAGAAGTGAGATTACCTAGTAAGTCGGGTTAGAAACTATTTATAATGGAGACTCGACCTACCATTGAAGAGAGAGTTAAGGAGATACAACTCAGAAATGACGAGTGCGATCAGATGAAGAAACGGCTAGCAGATGGAAAAGAAATAAAGTAACCATAGCACTTGGCGCAGTGGTAAGTTTCCACTTGGGGTGAACCGTAAACCCGGGCATCCTGGGATCGATCCCCGCCTGCAACAAGTGTAAGGGCCAATTAAAACTGGCTTGAGTGGCCACGGGGACGCGGGCGTAAGCCCATATGAAAAGACTGATCCGGGTTCATGGAGATTAGTCCGACTGCGGTTGGGAAACTCCCGGTTGTCCAAAAAAAAAATAATTAAGATTTGAAGGAAGAATTTGGGTTCCGAGTGAAACAGAATTGAAGGAGGAAATATTACAAGAGGCTTATAGTTCAAGGTACTTGATTCATCCTGGCAGTACTAAAGTGTATCAAGACCTTCGACATAATTTTTGTTGGCCGAACATGAAGAAAGAAATAGCAGAATATGTGACTATTTGGGTAATAGTGGATCGTTTGACAAAGTCGACTCACTTTTTACCAGTAAGAGTCAAATTTAATTTAGACCAATTAGCTAAACTCTATGTTAAGGAAATCATTTCAAGACATGGGGTACCGGTTTTGATAGTGTCAGATCGTGATCCACGATTCACATCAAACTTTTGGAGAAGTCTGTAAGAACAGATGGGAACACAATTGAAGTTAACTACAACTTATCATCCACAGACAGATGGGCAGAGCAAAAGAACAATTCAGACGTTAGAAGATATGTTAAGATCTTGCGTCATGAATTTCAAAGGTAGTTGGGATGATCATTTATCGCTAGTAGAGTTTGCGTATAACAACAGTTATCATGCAAGCATAGGCATGCCGCCTTACGAAGCTTTATATGGGAGGAAGTGCAGAATACCACTGTGTTGGGATGAAGTAAGAGAACGTCGAATGCTAGAACCTGAATTGGTACAACAAACAGCGAATATAGTTAAGTTGATACGAATGCGATTGGTAGCAGCTCAAGACAGACAGAAAAAATATGCAGATCCTCATCGGATGAGAAGAGAGTTTGAAGTTGGCTCGTATGTATTTCTAAAGGTATCTCCTTGGAATGAAAGATATGCTTTGGGAAGAAGGGAAAATTAAGTCCAAGGTTTATAGGACCTTTTGAGATATTAAAAAGGGTGGGAGAGGTAGCTTACATGGTAGCATTACCTCCAGAGTTAGAACGCATACACAATGTGTTTCATGTATCTGTGTTACGTCCTTATAAGCCAGATTATAATCATGTAATAGAATATGAGCCTATTCATGTTGAGAAGGACTTGATGTATGAAGAAATGCCTATTCAAATCATTAATAGAAAAGAGCAAGTTCTAAGGAATAAAGTTATACCTTCGGTGAAGGTAGTATGGAGAAACCACGATGCCGAAGAAGCAACGTGGAAACTTGAAGAAAAGATGAAGAAGAATTACCCTCAGTTGTTTGACTAACTTATGGCGAGATTCTGGGAACAGAATCTTTATAAGGGGGGAAGAATGTAACAACTGAGAAAATCAGATTATAATATAAATTATTTTTTATTGAATATATAATGAATAAAATTATATTATATGTTATTTATAACGAGTAAGCGTGATGAAGGTTATTCTATAACCTAAAGAGAGGTATGATAGTAGTATTCTGGCTAAGTGCTAGAAATAAGGTGTTTGAATTTCTAAGACGAAAATAAAAGCTTTCCGAGAAATTCTCTGAAAAATACTATTCATCCATTTCTGCTCGGGAATTATTTTTGAACTTCCGGAAAATACGTAACGATAGAATGTTAAGGAAGGATGGATTATCTAATAATAATTCAGTTATCACAAACGCAGTTTGTCGCCTGCGTACTAAGTTCGAGAATGTTAGGGAAAGTGAAGATTTGAATAGTTGATGGTTGTATAATAAGAAAGTTATTATACGAGGGAATGAATACGAGTATAATACAAGATATTGTACAAGTATATACGAAAGATAATATAATGTATATGATGAATGTTATACGAACTAGTACATGAGAAGAATCAAGGATTATACGTTAAAAGCTTAAACCGTTATTAATGGACTAGTAGGATTTGAATGTGAATTTGGAAAGTCAAGTAAAAGATGAGTGAAGCCCAAAGATAATTTAATTCAAGCCCAAGGTTAAGCCCAAATTGAATTAAACTTAAGTCCGAACCAAGAACCGAACCCATAGGTCAAACTATTGGGTCATCAGATGAGTAAAACCCATGGGGAAACCCATGTGGGCCCCCCATGATGAGTCATGGCAGGCCACTTGGTGGCCAAGCAAGTGAATTAGCTTTCTTTGCAAGCTTGGAATAGTAAGGAGGTGAGTGCTCTTGACCCTATTGCCCTCACTTTGCTAATTCTATAAATAGAAAGCTCAGGTTTTCATTTGTTGGTTGTTTGAATTCACCAATATCTTAAGCCTTATATTGAGAAAGAGAATAGAAAGCTATATAAACAAGGAATCAAGGAAGAAAGAAGCTAGATAATTCAAGAACATCAAAAGGTAATGAAGTTTAAACCATTAATCTTCATCTCTTCAATTTAAATTTTGATAGAGAAGTGATTATTGGTGGTGCATATTTTATAAGAAGTAATAAGGATGGATATTAATGGATTAAACATTAATAACCATGGTACAAGTGGAATCATAATCAATTAAGTAAGGAATAATGAGGAAAACATGAAAATTTATCACATGTTGTTGATGGACAAGTTAAAAACCATCGTGTATAGGATTTGATGCTATATGCTTGGTTAGGATAATAGAAGTATGAATAATGGAATGAATCCATTTTGAACGGAGTAAAAATCTTAAGTAACAAAGTTATGGCGAAATTTACGAGATTAGACAATAATCGTCGAAATCGTAAAATTCTCGAAATGATAGTCAAAAGTTATTGTTTAACTCAAAAACCTTAGTTTTCGATGGCGTATTGTAGAACTTTGCATTTAAGAGTTGTGGACTCAAGAATGGTCGAATTCTGACTTAAAACGAAGAAACTGGCTATGAACGTTCACGAACGTTTAATGAACGCGTAATAGAAAATTTAAACAGTGAATTTAATGTTAACGGATTTGGAAACTTAAGTTGTCCTAATGAAATCGAATTATGCAAGATATGTGAGATAAAAGCTTTTGAACGAGCCAATTCCAACTTATACCGATTAAGTTACGAGATTGGAAAGAATTTGAAATGAAAAACTTAAAAAAATTTCAAAGGCTCAGGGTCGGCGCCGTAGCGCTGCCTAAGCCTATAAAAGTGGCGCAACAACACCGTAACTGGATCCAAGACACTGGAGAGTCGCGCTGTAGCGTAACAGATAACTAAGGACATGGCGCCACAACGCCGGTCCTAGACTAAAGGCAGAGAAGAATGACAATGAATACAAAAGAAAGATAAGTTGATTGAAGGTGAACTATGACCTTAATTAAACTTAAAGTAACATCATAAAGGATGATTCAAACCTTAAGTTTAACATTTAAAAGTTAATGAAAGGTTACAAAACATAAACACAAAACAAGTTTAATAAAGACGGTAAATCGAACGCACGTTGAATGGATGTTTGAGATTGCTTGAAATGTAATTACTTAAACATTGAATAAGTAAGGTCATTTATAAAAATAAAATGTTATAAAGCCGTAATGAACGTTAACTAAACTAATGGTTGTTAATGACTTAATCAAGCAGATAATTAGAAAGAGAAGATATGTTAATAACAATACTTATTGATTGTTTATGACCTAATGTGGTATGCTATGTAATTATGTGATGAAGAATCTTTAAAGACTCACCAGTAAAGTGAATTAACAGTAGCAGTAAGTATTAGTCTAAGTAATAGTGAGGATAATTAATGAGAAATGTATTAGTCTAAGTGAAGTTGTGATCTTAAATCTCTATAATTTAACTTTAAACTACTTGTAAGTAGTAGTAGTTTATTTAAATAATTTAATTCATAATCTTAAATCATTTGTTTAAATAAAATTAGTTTGGTAAAGAGTTAGTTCTTGGTAATTCTTGTTAAATAATTTCTCGTGAGAATGATACTCTACTTTTACTATATTACTTGTTGACCACGTATACTTTCATGTTGTGCATAACTAAACTTTACCCAACAAGGATGGCCTTCTGATTAGTCATATTTTTTAATATCCCTAGTCATACCCTCAATTGGTGTTAGGTAGAACATTTTGGCAAATTGACTTTGAATTTCCCAGAAGAAATGTTCATTTTGCACTTTCTTTTCCTTAGCGAAATTGGCATTTCTTCTTTGTTACTGACTGAATTGACCTTTGGCATCAACTGTTTGGACACTAAAGTAGGAATCTTTCTCACAGGTGTCTCGAAACCTACGTCAGTGAGATCCGATAACAGGATGGTGGATAGATGAACTGGTGTATGCTTATGCAGGTTTCTGTATTTTGATCCATAGAAATATCCTAATCCAGTTTTTCCTACTTGGCTGGGTATCTGAATTGGCCTTTTCATTCCTTGGTTGTTCTTTCCTAGCCTTTTCCCTGGCTAAAAACCCAATGATATCATCTCTCCTGACCGACAAACATTACTTCGGGAGATATTCTTGGTTTTAGAGCTGGTGCCCTGAGGGGTTGATAATGAGTGGTGCTCACCTCGAAAGCTTGAAGACTAGCGGGTTTAATGATTTTATTTAGGCTAATCAGTGGCATCTCCCTATGCACATGGACTGGGTATTCAGGCTAAGCATTGATCGTTACCAAGTTACCACTCACGATGTACTTTAGTTATAACAATCCGGAATTTCAAATTATAATTTTAAGTATTTATTGAATTATATAAATATTTATTTGAGGTGTTTATTGTTGATTAAATATTTATTGATGTGATGGGTGTTAATAAATATTTATGAATCTAAATTTATTAGATAGTGTTCTAAATTAAATTAATTTATAATTTAGAGAATTGTAATATGACATGAGATGTTATATTGTTGTTTTGAATTAATAATTTAAGTTGATCTATTTAATTATTAAATAAAATTATAATAAAAATTATAATTTGGTGATATTTGTTAAAATGGTATATTTAATTAAAATATAGTATGTGATTAATTTAATTGGTTAATGTTGGATATGAAAATCCAAATAAATAAGATGTAATTATAAATTATAAACTAAATGGTTGATTAAAATAAATTAAGGGAGTTTAATTTAGTTTTTGCCAAACAAGGCTTAAATATATTAAGTCTTTAGGTTTTAAAGAGTTTTGCCAAACAAAGCCTTATGGCTTTTGGATTTTTTGAATTTTAAAGAATATAAATAATATAAATAAAATAAATTAAAATAATAAATACAATAAATTATAATCTATACGTTATTTTGGTAACTGATAATAGTTATTAAGGTTTATCAGTTTTTTTTTTATCTTTGCGCTTAAGTGTTAGTTAGTCTACGCGACTTAATATTTGGCTTAAGCTAAGAAGAGTCTGAGAAATACAGAGAGGCTGTGAGAGAATTGAGAGAGAAAACTTAAGCAACTTCCAGCAATTCCAGTGAGTTAAGCAAGGATTGTTCTACCAATTGAAGGTATGTTCACAACCTTAGTATTATATATATGTATATACATATATATGTGTTTCATGGCAGAAACTATATGTTCTGAGAATTCTAGTTTTCTATAAATTATTGTTATGTAACCTGTTTATGGTAATTATATATAGTTATGATGTTGAAAGTTGTAGTCAGACATGAATGGTATGCTAATTTCGTTGTAAAAAGGAAGAAAAGTAAATTACAATATATTTTTTTCATATGACTTATGAAGTACCAATTTTGATGGTCAATTCGTATGTTAAACTGTAAATTGAGTATTGTTTATGCTAGTTCATTAAGAAACGAAGATAACATAATTTGAACGAAGCAATTTGGACAAAAATTATGTTTATAGTGTAAATTTTTGTGACGGAGTTCAAAGATGGAGTTTTATATGAAAATATGGAATTTGAGGAAATTAAACTAGTATAGTTATTGTTAAATTGTTCTATTTTGAGGAATATGTTGGCAAACATCTTTATGATGGTTTTGTATCAATTGTACGTGTTAATATTACTGTTTGGTGGGTGAAATTTATGTTTGTTGGGCTAAAATTCGACTCATTGTTCATATAGCTTTTTACTTTTGTTTTGCACGTATTGTGCAATTACTTGGCTTGATCGTGCTTTCGTGTATAAGCTTGTATTGCTTACACCTCATCGCCCTAAGACAGTTAGTTATGCTGCTACTGCAGACCTTGGAATACCTTACCACTTGGTCTAATGATATGTTAATGTGTCCACTATGTAAGAACATGGTTAAAACAAAATCGTGTTAGGTGGTTAGTAGTTCAAAGTTTCAAATGATTATAAGTTATGAACGTGTTATGTTATAACTTAGTTTATACAATGAATGTTAGATAAGTGTTGTGATGTTAACACTTGGGAATTCTGAAATGTATATAGTAGTATAAGACTTATACGGAAATAACAAGTCTAACTAGAAATGCATATGTTATGGTATTTTAGTATGTCTAAGAGATATTGTGGTTCTAAACTTATGTGTAGGTGAACGCAAGTTTAATATTATAGCTTATGCTCGAGGCAAGTTACTAAACCTTATCTTTTTATATTAAGCAAGTTTCTTACTTTAAACTTTCATTAAGCGAACTCTTGAATTCCTAATCATTATTTGAGCAAACTAGGTATGCCTTTAACTTTATTCGAACAAGTTTTGAATTCCAATATTTATTGATGTATTCTAACTTATTTATTGTTAGACAAGTTTCGTTATTGTCATTCGTATATTATGAATGCAATTTTCTTGAATTCTAATTCTAATGTTGAATTATCTTATTTCATTTACTTGACACAAGCTATTCTCATAATATTTTTAGCTTGCTATTACTTAAGGTATATTCAATAATTCATAGTCCTAGCTTAATATTATTCAAGCAAGGTTTATTGTCATTCAATACTTATGCTTTGTAGTTGTTTCTAAGCATGAGTTCAAGATATAGTTAGTTCGCTTACACTTATTTATTGTTCCATATTATGTTATTATTGATCAACTGTTGTGTTATCAAACACTATTGATTCAACTAGTCCTCTAGTTGATGATCGTTGAACTTCAAATTACCCTTGAAAGCTTATCCAAACCAAACTTTCTTTGGTGCGGACTTGTACTCTAAATACTGAGATGAATAACCCTATTATTATTAGGGTATAATTTACGCTTAGCGTTGAAATGTTTGTGCACAATACATTGTACGAAGGGCTGACCCCCCCTAAGTACGAGGAGTCCTTATAGTCTTATGACTGTTAAAGTTGAAGTTGAAAGATTACTTGCAACTGTGGATATAGTTTGTGGTCTTATGACCCTCAGATATTTATATTCCATATTTTGATTCCAGTCTTTGGTTATCATTGATAGAGTACTATTCAGTTTTGATGAGCCCATTTATTGACAATTATTATTATCTTGTTGATTCATTACTATATGTAGTGAGCAATTATTTTGCTCACTCTTGCATAAATATTATTATTGAGCTAAAGTTGAGAAGGTAGATGAACCTACAACTAGCAATGGAAAGGGAAAAATGTACAAGTGATGAAGACTTGTAATTTGCATTTATTGTTATGATGATAGACTTTTATTTAATGATGTGATGTAATAATTTTATTTCCACGCTTATATGATCTTAAGGTTAGACAACCTGGGATGTTTTTGGATTTATTGAGGTAACCCTTTTAAAGGGAGGATTTATGATTTAATTTTATTATATTTTGGTAGATTGTATGAATGAATAGATAATGAACACCAACTCTTGTGGGAATGAAGTACCTAGATTTTGGGGTATCACAGGTTGGTATCAGAGCCTTAGGTTATGAACCTTAGGTGGGGAAAAGCCTTAGGAAGTAACCTTTGAAAACATAATGATGATAAACTCTTATCGAGTTGTTAAGAAAGAAGTAATAAAACACTTATGTGCTTATGTGATTATAACTTATGTGCTCGTGAGTGTTGAGTAGTAATGATTAGTAATTAAAACTTAAAATTTGGTTGACTGGATGGCTAATATAGGAGGATCCAGTCAGGCTAGGGAGGAAGAATCCCAGATGCCTAGAGAGGAGGAGCCTCGAGATATTCAGGTGGTTTGGGAACAACTACTACCACGGGAAACAACTACGTTGGTCATAGTAGTTGAGCAGGAGAGAATTCCTGATGAAGATGATGAGATAGAGAAGGACAAGGAGGACCCTGTTGAGCTGCCACAGTCGGATGAGGAGGATGAAGAAGAAGAACTTCCACTTAACTCAATTGCTGCCTGTATGTACGACGAAGTATACGACCGCAATGTGGAACTGCAAGATACCGTCGAGGAGTTGCAAGAGATAGTAGTTGAACAGCAGACCTCGATGGCTCAGAAGGACGATGAGATCCAGGATCGAGAGGAACGTCTAAATAATGTTGAAGAGAAGCTGGTGCACATTGAAGGGGAGAACGAACGAATGATAGCAGAGATTACAAAGTTGAAGAACAAGTTAAAAGAAGAATCTACAAAGAGGGCAAGAGCTGAAGACACGTACAATGAAGCTTACCAACAAGCCGGAATAGCAGAGAGGGACACATATGCAAAGGGGATGAAGATGGAAGAGATGAATAAAGTATTCAACACCGTGATCAATCGAGCTCAGGATTGGGTCATGTGTTATCAAATTTAGTTCGAGATGCTGCCATCGTACATATTAGATTGCCGAACAATGTTCCGAATTATGGAAGAGGAGCGTCGTAAGGCTATGCAACATTTTAATAGAACGTCATAAATGTAATTATTATGTGATTAGTGAGTAAGTAAGATGTAAATCCCGGGTATGATATAACCAATGGGATGTGATGAAGTAATCCTGCAACTTTTGTAGTTCAGGAAAGTAATGTAAATAGCAGTGATGATATTGTTTTGATGTTTCCTAAAAGATTATGAATGAATAAAAGTTATTGTTTTATTCAAAGTGTTATGTGTTATGTGATAATCTTTTATGAAGAGCAACTTAAGTATATAATACTTAAAAGGTTGAATAGAATCTAATGGATGTATTTTAATAAAAAAATGCCTCCAAGACGCCAACCACGACAAAGGAACCCTAAGAATAACAACAATGCTGAGGATAATCCAGTTCAGCAATTTGTAACGCTACTGACGGGATCATTACAGAATCAACCACAGAATTAAGCTACGACATTTAAGGATTTTAAGGCGGTTGGGCCACCAGAATTCCATGGGTAAATGCATCCGGTTGAGGCACAGACCTGGATCATGGAAATAGAGAAGGTTTTTGATGTTGCTAGGGCAGAGGATAACCAGAAGACTTCTTTTGCAACATTCATGTTGAAAGCAGAGGCTAGTTATTGGTGGCAGGCTAATAAAACCCGAGGAAGTCAAGGGGTAATGTCTTGGGAAAGGTTTAAGGAAATATTCTTTGAGACTTATTTCCCAGAAAGTTCGAAGAATCAGATGGAGGTGAAATTTTTGGAATTGATGCAGGGCACAATGACAGTGTCAGAATATGCAACAAGGTTCAACGAGTTAGCAAGGTTTGCGCCATATCAAGTGAATACGGATGAGCATAAAGTAAGAAGGTTTGAGCAGGGACTGAAGCCATAGATGTACATCAGGGTTTCCCTATTCCAGTTGAAGACGTTTGCAGCGGTGCTTGAGAAGGCAATTCACACTGAAAGTGGAGGCGAGGCTGTAACAAAACACAACTAAGAGCAGAGAAAGAAGAAGAATGAAGGTGAAGTTATGAATGGTGGAGGTAGTAACGGTGGAAATGGAAACAACAATTTGAAGAGAAAGTGGAATGCAAATGTGGGAGCTGGAAATCAGCAAGGTAACCAGCAGAAGAAGAAGATGGACGCATGTGCTACATGCAGGAAGTTTCACTCGGGTATGTGCTTAAGGGGGAAGTGGGCATGCTTTAACTGTGGCCAGGAGGGTCACATTGCCCCAAACTGCACTCAACCCAAGAAGAATGTTTGCTAGTCCTGCGGGTCGAAGGATCATTTTTCTCGCGAGTGTCCAAAGAAGAAAACTAGTGAGACAAATGGAAGCAAGGGAAATGCTAGTGGAGGTGCGCTGACTATTGCTGGGCCAACGTCAACAAATAAGCCCACATAAAGAACCTTCAATATGATGGTGCAGGACGCGATGCAGTCAAAGGATGTCATGTCAGGTATTATCCCAATCAATGATATAAATGCATATGTATTATTTGATTTGAGTGCTACTTGCTCATTTATATCTGATGAATTTTCTAAGAGGTTAGAAATACCTAATAAAGAGTTGAATTTTCCTTTAAACATAGAAATTGCGAATAGGGAAGTGATTCCTGTTAGGTTCGTATACAAGAACTGTAGAGTGAACATTAAGGGGAATGTTATGAAAGTAGATTTAGTCCCGATAAAACTTGGAGAGTTTGACGTGATATTGGGAATGGATTGGCTATTCAATTATGGAGCGATAATTGATTGCCAAAAGAAGTGTGTAAACCTTATGACTCCGTCAAAGGTAGTTTTTCATGGTAGCAAATCCCCTAGACAAATGAAGTGTCTGACGATTATGCAGGCCAAGAAGTTGTAGAGTCAAGGCTGTGTAGGGTACTTAACTTACATAGTCGATACTCAAAAGGAGAAGGGTGTGAAATTAGAGGAAATACCAGTGGTTAGGGAATTCGTGGATGTGTTTCCAGAAGATTTGTCAGGACTTCCACCTGACCGAGAGGTCGTATTTGTGATCGAGTTAGCGCCAGGAACCGCTCCAATATCGAAGGCCCCGTACAGAATGGCTCAGCTAGAGATGAAGGAATTGATGGTGCAACTGCAAGAGCGGTTAGATAAGAAATACATTCAGCCGAGTGTGTCACCGTGGGGAGCGCCGGTGTTGTTTGTGAAGAAGAAGGATGGGTCAATGCGTCTTTACATTGATTATAGAGAATTAAACAAAGTCACTATTAAAAACAAATATCCATTGCCAAGAGTAGATGACTTGTTTGATCAATTGAAGGGTGCTAGATATTTCTCGAAAATAGATTTGAGAAGTGGGTATCACCAATTGAAAGTAAGGAAGGAGGATGTACCGAAGACGGCATTCCGAACTCGCTATGGACATTACAAATTTTTGGTGATGTCTTTTGGTTTGACAAACGCCCCTGCAGCGTTCATGGATTTGATGAACAGGGTGTTTAAACCATTTTTAGACATGTTTTTGGTGGTATTTATCGATGATATTCTGGTGTACTCTAAAACTCAAGAAGAACATGTGGAACATTTACGTCTGGCGCTTGAGACGCTAAGAAAAGAAAAGTTATACGCGAAATTCTCTAAATGTGAATTTTGGCTGGAACGTGTACAATTTCTTGGGCATGTAATCGATAAGGATGGAATTTCAGTGGATCCATCAAAAGTTGAAGCTGTGATAAATTGGGAACAACCAAGGACTCCATCAGAAGTGAGAAGTTTCTTGGGATTGGCAGGCTATTATATACAGTTTATCCAGGATTTTTCCAAGATTGCCACTCCGTTGACAAATTTGACGAGAAAATCTGTAAAATTTATTTGGACGGAGAAGTGTGAAGAAAGTTTTCAAGAATTGAAAAAGAAGTTAAGTGTGGCACCTGTGTTATCATTACCAGATAATACAGGAAATTTTGTGGTGTATAGTGATGCGTCACACAAAGGATTGGGTTGTGTCCTTATGCAGAACGACAAAGTCATTGCGTATGCATCAAGGTAATTGAAAGACTACGAAAAAGGGTATCTGACTCATGATTTAGAGTTGGCGGCGGTGGTGTTTGCTTTGAAAATATGGAGACACTATCTCTATGGAGAGAAATATGAGATCTACACAGACCATAAGAGTCTAAAGTATATTTTCACACAGAAGGACCTGAACATGCATCAAAGGAGATGGATGGAATTGATAAAGGATTATGATTGCGAAATCTTTTATCACCCGGGCAAAGCTAATGTGGTTGCAGATGCCTTGAGTAGGAAAGGCAGAGAAAAGTTGATGTTGTTAACCGATAAGGAGGAGCTCATTTTAGCAATGGCAAGGCTAGAGTTGGAAATAAAATTTCCAAAAGAATCCGATGAAAAATTATACCAGATGGAAGCTAGTCCAACTTTGGTGGACAAGGTGAAGAATGCACAACTATAGGATGAGGAATGCAGAAAAATAAGAGAAATTGTTGTAGAGGGCAAAGAAATGAAGTACAAGGTTGATAATGAAGGAATACTAAGATTCGAGGGACGAATTTGGGTTCCAGCAGTACAGGATGTTAAAGAAGAAATCTTGACAGAGGCTCGTAGCTCAAGATATTCGATTCATCCGGGAAGTACGAAGATGTATCAAGATTTGCGGTGACATTTTTGGAGGCCAAATATGAAATGAGACGTTGCAGAATGCGTTGCAAAGTGCTTGACATGTCAGAAAGTGAAGGCAGAACATCAAAGGCCAAGCGGATTACTCCAATCGTTGGAAATACCGGAATGGAAATAGGAGCATATCGCAATGGATTTTGTGGTAGGTCTTCCAGCGACTCAAAAAGGATACGATGCGATATGGGTGATAGTGGACAGACTGACAAAATTAGCCCACTTCTTGCCAATAAAGATTAGATTTAATCTTTATCAGCTGGCGAAACTATATGTCAACGAGATCGTGTCGAGACATGAACTTCCAGTATCTATAGTGTCAGATCGAGACCCGAGGTTGACATCAAATTTCTGGAAGAGACTATAGGAATACATGGGGATGCAATTGAAGATGAGTACAACATATCATCCACAAACCGATGGGCAAAGTGAACGAACAATTCAGACGCTAGAAGATATGCTTAGAGCATGCATCATGGATTTCAAAGGAAATTGGGATGATCATCTACCGTTGGTGAAATTTGCATACAACAACAGTTATCACGCAAGCAATGGCATGCCGCCATATGAGGCGTTATACGGTAGAAAGTACAGAACTCCACTATGTTGGGATGAAGTCGGTGAACGTCAACTGCTAGGACCAGAATTGGTACAACAGACCGCTGAAGTTATAAAACTCATCAGAGCAAGACTAGTAGCTGCTCAAGATCGACAGAAAAAGTATGCTGATCAACACAGGCAGAATCGTGAATTTAAAGCAGGAAATTTCGTGTTCCTGAAAGTTTCTCCTTGGAAGGGAAAAATTTGTTTCGGCAAGAAAGGAAAGCTAAGCCCAAGGTTTATTGGACCTTTCGAGATTATATGCAGAGTGGGAGAAGTAGCTTATAAGGTAGCTTTACCTCCAGAATTAGAGCATGTGTACAACGTTTTTCATGTGTCGGTGTTGCGACCGTATAAACTCGATTACAAGCATGTGATCGAGTATGAACCGTTGTAGTTCAGTAAAGATTTGGCGCCCATGAAGAGATTCCTATCCAGATAGTCGACAGGAAAGAACAAGTACTCAGGAATAAACTGATACCTTCCGTGAAGGTGATATGGAGGAACCACAATGTCGAAGAGGCTATGTGGGAACTCGAAGCGAAAATGATGAAGAATTATCCTGAGTTATTTATTTAGTCTTTGTCTTCAATTCTGGGGACAGAATCTTTGTAAGGAGGGAAGAATGTGATGATTTGATTGTTTGAGTTGTGATTCTGGGGACATAATCCTTGTAAGGAGGGAAGGATGTAACAATCCAGAATTTCAAATTGTAATTTTAAGTATTTATTGAATTATATAAATATTTATTTGCAGTATTTATTGTTGATTAAATATTTATTGATGTGATGGTTATTAATAAATATTTATGAATCTAAATTTATTAGATAGTATTCTAAATTAAATTAATTTATAATTTAGAGAATTGTAATATAACATGAGATGTTATATTGTTGTTTTGAATTAATAATTTAAGTTGATGTGTTTAATTATTAAATAAAATTATAATGAAAATTATAATTTGGTGATATTTGTTAAAATGTTATATTTAATTAAAATATAGTAAGTGATTAATTTATTTGGTTAATGTTGGATATGAAAATCCAAATAAATAAGGTGTAATTATAAATTATAAACGAAATGATTGATTAAAATAAATTAAGGGAGTTTAATTTAGTTTTTGCCAAACAAGGCTTAAATATATTAAGTCTTTAGATTTTTAAGGGTTTTGCCAAACAAAGCCTTATGGCTTTTGGATTTTTTGAATTTTAAAGAATATAAATAAAATAAATTAAAATAATAAATATAATAAATTATAATCTATACGTTATTTTGGTAACTGATAATAGTTATTAAGGTTTATCAATTTTTTTTATCTTTGCACTTAAGTGTTAGTTAGTCTACGTGACTTGGTATTTGGCTTACGCTAAGAAGAGTCTGAGAAATACAGAGAGGCTGTGAGAGAATTGAGAGAGAAAACTTAAGCAACATGCAACAATTCCAGTGAGTTTAACAAGGATTGTTCGACCAATTGAAGGTATGTTCACAACCTTAGTATTATATATATATATATATATATATATATATATATATATATATATATATATATATATATGTGTGTGTGTGTGTTTCACGGGAGAAACTATATGTTCTGAGAATTCTAGTTTTCTGTAAATTATTGTTATGTAGCCTGTTTATGGTAATTATATATAGTTATGATGTTGAAAGTTGTAGTCAGACATGAATGGTATGCTAATTTCGTTGTAAAAAGGAAGAAAAGTAAATTACAGTATATATTTTTTATATGTCTTATGAAGTACCAATTTTGATGGTCAATTCGTATGTTAAACTGTAAATTGAGTATTGTTTATGCTAGTTCGTTAAGAAACGAAGATAACGTAATTTGAACGAAGCAATTTGGACAAGAATTATGTTTATAGTGTGAATTTTTGTGAAGAAGTTCAAAAATGGAGTTTTATATGAAAATATGGAATTTGAGGAAATTAAACTAGTATAATTGTTGTTAAATTGATCTATGTTGAGGAATATATTGGCAAACATGTTTATGATGGTTTTGTATCAATTATACGTGTTAATATTACTATTTGGTGGGTGAAATTTGTGTTTGTTGGGGGCTAAAGCCTGCTCTTCGTTCAGCCATTTCTTCTACTGACTAGTCTGCAGGTAATTCGTAAATTTGTGTATCGTAATACGCCCTACAATCCGAGGCAGTTAGTTAGTTTTATTTGTTCATTGCTGCAAACCTTGGAATACCTTACCACTTGGTCTAATGATATGTTAATGTGTCCAATATGTAATAACATGATTAAAACAGAATCGTGTTAGGTGGTTAGTAGTTCAAAGTTTCAAATGATTATAAGTTATGAATGTGTTATGTTATAACTTAGTTTATACAATGAATGTTAGATAAGTGTTGTGATGTTAACACTTGGGAATTCTGAAAAGTATATGGTAGTATAAGACTTATACGAAAATAACAAGTCTAACTAGAAATGCATATGTTATGGTATTTTAGTATGTTTAAGAGATATTGTGGTTCTAAACTTATGTGTAGGTGAACGCGAGTTTAATATTATAGCTTACGCTCGAGGCAAGTTACTAAACCTTATCTTTTTACATTAAGCAAGTTTCCTACTTTAAACTTTCATTAAGCGAACTCTTGAATTCCTAATCATTATTTGAGCAAGCTAGCTATGACTTTAACTTTATTTGAACAAGTTTTGAATTTCAATATTTGTTGATGTATTCTAACTTATTTATTGTTAGACAAGTTTCGTTATTATCATTCATGTATTATGAATGCAATTTTCTTGAATTCTAATTCTAATGTTGAATTATCTTATTTCATTTACTTGACACAAGTTATTCTCATAATGAGCAAGCTTTATTTTAGGCTTGCTATTACTTAAGGTATATTCAATAATTCATAGTCCTAGCTTAATATTATTCAAGCAAGGTTTATTGTCATTCAATACTTATGCTTTGTAGTTGTTTCTAAGCATGAGTTCAAGATATAGTTAGTTCGTTTACACTTATTCATTGTTCCATATTATGTTATTATTAATCAACTGTTGTGTTATCAAACACTATTAATTCAACTAGTCCTCTAGTTGATAATCGTTGAACTTCAAATTACCCTTGAAAGCTTATCCAAACCAAAATTTCTTTGGTGCGGACTTGTACTCTAAATACTAAGATGAACAACCCTATTATTATTAGGGGATAATTTACGCTTAGCGTTGAAATGTTTGTGCACAATACATTATCTGAAGAAGGGTGATCCCCTAAGTACAAGGAGTCCTTATAGTCTTATGACTGTTAAAGTTGAAGTTGAAAGATTACTTGCAACTGTGGACATAGTTCGTGGTCTTATGACCCTCAGATATTTATATTCCATATTTTGATTCCAGTCTTTGGTTATCATTGATAGAGTACTATTCAGTTTTGATGAGCCCATTCATTGGCAAATATTATTATCTTGTTGATTCATTGCTATATCTAGTGAGCAATTGTTTTGCTCACTCTTGCATAAATATTATTATTGCAGCTAAAGTTGAGAAGGTAGATGAACCTACAACTAGTAAAGGAAAGGGAAAAATGTACAAGTGATGAAGACTTGTAATTTGCATTTATTGTTATGATGATAGACTTTAATTTAATGATGTGATGTAATAATTTTATTTCCGCACTTATATGATGTTAAGGTTAGACAACATGGGTTGTTTTTGGATTTATTGAGGTAACCCTTTTATAAGGAGGATTTATGATTTAATTTTATTATATTTGGGTAGATTGTATGAATGAATAGATAGTGAACACTAAGTCTTGTGGGAATGAAGTACCTAGATTTGGGGGTGTCACAGGTTGGTATCAGAGCCTTAGGTTATGAACCTTAGGTGGGGAAAAGCCTTAGAAAGTATCCTTTGAAAACATAGTGATGATAAACTCTTATCGAGTTGTTAAGAAAGAAGTAATAAAACACTTTTGTGCTTATGTGATTATAACTTATGTGCTCGTGAGTGTCGAGTAGTAATGATTAGTAATTAAAACTAAAAATTTGGTTGACAAGATGGCTAATATAGGAGGATCCAGTAAGGCTAGGGAGGAAGGATCCTAGATGCCTAGAGAGGAGTAGCCTCGAGATATTCAGGTGGTTTGGGAACAGGTACTGTGTAACGCCCTAGAAAATTGAACCTTTTGTAAATACTTTTAATAATGAATAAAATAATATTATTTTTTATTATTACGAGTTGATAAGATGAATGTCGTTCTATAACCTTGAAACGTCTGAACGTCGTAGTATTTTAACTATGTGAATGAATCAAAGTGTTTGAATTTCTAAGATGAAAATAAAAGCTTTCTGAGAAAATTTCCAAAAAACATTATTCATCGTTTTACTTTTAGGAATTATTTTTGAACTTCCGAGAAATACGTAACGTTATAATATCAATGTGAGATAGATTAGGTAATAATAATCTAAGTATGGAAAATGCAATATTTCGCATACGGACTTATTTTGGGAACGTTAAGAATATTAAGCGTTAAGAATATTAAGCGTTAAGAATATGATACGTAAGTATTATATGAGGTATTAAAAGCTAGTATGATACGAAGTATTATACGAGTATGTATGAAGAATGGAATAACGTATGTTATGAATTAGTATACGAGCTAGCATACGAGAATTATACGTGTAGTATATATATGTCAAGGTTTTTAATTAAATGGAATGGACTTGTAGGATTGTTAGCATATTGGTAGAAATCCAATAGAAAGTGATATGCAAGCCCAAGTGTTTGTTAATCATAAGTCCAAACTAATGTAATGCAAGCCCAATAAGAATTGACTAGATTAATTAAGTAAGCCCAATGGGTTAGCCATGATCCATGGAGCAAACCAAAAGTAATATGGGTAGACTTGATGGGCAAGAACTTTATGTGATGATCAAGCATAAGATAAGTGTTGTGTTGAGCAAGAAAAATAAGTGGCTAGCAAGTTTACTTAGTTGTAAAGTAAGGAATAGTAAGGAGGTTAGTTAAGGAGGTGGGAGGTTATAATGACCATAATACCCTAACTTTGAGAGCTCTATAAATAGAAAGCTCACAATTCATTTGTTGCTTTATTAAATTTCATTCAACTTCTATCAAGATAAGTGCTTAAGTGTTAGAGAGATTAAGTCAAGAATATGCCAAAACATCCTTTTCTAGATTTTCAAAGAGAAGAGAAGTACTAGTCTTCAAGGGTAAGACTCTAGTCTAATTCACGTTCATCTCTATCATTGTAGGGTGATAAGAGAAGGGTAATTTAATGAACATGTATGCTAAAAACATATAAGAAGTGATTAATGAATGAACTTAAGCCGAATAAGTTGTGAATAAACAACTTGAACCTAAATAAGGTGATAACTTATGATGAACTTGTCATATAATGTTAGTATGTTCAATATGGTATGAGAACATTGAGTAAAGGACTTAAGTCCATATTAAGTCATAAGCAAGAAAATTTGTAGTTTATAAGTTGATTAAGTTATTAACTTATGAGAATAAGTCAAAACTTACTTTGATAATAAGTTGGCGTAATAAGTAACTTAAAATGTTGGTATGATGATGATTAAAATCCATTTAGAATGATAATCAAAACATTAGTAATGAGGTTTAATGGAATTTACGATTAGGCGATAATCGTCGAATTCGTGTGAAATTCTCGGAATGGAAGTCGTATTTTGTGTTTGAACTTCGGAAGCGTTGGTTTTCGATGGAGACAAGTCATATTTGGCATTATAGAGTTGCGGACTCGAAAATGATTAGGATTAGACTTAGAACGAAGAAAGCGAGCGTTGAGCGTTCACGACGTTTATCATTTTCGTTAAAATGAACTAATAGGTGAAATTTTAGCAAAGCGAAGTCGAATAGATAAAATTTTTGCATGAACGCATAGAGTATGTAATTTGTGAACCATAGGCTTTTGAGCGAGCCAATTCGGACTTATCTTGAAGAAGTTATCGTCAGGAGTTTCACAAAAATTTCAAAAGCTATAAATTTTCTAAGGCACGAGAGTTGGGCATGACATGACCAACCCGAAACCAAAAGATGGCGTTGTATTGCTTGGGACACGATGTCTGAACCCTCTGAACTTTTGCTGTTGTGACATGACATGATGAAAGCAAGGACTCATGCCATAACACCGAGTCCGGGACTTGCATCTTATTAACTTTCATGGCAGTGCGTGGCTTAAAGAGTAAAGGGTGGCGTATGATATTGATGACCCTAGGGTTTGGATAGTAATGAAGGTTTACAAGTATAGCATGAGCAGTAACTTCGGTAATAAAAAGCGAGGAACTTAATAAGGTATGGTAAGCTATTGTTAAACCTTTTTTATGTTGTCTAAAGGTTGAAGATAAGTAATCAATCACGAATGTAACGAAAAGTCGGAACCAATAAATAACAAATCTAAGTCAGGATTAGATTGAGATGAAGGGTAAGATGTAGTAGTATACCTACTTGATTATATATGACCTAATATGGTATGTTATATGATCATGTATTGTAGATACTTAGAGACTTAAAGTGTACATGTGATAAATAGTAAGCAGACGCTAAAGGCAAGTATTCTAACCCTTGTACCAGTTCAGTCTGGACAAGCTTTGAAATTCATGTATTCTTTCGCATGAAGTCTTATATGAGGAAGTCAAAGCCAATTCTTTCGGCTAGACTTATATTATGTATCTATTAAGCATGGTTATTATTTACCAAGTTATATTGGTGTGGTTTTCAAACAAAGATTGAGTATGCTAAAATGTTTTTGTCGTTTAACGTGAGCGCGCGTGAGGTTGCCACAACTTAAGCGTATACACGTTTAATGAATGTAGTGTTGATCAACATAGAGTACTATAAGGTGATCACCTAGGCGTGCTTTCGTAAGTAATGTCGGACTTACGGACTTAGTGCGGGATGTCCTTTTTAAAAGAACTTATGAAATGCTCAAGGTCTTGGACGGAATTGATGTTTTCTTGAATATTGTTGTTGTAAAATGTTTTGAATGAAAAGAAGTGCTATTTTGAATTATCGATAGTACTTCGTAACTATTATTCGATTATTGAAGATATCTGAGTTCTATGTTTCAAGCATGTTGGTTATTAGAATTGTAGTACTTACTTTGAGCTAGTCATGCTCACTCTTGCTTGAACCATATGAACACGGCTAAGATCGAAGCGGAATAGAAGGCTCTCGCGAGGATAAAAGCAAGAGCAAAGACGAACCCGTAGAATACTTATGTAATAGTATAGGGTGAATGATTGTAATATATTTGATATTATGACAACAAGAACAATGTAATGGTTATAAAGAACACAGGGAAATGTAATATTATTTTGATATATAGAAAACATATCCAGTTCTTTTGAGACTTTTCAATTGAATATATGTGTGAATGGTAGTGCTTAGTGTAGCACCATCATCGGGTTGGAAGATACCCGGATTTGAGGCGTCATGAGGTTGGTATCAAAGCATTAGGTTATAAAACTTAAGGGGGATTAAAACCTTAAGTCATAACCTTAAGAGAAGTCGAAAAGAAGTCTGAAGAAAATAACCTTATAAAAATGCATTATGATTATATTATGTATTTTTATTATTCTCTTGACGATGTACTAATCAACTTAATTGTTTTGTGTAGATGTCGAGGAGTAAATGGAATGTATGTAGATGGATGATTTATTAGTGAAGAGTATGTGAACCAAGTAGAGGTCATACAAGAACCCCATAGTGGCAGAGCTGAGTTAGTTATTATTGAGTCTGGAGACTTAGAGGATCCTGATCTCATGTCAGTATTCGATGGTATGATAGAGGAGGAAGTGGAGGTAGTGTCCTTTAATCTCGTAGCTATAGCAACAGAGATAGCTCCTGTGGAGTCTATGATGTCGTTGTTCATGTCGGTATTGGATAGAAATATCCATTACTGTCAAGAGGTCAAGGAGCTAAAAGCAGAGCTTCATATGGTTATAGAGGATAAGACGGACGTGGAGTCCATGTGGGAGCAGGAACATGATGAGAGGATTTTGGCGAGGACAAAGTCCATGAAAGTGAAACATGAGGTCTTTGAGCTCGAGGGGAGCTAAAGACCAAAGCTACGAGAAGATAGGGAGGATGTCCTATATTCATAGGAGTTCTCATCTGATTTCAGTGAAGGTATTTGGATATCCTATAGAGGTGGGGCGGAATCATGACATCTTATTAGTAGTGATATCATTCTTCGGTCTTGCCATGGCAGATTTCGATAATGCCTTAAGGCAGATGTAATCTAGTAGTAGCTAGAGTAGTTTAAGTGTGTAAATATTTTGTAATTAGTAGTGACGTAAAGCCCTCTTTTGTATAGTGAAGGGTAGTCTTTTGTAAATCCCAATTTTTGGAAAGCAATAGCGGGAAAGTAATGTAATCAGCTTAGGTTGTGTAATGTAAACAATGTAGTATTATACTACAAAGAATGAATATAAGCCTTTTTATGGAAAATAATGAGTAATGGATGTTGAAGTTATTGTTTAATATCAAATAATAACTAATAAAGAAAGGAATAATAACGAAATATGTTTATTGTATCAACAAAATGCCACCAAGAAGAATGCAACGTAACCAAGGAGCTAATATGAATCAACCGGAGGGAGGTCCAGTTAACCCGGTGTAGGAGTTTGTTAATTTATTAACAGCTGCCTTTAATAGAACAGGGGCTAATATCCCCGTAAATCCAGGAGTAGCACAAGCTACTACCTTTAAGGATTTCAAGAGCGTGGGTCCGCCGGAGTTCAAAGGAACTACAGACCCTATCGAAGCCCAGACATGGGTGAAGGAAATAGAGAAGGCATTTGTGATAGCAAATGTCGTGAAACCCAGAAGGTTGCCTTTGCAACCTATATGATGAAGGAGAGGCCAACTTTTGGTGGGAAGCCAATCGAGGCTAGAAGTTGGTATAGAGAATTTAGCGTGGGTGAGGTTGAGGAGATATTCTTGAGAACTACTTTCCCACGAGCATGCAAGGAAGGATGGAGATGAGGTTTCTCGAGTTAAAATAAGGGGACATAACAGTTCCCAATACGCCGCCAAGTTTAATGAACTGGCGAGGTTCGCTCCACACCAAGTGGATATCGAGGTTAGGAAGGATGCAGTTCGGCGGGGCTTGAAACCACGGATCTATAACCGTATTTTGGTGTTTCAAAGTACTTCATTTGGAACCATTTTAGAGAAGGCGATAATCGTCGAAGGTGGTAGTGAGGCTTTGAGTCAATACCACAAGGACAAGAAGAGGAAGGGGAAAGTGGATGGGGGAGTAAAGGTCGAAGGAGCCAGTGGTGAGTGGCGAGGGACATAAGAGGAGGCGTTGAGCTACTGGGAAAACTAGGAAGTGAAGCAGGCGACCCAAAGAGGAGGATGGAGGCCTGCAAGACCTGTGGGAAGACTCATTTAGGAGTCTGTCTCAAGGGGTAGGTCATCTGTTACAACTGTGGACAGGAGGGGCACACATTGCGCCTAACTTGTCCAAGTCAAAAAAAGAATCATGGATGCTTTGTATGTGGGTGTTGACCACATAGCAAAGAAGCCTTAGAAGAAGGGGACGGACGGGGGCAGGGGCACTAATGGCGATAAGTTAGCTATTAGTGGTCCCGGCTGACAGTGGGTAGGCCGATGGGCCATACCTTTAACATATGTGATCCAAGATGTAGTTGCATCGAGGGGGCGTAAATCATGAGTATTATTCCGATCAGCGACATAAATGCTTACGTGTTGTTTGATTAGAGTGCTACTTGTTCGTTTATAGCATGCGATTTTGCTGAGCGATTAGGATTACTTTTCGAAAAGTTGCCTATACCTTTAAATATTAAGGTAGCAAGCGAAGAAATAATTCTGTTGAAGATGTTCATAGGAGTTGTTGCGTAGATATATGGGGTTGTAAATTATCAGTAGATTTGATACCGATAAAGTTAGGAGAATTCGACGTAATTCTCGGAATGGATTAGTTAGTTAACCATGGGGCAATTATAGATTGTCAAAAGAAATGTGTGAACATTAAGGCGTTAAAACAACCTCGGGTAGTATTTTACGGGAATAGATGTGGGACGTTCGTGTTGTCTAACCATGACACAAACTAAGAAATTACTGAGGAAGGGATGTTTAAGTTATCTGTGTCATGTTGTTGATACCCAGAGAGTGGTAGCAACCATGGAACAAATACCTATAGTAAGAGAATTCGCCGATATATTTTCGAGTGTATTGCCGGGTCTTCCGCCGGATAGGGAGACATAATTTGTAATAGACATCATGCCAGGAGAGGCACCAGTTTCCAGGGCACCGTATCGTATGACGCCAGTGGAGATGAAGGAGTTGATGGTGCAGTTACAAGAACTGTTGGATGGGAAATGCATTTAACCGAGTGTTTCACCGTGGGGAGCACCGGTACTGTTTGTCAAGAAGAAGGACAGATTGTTAAGACTTTTTATCGACTACCGAGAGTTGAACAAGTTAACGATAAAGAATAAATACCCATTGCCCAGGATCGATGATCTTTTTGATCAGTTGAAAAGGGCTAAGTATTTTTCTAAAATAGATTTAAGAACGGGGTATCACCAGTTGAAGGTTAGGGAGGAGGATGTACCAAAGACAGCATTCAGGACTCGTTATGGTCATTACGAGTTTCTGGTAATGTCATTTGGGTTGACTAATGCACCAGCTGTATTTATGGATATGATGAACAAAGTGTTCAAGCAATATTTGGATAAGTTCGTCGTGGTGTTTATCGATGATATTCTAGTCTATTCTAACATGCCAGAAGATCATGCTGAACACTTAAGATTAATGTTGGAGACACTAAGGAAGGAGAAGTTGTATGCGAAATTCACTAAGTTTGAATTTTGGTTGGAGAAAAGTGTACATTTTTAGGTCGTGTCATTGACCGTGGGGATTCGAGTAGATCCGGTGAAGGTTGAAGCCGTGATGAATTGGGAACAATCGAAAACACCGGTCGAGGTGCGGAGTTTCCTAGGGTTAGCGGGTTACTTATCGGAGATTCATCCGAGATTTTTTGAAGATAGCTACTCAGTTGACTAACTTGACAAGGAAGGCGGTGAAATCGCGTGGGTGATAAGTGTGAGGATAGTTTTCAAGAATTGAAGAAGAGATTGAGTGAAGCGCCTATTTTTTCATTGCCTGATGACACATGAAATTTTGTATTTTATAGCGATGCTTCGCATAGAGGACTTGGTTGCGTGCTTTCATGCGGCATGGCAAGGTCATTGCGTATGCATCTAAGCGATTGAAGGATTATGAGAAAGTTTATATCCTACTCATGATGCGGAACTAGCCATGATAGAGTTTTGCTCTAAAGATATGGAGACATTATCTTTATGGAGAAAATGTGAGATATACACGGACCACAAGAGTCTAAAATATATCTTCACACAAAAGGAGTTGAACATGAGGCAGAGGAGATGGCTAGAGTTGATAAAGGATTATGACTGTGAAATCTGTATCATCTTGGAAAAGCGATGTGATTCTTAGAGCGCCTTAAGTAGAAAGGGTTGGAAAAAGTTGTCTTTGTTAACGGCTCAAACTGAGTTAATAACAGAGATGGCTAGGATGGAATTGGAAGTGAAGCTGCCAAGTGAAGTAGGACAAATGCTATTTACGAAGGAGATGCAATCTACCATCGTAGAAAGAGTTAAGAAGGTGCAACTCAAAAGCGATGATGAGTGACCGGGATAAAGAAGCGACTAGTGATGAAAAAAGATATCAATTATAGTCTTGATAATGAAGGATTATTAAGATTTAAAAGAAGAATTTGGGTTAGAATGAGACGGAATTAAAGGAAGCGAGGTGTTACTGAGGCTCATGGTTGAAGTTTTCGATTCATCTGGTAGTACTAAGATGTATCAAGACCTTGACGAGAGTTTTGATGGTAGAACATGAAGAGAGAGATAGCGAGTATGTAAGTAGGTGCTTGACTTGTGCCGGAAAGTTAAGTAGAACATCAAACATCAATGACGAAGTGGAAATTAGGAGTGGAAGTATATCACGATGGATTTTGTGGTGGAAGTGGGAAAATATCACGATGGATTTGGATGGTGAAGTGGCTCACTTTTTGACTACAACGAAAGGGTATGACTCTATGCGATTTGGGTAATGGAGTGGATCGATTGATCGGATCGTGATCCACGATTCATCGAACTCAGTTGAATTTGAGTCTGGCGTATCATCCATAAAGCGAAGAACAATTGAGACGTTAGAAGAACTAAGATCTTCGTCATGGATTTCAAGGTAGTTGGGATGATCATCTACCTCTATGGAGGTTGCGTTAATAGAAATGCGAGCATAGGTATGCCACCGAATGCTTTATATGGGATGAGATAGAGACACGTTGATTGGGATGAGCTAGGACGAGAATGATAGGACGAAATTGGTGCAATGAAGCAATGGACATTGTCAAGATAATTCAAATGCGTCTTTTTGCAGCTCAAGACAGACAGAGGAAGTTTACGGATTCGCATAGAGAGAATAGAGAATTTGAAGTAGGTTCGTACGTATTTCTAAAAGTATCTCCCTGGAAAGGAAAGATATGTTTTGGAAAGAAGAGAAAGCTAAGTCTGAGGTTTATAGGACCTTTTGAGGTATTAAAACGGGTGGGTGAGGTAGCTTATATGATAGCATTACCTCCAGACCTAGAACGAATACATAATGTATTTCATGTGTCCGTGTTACGTCCTTATGAGCCAGATTATAAACACGTGATAGAATATGAGCCTATTCATATCGAGAAGGACTTAACGTACGAAGAAACACCGATTCAAATTGTTGATAGGAAAGAACAAGTTCTGCGGAATAAAGTCATACCTTCCGTAAAGGTGATATGGAAAAACCACGATGCAGAAGAAGCAACGTGGGAGTTGGAAGAAATGATGAAAAAGAATTACCCTCAATTATTTGTGTAATTTTTTTTTTGCGAGATTCTGGGGACAGAATCCTTATAAGGGGGAGAGAATGTAACGCCCCAGAAAATTGAACCTTTTGTAAATACTTTTAATAATGAATAAAATAATATTATTTATTATTATTACGAGTTGATAAGATGAATGTCGTTCTATAACCCAGAAACGTCGGAACGTCGTAGTATTTTAACTATGTGAATGAATTAAAGTGTTTGAATTTCTAAGACGAAAATAAAAGCTTTCTGAGAAAATTTCTAAAAAACACTATTCATCGTTTTTGCTCGGGAATTATTTTTGAACTTTCGAGAAATACATAACGTTATAATATCAATGTGAGATAGATTATGTAATAATAATCTAAGTATGGAAAACGCAATATTTCGCATGCGGACTTATTTTGAGAACGTTAGGAATATTAAGCGTTAAGAATATAATGTATTGATTATATGATACGTAAGTATTATATGAGGTATTGAAAGCAAGTATGATACGAAGTATTATACGAGTATGTATGAAGAATGGAATAACGTATGTTATGAATTAGTATACGAGCTAGCATACGAGAATTATACGTGTAATATATATATGTCAAGGTTTTTAATGAAATGGAATGGACTTGTAGGATTGTTAGCATATTGGTAGAAGTCTAATAGAAAGTGATATGCAAGCCCAAGTGTTTGTTAATCATAAGTCCAAACTAATGTAATGCAAGCCCAATAAGAATTAACTAAATTAATTAAGTAAGCCCAATGGGTTAGCCATGATCCATGGAGCAAACCAAGAGTGATATGGGTAGACTTGATGGGCAAGAACTTTATGTGATGATCAAGCATAAGATAAGTGTTGTGTTGAGTAAGAAAAAGAAGTGGCTAGCAAGTTTACTTAGTTGTAAAGTAAGGAATAATAAGGAGGTTAGTTAAGGAGGTGGGAGGTTATAATGACCATAATACCTTAACTTTGAGAGCTCTATAAATAGAAAGCTCACAATTCATTTGTTGCTTGATTAAATTTCATTCAACTTCTATCAAGATAAGTGCTTAAGTGTTAGAGAGAATAAGTCATGAATAAGCCAAAACATCCTTTACTAGATTTTCAAAGAGAAGAGAAGTACTAGTCTTCAAGAGTAAAACTCTAGTCTAATTCATGTTCATCTCTATCATTGTAGGGTGATAAGAGAAGGGTAATTTAATGAACATGTATGCTAAGAACATATAAGAAGTGATTAATGAATGAACTTAAGCCGAATAAGTTGTGAATAAACAACTTGAACCTAAATAAGGTGATAACTTATGATGAACTTGTCATATGATGTTAGTATGTTCAATATGGTATGAGAACATTGAGTAAAGGACTTAAGTCCATATTAAGTCATAAGTAAGAAAATTTATAGTTTATAAGTTGATTAAGTTATTAACTTATGAGAATAAGTCAAAACTTACTTTGATAATAAGTTGGTGTAATAAGTAACTTAAAATGTTGGTATGATTATTAAAATCCATTTAGAATGATAATCAAAACATTAGTAATGAGGTTTCGCCGGAATTTACACGATTAGACGATAATCGTCGAATTCGTGAAATTCTCGGAATGAAAGTCGTATTTTGTGTTTGAACTCGAAAACGTTGGTTTTTGATGGAGACAAGTCATATTTGTCATTATACAGTTGCGGACTCGAAAATGACCAGATTCCGACTTAGAACGAAGAAACAAGTATTGAACATTCACGAGCGTTTATCGTTTTCGTTAGAAATGAACTAATAGGTGAAATTTTGGCAAACAAAGTCGAATAGATAAAATTCTTGCATGAACGCATAGAGTATGTAATTTGTGAATTGTATGCTTTTGAACGAGCCAATTCGGACTTATAACGAAGAAGTTATGCGTTTGGGAGTTTCACAAAAATTTCAAAAGCTGTAAATTTTCTAAAGCCTGAGTTGCCATGGCATGGCCTTGGCCAAAAGATGGTAGCCATGCATGAGATCGGACACTGATGTCTCGAACCTATTGAACTTTTTGCCAGCCTTATGACATGAAAGCAAGGACTCATGCTGCAGCAGTACGAGTCAAGGACTTACATATCTTTGTTAACTTCGCGCCTCGGTAGCGGCTTAAAGAGTAAAGGGTGGCGCCATAGAGCCAACCCTAGGGTTTGGACAGTAATGAAGGTTTGCAATTATAGCATGAACAGTAACTCAGTAATAATAAATTGAAGAACTTAATAAGGTATGGTAAGCTATTGTTAAACTTTATTTATGTTGTCTAAAGGTTAAAGATAAGTAATCAATCACGAATGTAACGAAAAGCCAGAACCAATAAATAACAAATCTAAGTCAGGATTAGATTGAGATGAAGGGTAAGATGTAGTAGTATACCTGTTTGATTATATATGACCTAATGTGGTATGTTATATGATCATGTATTGTAGAGACTTAGAGACTTAAAAGTATGCGTGTGATAAGCGAAAGAAGGACGCTAAAGGCAAGTATTCTAACCCTTGTTCGATTCGATGCGGACAAGCTTTAAAATTCATGTATTCTTTTGCATGAAGTCTTGTATGAGGAAGTCAAAGCCAATTCTTTTGGCTAGACTTATATTATGTATCTATCAAGCATGGTTATTATTTACCAAGTTATATTGGTGTGGTTTTCAAACGAAGACTGAGTATGCTAAAATGTTTTTGTCGTTTAACGACAGGCACGTGAGGTTGCCACAACTTAAACGTATACGCGTTTAATGAATGTAGTGTTGATCAAAATAGAGTGCTATAGGCTGATCACCTAGACGTGCTCGTAAGTAATGTAGGACTTACGGACTTAGTGCCGGGATGTCCTATTCAAAAGAACTTATGAAATGCTCAAGGTCTTGGATCGGAATTGATGTTTTACTGAATATTGTTGTTGTAAAACATTTTGAATGAAAAGAAGTGCTATTTTAAATTATCGATAGTACTTTGTAACTATTGTTCAGTTATTGAAGATATACGAGTTCTATGTTTTAAGCATGTTGGTTATTAGAATTGTAGTACTTGTTGAGCTAGTCATGCTCACTCTTGCTTGAACCATATGAACACAGCTAAGATTGAGCGGACCGAAGGCTACGACAAGGATAAAGGAAAGGCAAAGACGAACCAGTAGAATACTTATAGTATAGGGTGAATGATTGTAATATATTTGATATTATGACAAGAACAATGTAATGGTTATAAAGAACCTGGGGAAATGTAATATTATTTTGAATATATATTGAAGACATATCCGTTCTTTTGAGACTTTTCAATTGAATATATGTGTGAATGGTAGTACTGTGTAGCACCATCTGTCGGGTTGGAAGATATCTGGATTTGGGGGCGTCACATACTGCCACTGGAAACAACTTCGTTAGTCACAGTAGTTGAGCAGGAGAAAATACCTGATGAAGATGATGAGATAGAGACGGACGAGGAGGACCCTGTTGAGCTGCCACAGTCGGATGAGGAGGATGAAGAAGAAGAACTTCCACTTAACTCAATTCTTTGCCCGTATGTATTATGAAGTATATCGATCCGCAATGTGGGCTCGCAAGATACCGGTCGAGGAGTTGCAAGAGATAGTAGCTAAATGAAGATACCTCGATGGTAATGTATGAAGGACGACGAGATCCAGGATCGAGAGGAACGTCTGAATAATGTTGAAGAGAAGATGGTACACACTGAAGGAGAGAACGAACGAATGATAGCAGAGATTACAGAGTTGAAGAACAAGTTGAAAGAAGAATCTACAAAGAGGGCAAGAGCTGAAGATGCGTACAATGAAGCTTATCAATGAGCCGGAATAGCAGAGAGGGACGCATAAGCAAAGAGGATGAAGATGGAAGAGATGAATAAAGTATTCAACACCGTGATCAATCGAGCTCAGGATCGGGTTATGTGTTATCCAATTCAGTTCGAGACGCTGCCATCGTACATATTAGATCGCCGAACAATGTTCTGAATTATGGAAGAGGAGCGTCGTAAGGCTATACAGCATTTTAATAGAACGTCATAAATGTAATTATTATATGATTAGTGAGTAAATAAGATGTAAATCCTGGGTATGATATAACCAATGGGATGTGATGAAGTAATCCTGCAACTTTTGTAGTTCAGGAAAGTAATGTAAATAGCAGTGATGCTATTGTTTTGATGTTTCCTAAAAGATTATGAATGAATAAAAGTTATTGTTTTATTCAATGTGTTATGTGATAATCTTTTATGATGATCAACTTTAGTATGTAATACTTAAAAGGTTAAATAGAATCTAATGGATGTATTTTAATAGAAAATGCCTCCAAGACGCCAACCACGACAAAGGAACCTTGAGAATAACAACAATGTTAAGGATAATCCAGTTCAGCAATTTGTAACGCTACTGACGGGAGCATTACAAAATCAACCATAGAATCAAGCTACGACATTTAAGGATTTCAAGGCGGTTAGGCCACCAGAATTCCATTGGGTTCATAAATCCGGTTGAGGCACAGACCTGGATCATGGAAATAGAGAAGGTTTTTGATGTTGCTAGGGTAGAGGATAACCAGAATACTGCTTTTGCAACATTCATGTTGAAAGCAGAGGCTAGTTATTAGTGTCAAGCCAATAAAACCCGAGGAGGTCAAAGGGTAATGTCTTGGGAAAGGTTTAAGGAAATATTCTTTGAGACCTATTTCCCAGAAAGTTCGAAGAATCAGATGGAGGTGCATTTTCTGGAATTGAAGCGGGGCACAATGACAGTGTCAGAATATGCAATAAGGTTCAACGAGTTAGCAAGGTTTGCGTCATATCAAATGAATACGGATGAGCGCAAAGCAAGAAGGTTTGAGCAAGGGTGAATCCTCGGTTTGACAAAGAGGGTATCCCCTGTTCGATTGAAGACGTTTCGGTGCTTAAGAAAGCAATTCTCGGCCGAAGTGGAGGCGAGGCTGTAACAAAACACAACCAAGAGCAGAGAAAGAAGAAGAATGAAGGTGAAGTTAAGAATGGTGGAGGTAGTAACGGTGGAAATGGCAACAACAATTTGAAGAGAAAGTGGAATGAAAATTTGGGAGCCGGAAATCAGCAAGGTAACCAGCAGAAGAAGAAGATGGACGCATATGCTACATGCGAGAAGTTTCACTCGGGTATGTGCTTAAGGGGGAAGCGAGCATGCTTTAACTATGGCCAGGAGGGTCACATTGCCCCAAACTTCACTCAACCCAAGAAGAATGATTGCTACACCTGCGGGTTGAAGGATCATTTTGCTCGCGAGTGTCTAAAGAAGAAAACTGGTGAGACAAATGGAAGCAAGGGAAATGCTAGTGGAGGTGCGCTGACTATTGCTGGGAAAACGTCAACAAATAAGCCCACAACAAGAACCTTCAATATGATGGTGCAGGACGTGGTGCAGTCAAAAGATGTCGTGTCAGGTATTATCCCAATCAATGATATAAATGCATATGTATTATTTGATTCGGGTGATACTTGCTCATTTATATCTGATGAATTTGCTAAGAGGTTAGAAATACCTAATGAAGAGTTAAATTTCCCTTTAAACATAGAAATTGCGAATAGGGAAGTGATTCCTGTTAGGTTCGTATACAAGACTATAGAGTGAACATTAAGGGGAATGTTATGAAAGTAGATTTAGTCCCGATAAAACTTGGAGAGTTTGACGTGATATTGGGAATGGATTGGCTATTCAATTATGGAGCGATAATTGATTGCCAAAAGAAGTGTATAAACCTTATGACTCCGTCAAAGGTAGTTTTTCATGGTAGCAAATCGCCTAGACAAATGAAGTGTCTGACGATTATGCAGGCCAAGAAGTTATTGAGTCAAGGCTGTGTAGGGTACTTAGCTTACATAGTCGATACTCAAAAGGAGAAGGGTGTGAAATTGGAGGAAATACCAGTGGTTAGGGAATTCGTGAATGTGTTTCCAGAAGATTTGCCAGGACTTCCGCCGACCAAGAGATCGAATTCGTGATCTACTTAGCACCAGGAACCACTCCAATATCAAAGGCCCCATACAGAATGGCTCCGCTAGAGATGAAGGAATTGATGGTGCAACTGCAAGAGCTGTTAGATAAGAAATACATTCAGCCGAGTGTGTCACCACGGGGAGCGCCAGTGTTGTTCGTGAAGAAGAAGTATGGGTCAATGCGTCTTTGCATTGATTATAGAGAATTAAACAAAGTCGCTATTAAAAACAAATATCCATTGCCAAGAATAGATGACTTGTTTGATCAATTTAAGGGTGCTAGATATTTCTCGAAAATAGATTTGAGAAGTGGGTATCACCAATTCAAAGTAAGGAAGGAGGATGTATCGAAGACGGCATTCCGAACTCGCTATGGACATTACAAATTTTTGGTGATGTCTTTTGGTTTGACAAACGCCCCTGTAGCGTTCATGGATTTGATGAACAGGGTGTTTAAACTATTTTTAGACAAGTTTGTGGTTGTATTTATTGATGATATTCCGGTGTACTCTGAAAACTCAAAAAGAACACGTGGAACACTTACGTCTGACGCTGGAGACGTTAAGAAAAGAAAAGTTGTACGTGAAATTCTCTAAATGTGAATTTTGGCTGGAACGTGTACAATTTCTTGGGCATGTAATCGATAAGGATGGAATTTCAGTGGATCCATCAAAAGTCAAAGCTGTGATAAATTGGGAACAACCAAGGACTCCATCAGAAGTGAGAAGTTTATTGGGATTGGCAAGCTATTATGGACTGTTTATCAAGAATTTTTCCAAGACTGGCACTCCGTTGAAAAATTTGACGAAAAAATCTGTAAAATTTGTTTGGACGGAGAAATGTGAAGAAAGTTTTCAAGAATTGAAAAAGAAGTTAAGTGTGGCACCTGTGTTGTCATTACCATATAATACAGGAAATTTTGTGGTATATAGTGCTGCGTCACATAAAGGATTGGGTTGTGTCCTTATGCAAAACGGCAAAGTCATTGTGTATGCATCAAGGCAGTTGAAAGACTACGAAAAAGGGTATCTGACTCATGATTTAGAGTTGGCGGTGGTGGTGTTTGCTTTAAAAATATGGAGACACTATCTCTATGGAGAGAAATGTGAGATCTACACAGACCATAAGAGTCTGAAGTATATTTTCACATAGAAGGACCTGAACATGCGTCAAAGGAGATGGATGGAATTGATATGATTGCGAAATCTTTTATCACCCGGGAAAAGCTAATGTGGTTGCAAATGCCTTGAGTAGGAAAGGCAGAGAAAGTTGATGTTGTTAACCGATAAGGAGGAGCTCATTTCAGCAATGGCAAGGCTAGATTTGGAAATCAAATTTCCAAAAGAATTCGATGAAAAATTATACCAGATGGAAGCTAGTCCAACTTTGGTGGACAAGGTGAAGAATGCATAACTACAGGATGAGGAATGCAGAAATATAAGAGAAAGTGTGGTCGAGGGCAAAGAAGTGAAGTACAAGGTTGATAATGAAGGAATACTAAGATTCGAGGGAAGAATTTGGGTTCCAGCAGTACAAGATGTTAAAGAAGAAATCTTGACAGAGGCTCATAGCTTAAGATATTCGATTCATCTGGGAAGTACGAAGATGTATCAAGATTTGCGGTGACATTTTTGGTGGCCAAATATAAAAAGAGACGTTGCAGAATGCGTTGCAAAGTGCTTGACATGTCAGAAAGTAAAGGCAGAACATCAAAGGCCAAACGGATTACTCCAACCATTGGAAATACCAGAATGAAAATGAGAGCATATCACAATGGATTTTGTGGTAGGTCTTCCAGTGACTCAAAAAGGATACGATGCGATATGGGTGATAGTGGACAGACTGACAAAATCAGCCCACTTCTTGCCAATAAAGATTAGATTTAATCTTTATCAACTGGCGAAACTAAATGTCAACGAGATCGTGTCGAGACATGGACTTCCAGTATCTATAGTGTCAGATTGAGACCCGAGGTTGACATCAAATTTCTGGAAGAGACAACTGGAATACATGGGGACACAATTGAAGATGAGTACAATATATCATCCACAAACCGATGGGAAAAGCGAACGAATAATTCAGACGCTGGAAGATATGCTTAGAGCGTGCATCATGGATTTCAAAGGAAAATGGGATGATCATCTACCGTTGGTGGAATTTGCATACAACAACAGTTATCACGCAAGCATTGGCATGCCGCCATACGAGGCATTATACGACAGAAAGTGTAGAACTCCACTATGCTGGGATGAAGTTAGTGAACGTCAACTGATAGGACCAGAATTGGTACAACAGGCCGCTAAAGTTATAAAACTCATCAAACCAAGATTAGTAGCTGCTCAAGATCGATAGAAGAAGTATGCTGATCAACACAGGCAAAATCGTGAATTTGAAGCAGGAAATTTCGTGTTCCTGAAAGTTTCTCCTTGGAAGGGGAAAATTCGTTTCGGCAAGAAAGGAAAGCTAAGCCCAAGGTTTATTGGACCTTTCGAGATTATACGCAAAGTGGGAGAAGTAGCTTATGAGGTAGCTTTACCTCCAGAATTAGAGCTTGTGCACAACATTTTTTATGTGTCGGTGTTGCGACGGTATAAAGTCGATTACAAGCATGTGATCGAGTATGAACCGTTGTTGTTCAGTAAAGATTTGTCCTATGAAGAGATTCCTATCCAGGTAGTTGACAGGAAAGAACAAGTGCTCAGGAATAAAGTGATACCTTCCATGAAGGTGATATGGAGGAACCACAATGTCGAAGAGGCTACGTGGGAACTCGAAGCAAAAATGATGAAGAATTATCCTGAGTTATTTGTTTAGTCTTTGTCTTCGATTCTGGGGACAAAATCTTTGTAAGGAGGGAAGAATGTGACGATTTGATTGTTTGAGTTGTGATTCTAGGGACAGAATCCTTGTAAGGAGGGAAGGATGTAACAATCCAGAATTTTAAATTATAATTTTAAGTATTAATTGAATTATATAAATATTTATTTGAGGTGTTTATTGTTGATTAAATATTTATTGATATGATGGTTGTTAATAAATATTTATGAATCTAAATTTATTAGATAGTGTTCTAAATTAAATTAATTTATAATTTAGAGAATTGTAATATGACATGAGATGTTATATTGTTGTGACACCCCCAAATCCGGGTACTTCAATTCCACGGGATTTGGTGTTCACTGCACAAATATCATCTATCTATCTACCCATAATAAATGCAAACCATGCAATAGATAGAAATAAATCCTCTCCTTAAGGAGTTACATCATCTGAATTAAATACATAAATCCCAGGTCATACTAACCTTAAATCTCAAATGCGGAAATATAAACAAATAATAGTCTTACACAACATTAACATAAGTTTGAAACATAAATACATAATCACATAAACAACAAGTCTTAAATAACAACAAGTCTTCCTCATTTGTTAACCTTTCCCTTGCCTTTACTAGTGGAAGGCTCGTCTAATCTTTCGTTCTTAACTGCAATGTTATTATTACGCAAGAGTGAGCACGATTGCCCACAAGTATAAAAATATAACAAGGAAATAATAACATGCGAATAAATCAAAGGCTTCTGAAACATGAAAACTCAGCTTTTGAATCAAGAATGAATAACAAGAAACAAAAGAACTTCTGAGGGTCATAAGACCTTGAACTATGTCCTAGGTTGTCAAGTGTTTATACTTGAAACCTTTAATGATCATAAGACTATGGACTCTTCTTCTCGCACTTAGGGGATGGATCCTTAGTACCATACTGTGCACAATATCTTAACGCTAAAGCGTAAATAATCCCCTGTTAAAGGGTTGTTCATCTCAGTTTGACATCGAAGTCCGCACCAAAGAAAGTTTGGTTTGGATAAGCACAATAAAAGTTCAAGAATTTATAACACTCATCAACTATGGACTAGTCGAATCAATAGGGTTCGCTAGTCTTACAAGGTTCAACAATAATTGATATTCAATTTGAATAATAAAATTCAAGATGTATACAATCGAATAAATATTATATAACAGGAATCGTGCTTTTAAAGAATGATAAGATCTAATATGAAATCTTGACATGAACAATAATAAATAAGATAGAATAATGAACTTGCTTTATGTAAAGAATCAAGGTTTAGGAACTTGACTCGTGTGTAGGCTAAACGATTACTACTTCCGTTCACCACAAGTCCTACACACATACCATATGTATTCACGACATTCATTAATTACATTTTCACTTAATTATTTAATGTAAACTCCACTTTATTTAACAAATCATTACCCTTCTAATTTAATTACTTAATTAAATTAGAATATTTTCATTCCCTTACTATTATTACACTTGAATAAATTATTTCATAATAATTTCCATCGAATATTTATTTTATTCCATAAATATTTCAACAAAAATATTTATTTATTTTATAAATATTTTAATAATAATTTTCATCGAATATTTATTTTACTCCATCAATATCTCAATTAAAATATTTATTTTATTTTATAAATATTTTAATAATAATTTCCATCGAATATTTATTTTATTCCAAAGAATATCTCAATTAAAATATTTATTTTATTTTATAAATATTTTAATAATAATTTCCATCGAATATTTATTTTATTCCATAAATATCTCAATCAAAATATTTATTTTATTTTATAAATATTTTAATAATAATTTTATCAAATATTTATTCTACTCCATCAATATCTCAATTAAAATATTTATTTTATTTTATAAATATTTTAATAATAATTTCCATCTAATATTTATTTTATTCCATAAATATCTCAATTAAAATATTTATTTTATTTGATAAATATTTTAATTAATTTATTTTATTTTATTTTTTGCTTTCGTAGGGGTCGGTAATTTAGTTTGGTAACACCACGTGGAAATGAGTTACCCATACTCGATTCATAGATTCACACGTAACAAGGTTGGGCCAAAAAAAATCTCCCAAGTTCACCCATATGTTCTTGTGAAGAACACAGGGAACATAGCCATAACTTCCAATTTCCTAGTCCATATATTAATTTAAGCATACCCAAATACTATAATTCATATATGATCATTACCCAACATTTCTAACATGATTTTAACAAGTTAAAACACATAATTTACGAAATCAACACATGTAATTTCACTGTTCTTGATGTTCTTGAAGGTTTTGAACATAAAACATAAAATTAACACTACAAATTTGTTATAACACCAAATCCATCGATTCGAAGTTTGTTTTCTTCGTATTGACATACATAATATATACAAGCATAAAAATTTAGGAGATAATATATGATTGACGCATTAAATTTGTGCATAAGGGCCACATGGCCATAATTCTACACTCTGTAATTTTGAAGCAATTATATACGACATATTTTATGAAACTGATAATATGGGATCATACAATATATATAGTAAAACATGCTATCATGACATAAGATCACGTATATATCCACATAGTCAATACAATCTCCAACTACAGAGATTTTACAGAAATTTGAGAGCCATATTCATGAAAATTTTAACAACGTAAATAAAACTGGGTTGAAGAGATTATCCAAAGCGTAGAGTGGAGAGATGAAACCCTTCTCAATTAATTCTTCAATCACACAACTCACAAATTCCCTCAACCTCTCTCTGTGATTTGCTTTACCAGACTTAGAAAATAAAAGAAGGAAGAAGACATATATAAAAAAAAAATAAGAACTTAGGGCTCCGTTTGGCTAGCCTTAAAAGGCTTATTTCCATTTAATTTTATAAATCTCTTATACTATAGTTTAAATTATGTCACACCCAATTGCACAAAATATCTTATTTTAGTTTTATTTAATAAAATATAATAATTTCTCATTTAATTCATATAGTCACATAATTAAATTTCTCATTAATTATGTCAAATTATTACTTCTCTAATTAATTATTTAATTAATTAAAATAGCATTATGCTTATTAAATATTTCATTTAATTCAATAAGCTCACATAATTACATACTTGAATAATAAAATTCTCCACATTAATTTAATAAATATAACACATATAATTAAATTAATCTACCACAATTTCATCAATTAATTATTTAATCTAATAATTAATTCATCGAAAAATATTTATTCAATTGAATAAATATTTAAAATTAAATTACAAAATCTCGGTTGTCACATCTTTCCCCCTTAAAAGAATTCTGCCCTCAGAATCACAACTTAAACAATTCGTCCGTTACATTCCCCCCCTTACAAAGATTCTGTCCCCAGAATTGTTTATAATCTAAGTAAATAAATAAGGATAATTCTTCATCATATTCTCTTCGAGTTCCCACGTTACTTCTTTAGCGTTGTGGTTCCTCAAAATTACCTTAACAAAAGGTATTACTCTATTTCTTAGAACTTGCTCTTTTCGGTCGACAATCTAAACAGGAATTTCTTCATAAGATAAGTCTTTGTCAAAATGCAAGGGGTGATTGAAATCAGGTTTGTAAGGTCGTAGAACTGAGACATAGAAAACGTTCTGGACATCCTCTAGAGTTGGAGGTAAGGCTACCTCATAAGCAACTTCTTCGACCCTTCTCAGAACTTCAAAGGATCCAATGAATCTTGGGCTTAATTTCCTTTTCTTTCTGAACTTGATCTTTCCCTTCCAGGGAGAGAACTTGAAGAACACATAACTTCCCGATTCAAACTCAACATTCTTTACGGTGTGGATCGGCGTATTTCTTCTGTCTATCTTGGGCTGCTATCAATCTTGTCCGAATAACTTTGATTATTTCGCTTTGTTTTGTTGTACCAATTCCTGCCTAGTAATTGTCTTTCGCCAACTTCATCCCAAAGATAGCGGAGTTTGCACTTTCTTAGTATAGTATAACGCTTCATAAGGCGGCATGCCAATACTAGCGTGGTAATCTGTTGTTGTTGTATTTGAACTCTCACGAGCGGTAGATGGTCATCCCAATTTCCTTTAAAGTCCATTATACAAGCTCTTAACATGTCTTCTAATGTACAATTGTTCTTTCACTGCGTCCATCATCTCGTGGATGATATGTTGTGCTCAATCATGGCTGTGTACCCATGCATTCTGTGTAGACGTTTCGGAAGTTCGACGAAAGCGCGGATCTCTATCTCGAGATAATTGACACTTAGGGACTCCGTGCCTCAAACAATCTCTTTCACATATAACCTTGCTAACCGATCTAAGTTGAATCGATTTTGATCAGAAGGAAGTGTGCGGATTTCGTCAATCGGTCAACAATAACCCATACTACGTCGTAGCCTTTCTGAGTTGTCAGTATGCCAATCACGAAACCCATACTTTAAAGAACGATAAGATCTAATATGAAATCTTGACTTGAACAATAATAAACAAGATAGAATAATGAACTTGCTTTATGTAAAGAATCAAGGTTTAGGAACTTGACTTGTGTGTAGAAGCAACGATTACTACTTCGCTCACCACAAGTCCTACACACACATACCATATGTATTCACGACATTCATTAGTTATATTTTCACTTAATTATTTAATGTAAACTCCACTTTATTTAACAAATCATTACCTTCTAATTTAATTACTTAATTAAATTAGAATATTTTCATTCCCTTACTATTATTACACTTGAATAAATTATTTCATAATAATTTCCAACGAATATTTATTTTATTCCATAAATATTTCAACAAAAATATTTATTTATTTTATAAATATTTTAATAATAATTTTCATCGAATATTTATTTTACTCCATCAATATCTCAATTAAAATATTTATTTTATTTTATAAATATTTTAATAATAATTTCCATCGAATATTTATTTTATTCAAACAATATCTCAATTAAAATATTTATTTTATTTTATAAATATTTTAATAATAATTTCCATCGAATATTTATTTTATTCCATAAATATCTCAATCAAAATATTTATTTTATTTTATAAATATTTTAATAATAATTTTCATCGAATATTTATTCTACTCCATCAATATCTCAATTAAAATATTTATTTTATTTTATAAATATTTTAATAATAATTTCCATCGAATATTTATTTTATTCCATAAATATCTCAATTAAAATATTTATTTTATTTGATGAATATTTTAATTAATTTTTATTTTATTTTTTTTTTTTTGCTTTCATGGTACGGGTAATTTAGTTTGGTAACACACGTAGGAAGCTGAGAGTTACCAGACTCGATTCTAGTTCACGTAACAAGGTTGGGCCAAAAAAAATCTCCCAAGTTCACCCATATGTTCTTGTGAAGAACACAGGGAACATGGCCATAACTTCCAATTTTCTTGTCCATATATTAATTTAAGCATACCCAAATACTATAATTCATATATGATCATTACCCAACCTTTCTAACATGATTTTAACAAGTTAAAACACATAATTTACGAAATCAACACATGTAATTTCACTGTTCTTGATGTTCTTGAAGGTTTTGAACATAAAACATAAAATTAACACTACAAATTCGTTATAACACCAAATCCATCGATTCGAAGTTTGTTTTCTTCGTATTGACATACATAATATATACAAGCATAAAAATTTAGGAGATAATATATGATTGACGCAATAAATTTGTGCATAAGGGCCACATGACCATAATTCTACACTCTGTAATTTTGAAGCAATTATATACGACATATTTTATGAAACTGATAATATGCGATCATACAATATATATAGTAAAACATGCTATCATGACATAAGATCGCGTATATATATATCCACATAGTCAATACAATCTCCAACTACAGAGATTTTACAGAAATTTGAGAGCCATATTCATGAAAATTTTAACAACGTAAATAAAACTGGGTTGAAGAGATTATCCAAAGCGTAGAGTGTAGAGATGAAACCCTTCTCAATTAATTCTTCAATCACACAACTCACAAATTCCCTCAACCTCTCTCTGTGATTTGCTTTGCCAGACTTAGAAAATAAAAGAAGGAAGAAGACATATATAAAAAAAAATAAGAACTTAGGGCTCCGTTTGGCTAGCCTTAAAAGGCTTATTTCCATTTAATTTTATAAATCTCTTATACTATAGTTTAAATTATGTCACACCCAATTGCACAAAATATCTTATTTTAGTTTTATTTAATAAAATATAATAATTTCTCATTTAATTCATATAGTCACATAATTAAATTTCTCATTAATTATGTCAAATTATTACTTCTCTAATTAATTATTTAATTAATTAAAATAGCATTATGCTTATTAAATATTTCATTTAATTCAATAAGCTCACATAATTACATACTTGAATAATAAAATTCTCCACATTAATTTAATAAATATAACACATATAATTAAATTAATCTACCACAATTTCATCAATTAATTATTTAATCTAATAATTAATTCATCGAAAAATATTTATTCAATTCAATAAATATTTAAAATTAAATTACAAAATCTAGGTTGTCACATCTTTTCCCCTTAAAAGAATTACGCCCTCGTAATCACAACTTAAACAATTAAGTCGATTACATTCTCCACGAAAGTAGTATGCACACACAAGCCAATCATGTTTGATGATAAAGCATATACTTTGTAACAATCTTATTCATTTATTAATAAAAAGTATTAATTTATTAAAGGCTTTTAATTATCTACATGATCTTTGTTTTTATAATATGTGATAAATCTATAGTTTTAAGCAATGCTTTTAGAATAATGATGATGATCATTCTAATGAGATCTAAATTCTTAGAAAGCTTAAAACTAAAATAGTTCCCAATCATTGGATTACTAAATTGGGGATTAGTGAATCCGGATAGATTGGTACATCGTTGCTTTTGCTCATTGGATGTGGATGATTGATCTCATGATCATTTGTGTGGAGACACTAAAGCAAAGTATGTAGGTGCTTATTAGAGAATAAGTTCATCGAGCATTGGCTCGCTAAGGAATACCTAATGGAGTTTTACTTTTTTGTCAATAGAATTCTGTAGTGATAGTAGTACAAGTAATCCTTGGACTTGAGATCATCATAGTATCTTGTGTATGATGAGTTATACTTTGACTTATTCCTTAAGACCCTTAGGGTATATCAAAGGGTATGCTTGGGTATAATAAGTTATACATGGAGATAATGTATGATCAATAAAGAATCTACCACTTCTAATAAAAGAAGAGAATTGTCTATGTGATTCGATAAATGACAACCCTAGTAGTCCTTGGCGGCGAATGAAATTAGAAAGGAGTTTCTAATTTGCATTATTTGGAGTTGTGCATTTAAGGATCGAAATACATATAATTAAATAAAATAAGACTTGATAGTAATTCCATGTCTTATATTTAATTGGGACATTGTATGGTGGAAGGATTGAATTATGCATTGGAACTATTTACTCAAAGGTTCTTTTATGATTAATGTTGAAATCTATATTATCCGGAAAGTCGTTGATCATTAGGGAGGCTTTATCCTATTGTAGAATAAATATTATTTATTTAAATAAATTAATTGTTTAATTTATTTATTTAAATAAGATTAGAATTGTTCTAATTGATTTATTCACAATAGGTTTAATATGGAGAACCTAAAGGGTCACACCATGAAGGAAGAATAATTATTTAAGAAGTTAATGACATAATCGTAATAATATGTTATGTATATTTAATTTAATCTATGGTGATAGAATAAATTAAATAGCTTAATGTTTATTATTTAATATTTTAGAAATATTAAATATAAATTAATAAGAGGAGTCTTATTAATATTATTACAATTATTATTATTATTTTAATTTCTAAAAGAGTTTAGGAATTAATTTAATATAAGTACTCTCATTTATTCCTAATAAGATTAGGAGAGAAAATTAATTAAAGGAGTTTAATTAATTATCCCTAATAAGATTAGGGAGCCCATTTAATTAAAAGAGTTTAATTAAATAATACCTTATTTTAATAGGGTTACTTAATATCTATATAAGAGGAGTCTTATATTAGATATCCATGATACGCAATTCCAAAAGTTGGAGAGTACGTTCTTTTCTATAGAGATAGAAAAACTAGGGTTTAGCCAACCACCCATCTTCTTGAATCCTTCTTCTTCCTTGGTGGATCACCTCTAGAAGCCAAATACTTGGGTGGCTAACGTTGATCAAAGGAAGGAACCAAACCCGGTGGATTCAAGTTGAACGCGAAAAGGATTGGAGGTGAACTTGTACCTGAGGAAGCTCGGATCTTCAAGGGTATGATTCTTGTTCTTCAATTTTTCGTTTAATTAATAATTGTGCATAAAGGGTGATCTGGGTATATGGTTTGTAATTTTTTAAAACTCTGATTTTACACGCTTCCGCTTAATTTTTGCAATTTGATTGCGCACATGAATATTACAAACCTAAACGGTGGCATCGAGAGCCAAACCTTTATGCAAATTATTAATTGTTTTAATTTGATATGTATATTGATATGTGTTTAGAACAATTTAATTGGGCATAATTTTATTTTATAAAATTTATTAAAAAAAATAAAAAAAAAATGTAAAATTCCGTGTTACTTAATTAAGAACAATTAAATTAAGTAAACATGCATGGAAAGAAAAACAAGGAGATTTGTTCGGTTTTCAAGGGTGTTACGGAAATTCAAGGAAATGCTCCAAGTGAACCAGGGTGGACTATCACGTGAGATTTAAAGGCAAAATAACAGAACAAAATTCAAGCAGGATTTTTTTAAAGGATTTGCTTTTAAAAATATTAACCAACGTGACCCAAATAATTTTTTTTCTTTCAAAAGGTGGTCCCCATGTTTTTTCGTGGATAACAAGGTGATGCGGAATTACAGGGAAGGACATGCACGGATATAAAGAGATTATATATATAATATATATATTAACGTAATATATATTTATATATATATAATAATAATTTTATAATTAAAATAAAATATTTATTTTAATTTTAAAATAAAAAGTTTAATTTTAATTTTAAAATTTAATTTCATGCTAACTAATTAGAGTTGGAATTGGATTCCATGATAACTAATTGGAGTTGAAATTGGATTTTATTTTTCCTAAAATAAAGGAGTTTATTTGTGAATAAGGAAGTAAATCCATCTTTCCTTAAATAAAGGAGTTTATTTAAATATGAAATAAGATTTCATATTATTCAAAATAAAGGAGTTTATTTGTGAATAGGAAAAGAATTCGTGTTTTCTTTAATAATTTTTTTTTTTTACATGGAATTGGATTCCATAATTAATTAAAATAAAGGAGTTTATTTTGATTAAAAATTTTGATTAAAATAAAATAGTTTATTTTATTCAAAATTGGATAAATTAAAATAAAATAGTTTTATTTTGATTTAAATTTGGATTAAAATAAAGGAGTTTATTTTGATTCAAAATTAGATTTTATACTAACTAAATTTGCCCATTAAATGATATCAATATATATATATATATATATATATATATATATTAAATGTTTATTATTCATAAGATGAATGTTATTTATTGATGCATATGATGATGTGTATGATAATAAATGGGATTGATTATGGACTATTGACCAATGTAATTGAATTTTATTTTAGTTGGATGCATGAATGTATGGGTTTTATTAAATGGGGTCTGCGTACCTCGTCTTCTCTAATTTTTTCTTAATGTAAATTCTATCTCCCTCCTATGTACTTCCCCTTGACTGCTGATCAAGGTTTCTATTTATTTTAAATAGTTTTGTAATAGGAATAGTTAGAATTAATTTTGAAGAATTGGAGATCAAGGAACAAGGAGCGTTTGAAGACCCGTTTGTAATGGAGCCCGGGTTTAAATGTAATAGTTATATTTAAATATTATTTCTTGCACCCCTAGGGTTTGACCTTTTGGTTCACTTGGTGGCTCTAGTGAAGACAAACTAGAATAAAAGTCCATAATCAATCCAAGGGTAGAATATAGTATTCTATATGTGCATGCTTATACTTTATATATATTATATATTATGCAAACATGCTTCGCATGTTCATTAATATGACGCGTATTTTATATATATATGTGCATGCGCGCTAAACAAGATGAGACATATTAATAACAAACCCCTCAAATTTTTATATTAAGTCTAAGCGTTCAAAGATATTTGGAATATCGAGCGTAAGCCTTCTAGCATGATAAAATTAATAGAGTATTAAATATTTAATATGAGTTTGTTGTGTCACCACAAGGCAAGTATTAAGTATTTAAGATGTTAATTTATCACATTTGATGCTTATAAAGAAAATTGAACAATATTGTTTTGTTGTGTCACCACAAGGATGATATTTTCTTTTTTGAATATATGGAGTGCTAGGTCGGACTTAACTTGGATAATTTTGATTCGGATGTGCCACCACTTGATCAAAATAATCTAAGAGGCAAAAAGAAAAGGAGTTGCATAGTTGATGTAATTGATAAAAGTTGTCTACCTATTTATTTATATATAGTTTGTTGTGTCACCACAAGGCTATATACATTTGAAATGGGATCCTTATTCTCACTAGCAAATCTTTAATTAGATTTTCTTAGAACTATATAAGTGAGGGTAATATAGTTTGAAGAAAATAGTGGGAGATACCAATTTAAAACAAGACCTAATTTATTTTGGTAATTAATAAAAGAATGTATGTTAAAATGTTGTTAATTACAAATTCATTTACAAAATTTTACAATGTCTAAAATTACTATCACTGCGAAGCATATTAAATGCTAAATTAACCAGCCAGAATTAAGCAGTTGGTTAAGGAATTTGAGAATAGTTCTCATAGCTGAAAAGCTATCTTATGTCCTTAATACGCCTATCCCTGCAATGGTTGCAGACAATGCCTCTGAGGAAGAGGTTGCTACTTTTAGAAAGTGGCAAGATGATGCATAGTTGGCTCAATGTATCATGCTCGCATCCATGAGTAACGAGCTTCAGCGTCAGCATGAAACTATGGATGCTCCTACTATATTCCTGCACATCAAGTAGTTGATGGTGAGGAAAGTAGGACTAATAGATATCAGATATCTAAGGAGCTCTTCCGATCTAGAATGACTAATGACACTACTGATGATGGATAAAAGTCCTTAACATAATCAATTTGATTGATCAATTAGGACAATGGGTTTTGTCATGGATGGAGAGTTGAGCCAAGATTTGATCTTGCATTCACTCCCAGACTCCTTTTACAATTGTTGTGAATTTTTCATATGAACAAGCTAGATATCAGCCTCGCTGATTTGCTTAACATGTTGAAAATGTTGAGAGTGACTTTCCAACCAAGAAAGATCATATCTTACTCGTAGGGGCCAAAAGATCTTCTGAAAAGAAGAACGATTCAAAGAAGGTAAATAGAAGGCAAAAACAAAGGATAATAAGAACAAAAAGCGTCACGGATAGCAAAGGAGTTTGCTTCCACCGCAATAAGCATGGACTTTGGAAAGAAAGCATGAGAAGCATCTTCGCAGAGGCTAACCAAAGAAGCTTAGTGAAGTTTCGGTTACATAATCGATTTTTGTTCATGATTGAAATAAATTTTTCTTTAAGTCAAGGTTCTACTTGGGTATTGGATACCGACTTTGGTTATCATAAATATAGATTTATGAAGGGACCAAGGTAAGTAGAAAGCTAAACAAATATAAGTAATCCTATGTGTGGAAAATGAAGCAAAGGTTCTTTGCATTAGCTATAGAAACTTATAGTTTTAGATCGCTTACGGGCAAATCTATTAATTCAATAAGTTGTTATTGTATTCCAATTCTTGTTAGAAATATTATTTCCATTTTATTGTTGGACAATAAAATTTTGGTATTATAATTAAGAACAATTGTTGTTCTATTTATAATAATAATGTTTTATAGAAATGGAATATTACTTAATAAATTTTGTATACTTGACTTACATGAAAATAATTTTGCAAATTGAACAAATTAGTATAAGAAAAGGAGATGATCATTCAAAGAGTTGAATGTGTGTATTTGATGAAATACAAGTGTGAATTATTTGAAAAGTTAGGAGAATTCATAAGTGAAACAAATTGACAAAGTATTAAGATTCTTTGATTAGATCAAGGAATAAATACTTGAGCAATAAGTTTCTAGATCATCTCAAATGGTTTTCTCATAATGTAAACATCCCGTCTGTGATAATTGATTGATGTATCCGAAAGGAAAAATCGTACCTTGTTGGACATAGTGCGGTCCATAATGATTTTACCGACATTTCAAAGTATCCTCTCAGGGTCGTGTCCTAGAAATGGTCGCATATCTACAAAAGGTAACTTCAAAATCCAGCCCCAAGACTCCATAAAAGTTATGGATAGGGAGGATTCTAATCTTAAGTATGTTAAGATAAGGGGTTGTCAACTTATGTGAAAAGGTTTCAAAGGATAAGCTTGGGACAAGATTTGACAAGTGTCGATTTGTGGGACATCCTAAAGTAAGTTTAGGGTATATGTTCTATAATCCTACTTAGCAAAAGGTGTTTGTTATAAACACGCGCCTCTAAGATAAATGTGTTTATTATTGAAGGGCTAGTGGGAGGATAATAGATCTTGAAGATTTCAAGAACCACAAAATATTATAAGTCAAATAAGAGGAACACGTAGATAGACCTATTATACCACAACAAGAATCGTAAATCGGAATAGTACCAAAGATACCTAGGAGGTATGGATTCATCATAGATGATGATGATGAGGTACACATCATAGAAGATGATGATCCGATTACATACGATGAGGTAAGTGTTATGACACTCGGAGAAATGGATTGAAGCAAGTTTCTCAAATATGGAACATTCGTTTTGATAAGCAATCAAAAGAGTTTGATTTTATCAAAATAAGAATGAACCTAGTGTGTACAAAAAGGTCGATGGGAGGCGTTATGACATTTCTAGTATTATATATTGATATACTACGGATGAGGAATTACATACCAATGCTACAATCAGTAAAGATAAAGTTGTCTAAACAATCCTCCATGAATGATTTGGGAAGAGTATCGTTATTGGGGATAAAATCTATATAGATAGATACAAGAGGATGCTCGACTTAACCCAAGGAACGTATATTCATTTGATGCTAAAGTCGTTTAGCATGGCAAACTCAAGAGATGTCTCGTGTCGATGAGCTATGGAGTGTATATCTCTTAATAGTCCCCACAGACTCACGAAAAGAGAGGTCGCATGAGTGACAATCATGTATGCAATGAAATGTACGAGACCTGATGTTGATCAGTCATATTATGGAGAAGTTCACTATGAGTCAGTGAAAAACATCTTAAAGTGCTTAATCGGCACTAAGGATGTGACCATATTCATGGTGGGTCTAAATTAAAACTAGAGGGCTTAACAGACTCAAGTTTTTCAGACAGATCAAGATGATGAAAATCCACTTTAAGGTAAAGCGTTATCTTGAGCAATTGGTGCGATGAATTGGAAAGGTTCCAAACAATGAAAGAGTTCTTTGGTTTAGTGATAAAGACAAAGTAAATAGCTATAAATGAAGGCGCAAGTTGATTGTTTGGATTAAAAGTTCATTACGGAACTAGGAATAGTTCCTAAGTCTCATCTTGGATCTAAACATGTGTTGTGGCACTTTCATTTGATTATTAGAATCATTGAAAGATGGGAAATCACTATACGAGATAGTGGACTCTCATGAACAACATTACATATCCATTAACTAAAGCTTATCCAATAGCGGGATAATCGTCACTTAGAGAAGAAGAGTATAAGATAGCATGACGATTGGCTTTAGTGCAAGTGGGAGATTGAAAGTAGTATGCACACAAGCAATCATGTTTGATGATAAAGCATATACTTTGTAACAATCTTATTCATTTATTAATAAAAAGTATTAATTTATTAAAGGCTTTTAATTATCTACATGATCTTTGTTTTATAATATGTGATAAACCCATAGTTTTAAGCAATGCTTTTAGAATAATGATGATGATCATTCTAATGAGATCTAAATTCTTAGAAAGCTTAAAACTAAAATAGTTCCCAATCATTGGATTACTAAATTGGGGATTAGTGAATCCAGGATAGATTGGTACATACGTTGCTTGCTTTCATTGGATGGGGATGATTGATCTCATGATCATTTGTGTGGAGACACTAAAGCAAGTATGTAGGTGCTTATTAGAGAATAAGTTCTTTGAGCGTGGCTTGCTAAGGAATACCTAATGGAGTTTTACTTGTTTGTCGATAGGAATTCTGTAGTGATAGTAGTACAAGTAATCCTTGGACTTGAGATCATCATAGTATCTTGTGTATGATGAGTTATACTTTGACTTATTCCTTAAGACCCTTAGGGTATATCAAAGGGTATGCTTGGGTATAATAAGTTATGCATGGAGACTTCTAATAAAGAAGAGAAATGTCTATGTGATTCGATAAATGACAACCCAATAGTCCTTGGTTAAAGGCGAATGATGAAATTAGAAAGGAGTTTCTAATTTGCATTATTTGGAGTTGTGCATTTAAGGATCGAAATACATATAATTAAATAAAATAAGACTTGACGGTTATTCCATATCTTATATTTAATTGGGACATTGTATGGTGGAAGGATTGAATTATGCACGGGAACTATTTACTCAAAGGTTCTTTTATGATTAATGTTGAAATCTATATTATCCGGAAAGTAGTTGATCGCTAGAGAGGCTTATCACATTGTAGAATAAATATTATTTATTTAAATAAATTAATTGTTTTATTTATTTATTTAAATAAGATTAGAATTATTTTAATTGATTTATTCACAATGGGTTTTATATGGAGAACCTAAAGGGTCACACCATAAAAGGAAGAATAATTATTTAAGAAGTTAATGGCATAATCGTAATAATATGTTATGTATATTTAATTTAATCTATGGTGATAGAATAAATTAAATAGCTTAATGTTTATTATTTTATATTTTAGAAATATTAAATATAAATTAATAAGAGGAGTCTTATTAATATTATTACAATTATTATTATTATTTTAATTTCTAAAAAGAGTTTAGGAATTAATTTAATATAAGTACTCTCATTTATTCCTAATAAGATTAGGAGAGAAAATTAATTAAAGAGTTTAATTAATTATCCCTAATAAGATTAGGGAGCCCATTTAATTAAAGAGTTTAATTAAATAATACCTTATTTTAATAGGGTTACTTAATATCTATATAAGAGGAGTCTTATATCGGATATCCATGATCTGTGATTCAAAAGTTGGAGAGTACGTTCTTTTACATAGAGATAGAAAAACTAGGGTTTAGCCAACCACCCATCTTCTTGAATCCTTCTTCTTCCTTGGTGGATCACCTCAGAGGCCAAATACTTGGGTGGCTAACGTTGATCAAAGGAAGGAACCAAACCGGTGGATTCAAGTTGAAGCGAAAAGGATTGGAGGTGAACTTGTACACGAGGAAGCTTCGGATCTTCAAGGGTATGATTCTTGTTCTTCAATTTTTCGTTTAATTAATAATTGTGCATAAAGGGTGATCTGCGTATATGGTTTGTAATTTTTTAAAACTCTGATTTTACACGCTTTCGCTTAATTTTTGCAATTTGATTGCGCACATGAATATTACAAACCTAACACTCCCCCCCCCCCTACAAAGATTCTGTCCCCAGAATTGCTTATAATCTAAGTAAATAAATAAGGATAATTCTTCATCATATTCTCTTCGAGTTCCCACGTTACTTCTTTAGCGTTGCGGTTCCTCAAAATTACCTTAACAGAAGGTATTACTCTATTTCTTAGAACTTGCTCTTTTCGGTCGACAATCTGAACAGGAATTTCTTCATAAGATAAGTCTTTGTCAAAATGCAGGGGGTGATTGAAATCAGGTTTGTAAGGTCGTAGAACTGAGACATAGAAAACATTCTGGACATCCTCTAGAGTTGGAGGTAAGGCTACCTCATAAGAAACTTCTTCGACCCTTCTCAGAACTTCAAAGGGTCCAATGAATCTTGGGCTTAATTTCCTTTTCTTTCTGAACCTGATCTTTCCCTTCCAGGGAGAGACCTTTAAGAACACATAACTTCCCGATTCAAACTCAACATTCTTTACGGTGTGGATCGGCGTATTTCTTCTGTCTATCTTGGGCTGCTATCAATCTTGTTCAAATAACTTTGATTATTTCTGCTGTTTGTTGTACCAATTCCGGGCCTAGTAATTGTCTTTCGCCAACTTCCATCGAATATTTATTTTATTCCATAAATATCTCAATTAAAATATTTATTTTATTTGATAAATATTTTAATTAATTTTTATTTTTTTTTTTGCTCGCCGGGGCCGGGTAATTTAGTTTGGTAACACCCGCCGGGGGCTGAGTTACCCAGACTCAGTTTCTGTAGTTCACACGTAACAAGGTTGGGCCAAAAAAAATCTCCCAAGTTCACCCATATGTTCTTGTGAAGAACACAGGGAACATGGCCATAACTTCCAATTTCCTTGTCCATATATTAATTTAAGCATACCCAAATACTATAATTCATATATGATCATTACCCAACATTTCTAACATGATTTTAACAAGTTAAAACACATAATTTACGAAATCAACACATGTAATTTCACTGTTCTTGATGTTCTTGAAGGTTTTGAACATAAAACATAAAATTAACACTACAAATTCGTTATAACACCAAATCCATCGATTCGAAGTTTGTTTTCTTCGTATTGACATACATAATATATACAAGCATAAAAATTTAGGAGATAATATATGATTGACGCATTAAATTTGTGCATAAGGGCCACATGGCCATAATTCTACACTCTGTAATTCTGAAGCAATTATATACGACATATTTTATGAAACTGATAATATACGATCATATAATATATATAGTAAAACATGCTATCATGACATAAGATCACGTATATATATCCACATAGTCAATACTGATCTCCAACTCTGTAGATTTTACGAGAAATTTGAGAGCCATATTCATGAAAATTTTAACAACGTAAATAAAACTGGGTTGAAGAGATTATCCAAAGCGTAGAGTGTAGAGATGAAACCCTTCTCAATTAATTCTTCAATCACACAACTCACAAATTCCCTCAACCTCTCTCTGTGATTTGCTTTGCCAGACTTAGAAAATAAAAGAAGGAAGAAGACATATATAAAAAAAAATAAGAACTTAGGGCTCCGTTTGGCTAGCCTTAAAAGGCTTATTTCCATTTAATTTTATAAATCTCTTATACTATAGTTTAAATTATGTCACACCCAATTGCACAAAATATCTTATTTTAGTTTTATTTAATAAAATATAATAATTTCTCATTTAATTCTCATATAGTCACATAATTAAATTTCTCATTAATTATGTCAAATTATTACTTCTCTAATTAATTATTTAATTAATTAAAATAGCATTATGCTTATTAAATATTTCATTTAATTCAATAAGCTCACATAATTACATACTTCAAATAATAAAAATTCTCCACATTAATTTAATAAATATAACACATATAATTAAATTAATCTACCACAATTTCATCAATTAATTATTTAATCTAATAATTAATTCATCGAAAAATATTTATTCAATTCAATAAATATTTAAAATTAAATTACAAAATCTCGGTTGTCACATCTTTCCCCCCTTAAAAGAATTCTGCCCTCAGAATCACAACATAAACAATTCGTCCCGTTACATTCTCCCCCCCCCCTTACAAAGATTCTGTCCCCAGAATTGCTTATAATCTAAGTAAATAAATAAGGATAATTCTTCATCATATTCTCTTGAGTTCCCATGCGTTACTTCTTTAGCGTTGTGGTTCCTCAAAATTACCTTAATGGAAGGTATTACTCTATTTCTTAGAACTTGCTCTTTTGAATTCGACAATCGAGCAGAATTTCTTCATAAGATAAGTCTTTGTCAAAATGCAGGGGGTGATTGAAATCAGGTTTGTAAGGTCGTAGAACTGAGACATAGAAAACATTCTGAACATCCTCTAGAGTTGGAGGTAAGGCTACCTCATAAGAAACTTCTTCGACCCTTCTCAGAACATCAAAGGGTCCAATGAATCTTGGGCTTAATTTCCTTTTCTTTCTGAACCTGATCTTTCCCTTCCAGGGAGAGACCTTTAAGAACACATAACTTCCCGATTCAAACTCAACATTCTTTACGGTGTGGATCGGCGTATTTCTTCTGTCTATCTTGGGCTGCTATCAATCTTGTTCGAATAACTTTGATTATTTCTGTTGTTTATTGTACCAATTCCGGGCCTAGTAATTGTCTTTCGCCAACTTCATCCCAGTATAGCGGAGTTTTGCACTTTCTGCTGTATAACGCTTCATAAGGCGGCATGCCAATACTAGCGTGGTAACTGTTGTTGTAGCTGAACTCTACGAGCGGTAGATGGTCATCCCAATTTCCTTTAAAGTCCATTATACAAGCTCTTAACATGTCTTCTAATGTCTGAATTGTTCTTTCACTCTGTCCATCTGTCTGTGGATGATATGTTGTGCTCAATCGCAACTGTGTACCCATGCATTCCTGTAGACGTTTCCAGAAGTTTGACGTAAAGCGCGGATCTCTATCTGAGATAATTGACACCGGGACTCCGTGCCTCGAAACAATCTCTTTCACATATAACCTTGCCAACTGATCTAAGTTGAATCTGATTTTGATCAGAAGGAAGTGTGCGGATTTCGTCAATCGGTCAACAATAACCCATACTACGTCGTAGCCTTTCTGAGTTGTCAGTATGCCAATCACGAAATCCATCGTAATATGTTCCCATTTCCATTCTAGAATTTCTAAAGGTTGTAGTAACCCATTCGGTCTCTGATGTTCTGCTTTCACTTTCTGACATGCCAGGCACTTGGCAACACATTCTGCAACCTCTCGTTTCAAATTTGGCCACCAAAAATATTGTCGAAGATCTTGGTACATCTTGGTACTACCAGGGTGAATCGAATATCGTGAGTTATGAGCCTCGTTCAAATTTTCTTCCTTAATCTCTAATCTTTGGCGAGACTCAAATTACATTACGAAATCTCATTATTAGTCCTTATCCATCTTAAATCTTGATTCGGTTCCTTGAATATCTTTTTTTTCACCATTTTACATTTGTCATCCACGAAGTTGAGCCTCCTTAACCTTGTCTAGTAGAGTTGTGCAGTTATGTATAAAACGACTTCTCATCAATCTCCATAGGACACTTCACTTCCAATTCCAGCTTTTCCATTGCTAAAATTAACTCCTCCTGATCGGTCAAGATCATCAATTTCTCCCAACCCTTTCTACTTAAGGCGTCGGCAACCACATTTGCCTTACCTGGATGTTATAGAATCTCACAATTGTAGTCCTTAATTAACTCCAACCACCGTCTTTGGCACATGTTCAAGTCTTTTTGCGTAAAAATATATTTCAGACTCTTGTGGTCTGTTATCCATAATGGAAATCTGAGGAAATGTTTCTTCCAACCGTTGCACCACTCTTGTTTCATTATGCCCCATTTTGTTGCGAAACTCCATGACCTTTTTCTCAGGCACTTTCCCCGTGGTCTTGGCGATAGGCTTTAATACCCGCTAAGGTAGATATAGAGGGTTATCCTTAGGTAAGATAGCAATGCAATCTAAGGTTGATCCCTCACTTTCCCCATAACTCCATGGGACTTTCTTTAAACTGATTATGGGGTGCTAAGGTCACGATGGAAACATTAGTGGTTATGTTGCGGCTATCCTCATAGGAATCTGTCCCATTTCATCCCTTATTCCTTGAATTACCAAGGGCGCTGTAGACGTGTCTCCCTCATAGGAAATGATCACTATTATTTCTTTCAAGCTCCCTATCCCACGAGGAAATGTCACTTCTTCTTTAGGGAAGGTATTACCAATGTTTACCATTTACATATCACTGTTCTTAATTAGATTCTGAATTAGGTGATAGAGTGCCAACAGTTTGTGTCAAGACCAGAAGTGTTGGAGTGGTATTGGCATATCTTAGTAGCATCGAACCTCCTGATTGGGGGTCCATTGGGGGCAACAGTTCTGTGATCTTTCCTTCATTGATCAACATCTGTAAAATTTCCTCCTTGGATTGATTTAATGGAGTGAACTTTCTCTATGCGCAAACTCTATGTGAGCTTGGAATCTGGTTTCCCTAATAACTTTATATGTTCATTTTCATTTTCTTGAAAGCAAAAATGATCCCTCTTTGCAACTGTAAGGATTCTAGGTGGAGAGATACAGGTTTGTTTATGATTGACCTGACTTATCAATTGTTGGGTTACTTGGTGCTGATACACTATTAGCTCCGCCAACTGATCAACTTGTTCTTTGATTGATTTGATAGCATGTTCAATCGAAGATCGTTCTTCTGAATAACCCAACCTGTCGGGGTTATATTCAACTTGTTGTGAGGACTCTCCGATCTTCTTAAGGTACTTGGAACTCTCTCCATTCCCCATACCAATCATGTTTACTTATTCCGCATTATGTTGAGGTAAATAATTGTTCTGAACATGTGGCTGCTCAGGTGCTATCACTACGATTTCAACATTTTTTATCATGTCTGAATCTTGTGTTTCAAAGACCAACATTCTTGAGTATCATGTCTTGGGTCTGCAAAATGGTATGCACATTTCTTGCTCGGGTCAAACTGATTCTCGTTTGGATTAGCTGGGGGAAAGAGCTGAGTAATTTTCTTCTAGGTTGTCAGAAGCTCTAATATGTTCTCAAGTGAGTCCCCTAGGGGTGTGAATGTTCTCCTGCATCTAACTTCTCTGGCTTTCTAGGATAATGGACTTGCAGGATTTACAACTGACTGGAAAAGAGAGTAATTATTTTATTTTTGAATGTTCTAACTGCCTCGCCGAGTTTGACCGTGAAGTATCAAGGATACATCTTTTTCTTTCTTCTTATGAACCCTTCAAGGGTTACTTCCATAATTTCATGTTTGGATGTGTTCAGCCACTGCCTCCAGAGTCGTGAGGTCTTTAATCTTACCAGACTTTAACCTCATTACAGTTATTTCTCCATGTTTGATCATTTTTGAGAATGGTTTTCCTATCCTTACCAGGATCCTCTATGACACCCCCAAATCCAGGTACATCAATTCCCACGTGATTTGGTGTTCACTGTACAAACATCATATGTCTATCTACCCATAAAAAAATGAAACCATAAATAGATAGAAATAAATCCTCTTCTTAAAGAGTTAAAACATTTGAAAATAATACATTAATCCTAGGTCATACTAACCTTAAATCTCAAATGTGAAAACATAAACAAATATTAAGCCTTACACAATTTAAACATAAGTCTGAAACATAACAATAATTAACAACTCTCCATCACTTGTTAATCTTGCCCTTGTCTTTGCTAGTAGAAGGCTCATCTGTCCTTTTGTTCTTAATTGCAATGTTATTATCACGCAAGAGTGAGCACGATTGCCCACAAGTATAATAATGTAACAACAATATAATAACATGCAAGTGAATCAAAGACTTTTGAAATAAGAAACTTGACTTTTGAATCAAGAATGAATGACAAGAATCAAAAGAACTTCTGAGGGTCATAAGACCTTGAACTATGTCCTAGGTTGTCAAGTGTTTATACTTGAAACCTTTAATAGTCATAATACTATAGACTCTTCTTCTCGTACATAGAGGGATCAGCCCTAAGTACCATACTGTGCACAATATTTTAACGCTAAAGCATAAGTACTCCTATATAACAGGGTTGTTCATCTCAGTTTGTCATTATAGTCCGCACTAAAGGAAGTTTGGTTTGGATAAACTCAACAAGGGTTCTGAAATTTAGAACGTTCATCAACTATGGACTAGTCGAATCAATAAGGGTTCGCTAGTCTTACAAGGTTCAACAATAAATGATATTCAATTTGAATAATAAATCCAAGAGGTATACAATAGAATAAGTATTGTATAACATGAATCATGCTTTGAAAAGATTGACAACCTTTAAAAAAGATTAACAACCTTTAAAGATTGACAATCAATAAAAAACAAGAACTTGCTCGATATAGAATATAAATCTAGAACTTTCTCAATGTAAAGAGGTAAGGTTTAGAAACTTTCACAACGATAACAAGTAGGGTTAGAAAACTTACCTCGTGCGTAGGTTACACGTTAATTATACACGTTCCTCGATTTAATCCTACATACCATTTACATTCACAATACTAGTCAATTATAAAGTAACTAGCATCACAAGATCATTCTCTTTCGTCTAAACTCTGATTATGATTATACTAATCAAATCACAACACTTGTTTTCTCATAATATTAGATTTCACGAACGACTAGCTAACTAAGCGTTCAACAATTCAATTAAACACTTAAGTACCTCATTGACATGTTAAGAATCTATTTTAACATCAAATTATATGCCTAACACATTTTTATGTTCATTAGATTAGGTTAATATTACATCCTCTAAACTAAATCAATTAAAACCCTCATTTTTGGACAAACTGCATAGTGGCGCTGCGGCGCCATCGTATAGGCAATCCTTGGTGCTCCGGTGCGGTTGGCACTGTAGCTTGGCTAGTGGTGTTGTGACTCCCCCAAATCTAGGTACTTCATTCCCACAAGATTTGGTGTTCACTTTCCATTCATACATATCTATCTACCCAAATAAAATAATATTTAAACCACAATCCTCCCTTTAAATAGGGTTACATCATTAATTTCAAAAACATCCCAGGCTGTCTAACCTTTAAACATCATATAAGTGCGGAAATAAAATTATTACATCACGTCATTATTTAAAAGTCTATGATCATCACAATAAATAAAATTACAAGTCTGCATCACTTGTACATTTTTCCCTTTCCTTTGCTACTTGAAGGTTCATCTACCTTCTCAACTTTAGCTGCAATGATAATATTTATGCAAGAGTGAACAAAACAATTGCTCACTGGATATAAAAATGAATCAACAGGAGAATAATAATAATAACTGCCAACGAATAGGCTCATCAAAACTGAATAGTACTCTAACAATGATAATCAGAAAACTGGAATCCAAAATATGGAATATATATAACTAAGGGTCATAAGACCATGAACTATGTCCACAGTTGCAAGTAATCTTTCAACTTCAACTTTAGCAGTCATAAGACTATAAGGACTCCTCGTACTTAGGGGGATCAGCCCTTCGTACAATGTATTGTGCACAAACATTTCAACGCTAAGCGTAAATTATCCCCTAATAATAATAGGGTTGTTCATCTCAGTATTTAGAGTACAAGTCCGCACCAAAGAAAGTTTGGTTTTGATAAGCTTTCAAGGGTAATTTGAAGTTTAACGAACATCAACTAGAGGATTAGTTGAAACAATATTGCTTAATAACACAACAGTTGATCAATAATAACATAATATAGAACAATGAATAAATGTAAGCGAACTAACTATATCTTGAACTCATGCTTAGAAACAACTACAAAGCATAAGTATTGAATGACAATAAACCTTGCTTGAATAAAATTAAGCTAGGACTATGAATTATTGAATATACATTAAGTAATAGCACGCTAAAAATAAAGCTTGCTCATTATGAGAATGGCTTGTGTCAAGTAATTGAACTAAGATAATTCAACATTAGAAATTAGAATTGAAGAAAATTTCATTCATAGTACATGAAGGACAATAAAGAAACTTGTCTAACAATAAACAAGTTAGAATACATCAATAAATATTAGAATTCAAAACTTGTTCGAATAAAGTTTAAGTCATAACTAGGTTGTTCAAATAATGATTAAGAATATAAGAATTCGATTAATGAAAGTTTAAAGTAAGAAACTTTCTCAATGTAAATGTAGAGTTAGAAAACTCGCTCAATGTAAAAAGAAAAGTTTAGAAACTTTCCTCGAGCGTAAGCTATAATATTAAACTCACGTTCACCTACACATAGGTTTAAAACCACAATACCTATTAGATATGATAACATACCACAACATGTACATTTCTAGCTAAACTTATCATTTTAGCACAAGTCTTATGCTACCATTTACATTTCAGAATTCCCAAGTGTTAACATCACAACACTTAACTAACCTTCGCTGTATAAACTAAGTTATAACGTAACACGTTCATGACTTATAATCATTTTTACAATTTTGAATTTACAATCCACATAACACGACTCTGTTTAACCTAGTTGTTACATGGTTCTCAAATTAACCTAACATTAAGCTAAGTTACATTGAACGACCAAAGTCTGTGAGAATTAGCGAATTCACATCGAGGCCCGGGCATTGGCTTGGTAGTGCCAATTTTATATTAGCTTATCATGGCGCTTGCATACGCATAGATTCCAGTTTTGCAGAACATGGTTACGGCACTTTTCTTAAGCCAACTAACATGAATTTCACCCACCAAACAGTAAAATTAACACGTACAATTGATAAAAAACAATTACAACACGTTTCCTCACATATATATCAATATAGAACAATTTAACAACAATTATACTACTTTAATTTCTCAAATTTCTCATTTTTATACATAAACACCATTTTTGACATCTCTTCCAAAAATTCACACCATGATCACAACTCTTGTCCAAATTACTCAGTTCAAATTACATTATGATCGTTTCTTAATGAACTAACATATACAAGACTCAATTTGCAGTTTCACATGCGAATTGATCATAAAAATTGATACTTACAAAAGCCATATGAAAAATACATATACTGACATTATTTTCTTCCTACTGTCAAACGAAATTAGCATACAATTATGGTCTTAACACAAATTCTAGCATAATAAGCATGTATCATCACAATTACCAAGTATATATCCATAATTCATCAATTTTGATTTCACAGAACACAAACAAACTATACCGTAAAATCATATATATATATAATACAAAGGTTAGATAAAATACCTTCAAATAGCTTGTAATTCTTACTAAAATCGCTGGAAATTACTTCTCTCAATCTCCCTCAATTCTCTCTGAACTCTCAAACTTAGCGAAACTAGAATGCATAAATCAACTAATAGCTAGTATGCGTAATAACAAAGATACAAAACTAATATGGCCATAATAAGCCTCATCAGTTACAACATATAACGTGTATATTATAAATATATTATATTTATTATTTTGTTTATTTTATTTTTATTATTTATTTATTTAAATTCAAAAATTAGAAATTCCAAAAGCCATAAGGCTTTGTTTAGCAAAACCCTTTAAATTTTAAAGAATTAATATATTAAGCCTTGTTCGCAAAAAACTAAATTAAACTCCCTTAATTTATTTTAATAAACCATTTAGTTTATAATTTATAATTACATCTTATTTGTTTGGATTCCCATATCCAACATTAACCCATTAAATTAATCACATACTATATTTTAATTAAATATAGCATTTTAGCAAATATCACCAAAATTATAATTTTCATTATAACCTTATTTAATAATTTAATACACCATTTTAAATTATTAATTAATAATATAACACTTCATGCCATATTACAATTCTCTAAATTATATATTAATTTAATTTAGAAAATTCCCTAATAAATTTAGATTCAACAACCATCACATCAATAAAATATTTATTTCATCAATTCAATAATAGACACATCAAATAAATATTTATATTATTCAATAAATATTAAAATTACAATTTGAAATTTCGAATTGTTACATCCTTCCCTCCTTACAAGGATCCTGTCCCCAGAATCACAACTCAAACAATCAAATCGTCACATTCTCCCCTCCTTACAAAGATTCTGTCCCCAGAATCGAAGACATAGACTAAACAAATAGCTCAGGATAATTCTTCATCATATCAGCTTCGAGTTCCCACGTAGCCTCTTCGACATTGTGGTTCCTCCATATCACCTTTACAGAAGGTATCACTTTATTCCTGAGCACTTGTTCTTTCCTGTCGACTATCTGGATAGGAATCTCTTCATAAGACAAATCTTTCTTGAAGCGCAACGGTTCATACTCGATCACATGTTTGTAATCGGTTTTTATATGGTGCAACAACAAACCACATGAAAAATGTTGTGTACATGTTCTAACTCGGAGGTAAAGCTACCTCATAAGCTACTTCTCCCACTTTTCACAATATCTCGAAAGGTCCAATAAACCTTGAAATTTGAGCTTTCCTTTCTTGCTAAAATGATTTTTCCCTTTCAAGGAGAAACTTTCAGGAACACGAAATTTCCTGCTTCAAATTCACGACTCTGCCTGTGTTGATCAGCATACATTTTATGTCGATCTTGAGTAACTACCAGTCTTGCTCTTATGAGTTTTACAACTTCAGCGGTTTGTTGTACCAGTTCTGGTCCTAGCAGTTGATGTTCTCCAACTTCATCCCAGCATAGTGGAGTTTTGCACTTTCTGTCGTATAACGCCTCGTACGGTGGCATACCAATGCTTGCATGGTAACTGTTATTGTATGCAAATTCCACCAACGGTAGATGATCATCCCAGTTTCCTTTGAAATCCATGATGCGCGCTCTAAGCATATCTTCAAGCATCTGGATCGTTCGTTCGCTTTGCCCATCGGTTTGTGGATGATATGTTGTACTCATCTTAAGTTGCGTTCCCATGCATTCTTATAGTCTCTTCCAGAAATTTGATGTCAACCTCGGATCTCTGTCTGATACAATTGACACTAGAACTCCATGTCTTGAGATGATCTACTTAACGTATAGCTTCGCCAGCTGATCAAGATTAAATCTAATCTTTATTGGCAAAAAGTGTGCAGATTTTGTCAATCTTTGCACTATCACCCATATCGCATCGTATCCTTTCTGAGTCGTTGGAAGACCTACCACAAAATCCATTGTGATATGCTCCCATTTCCATTCCGGTATTTCCAACGGTTGAAGTAATCTGCTTGGTCTTTGATGCTCGACCTTCACTTTCTGACATGTCAAGCACTTTGCAACGCATTCTGCAACATCTCATTTCATGTCCGGCCACCAAAAATTTTGTCACAAATCTTGATACATTTTTGTACTTCCCAGATGAATCGAATATCTTGAGTTATGTGCTTCCATCAAAGATTTCTTCTTTAACATCTTGTACTGCTGGAACCCAAATTCGTCTGTCGAATCTTAACATTCCTTCAGTATCAACGTTGTACTTCACTTCTTTACCCTCAACCACACTTTCCTTTATTTTTCTGCATTCTTCATCTTGTAGCTGAGTGTTCTTCACTTTGTTCACCAAAGTTGGACTAGCTTCCATCTGGTATAATTTTTCATCGGATTCTTCTGGAAATTTGATTTCTAACTCTAGCCTTGCCATCGCTGAACTGAGCTCCTTCTTATCAGTTAACAACATCAATTTTTCTCTGCCTTTCCTACTCAAGGCATCTGCAACCACGTTTGCTTTTCCTGGATGATAAAAGATCTCACAATCATAATCTTTTATCAATTCCATCCATCTCCTTTGCCGCATATTTAGGTCCTTCTGTGTGAAAATATACTTCAGACTTTTATGGTCTGTGTAGATCTCATGTGACGCCCCCAAATCCGGGTATCTTCCAACCCGACAGATGGTGCTACACGGTACTACCATTCATTCATTCATTCCATTGAATAGTCTTAAGAAAGACTAATATAACTTCTATATATAAAAATAATATTACATTCCCCAGGTTCTTTATAACCCATTCGTTTGTTCGTGTTATAATATCAAATATATTACAATTGTCCATCATATACTATTACATAAGAACTCTAAGGGTTCGTCTTCGCCTTGCCTTTATCCTTGCCCGAACCTTCAGTACGCTCGATCTTGGCTGTGTTCATATGGTTCAAGCAAGAGTGAGCATGACTAGCTCAGCAAGTACTACAATTCTAATAAACATCATGCTTGAAACATAGAACACATATATTTTCTGTAACTAAACAATAGTTATGAAGTACTATCGATAATTCAAAATAGCACTTCTTTTCCTTCAAAACGTTTTACAACAATCATACTCAGTAGAATAACAGTTATGGCTCAAGATTATGAGCATTCATAAGTTCTTTTGAAAAGGACAACCCGACACTAAGTCCGTAAGTCCAGCATATCTTACGAGAACGTTTGAGTGATCAGCTCATAGTACTCTATGTTGATCAACACTACATTCATTAAACGTGTATACGTTTAAGTTGTGGCAACCTCAATGCCTGTCGTTAAACGACAAAAACATTTTAGCATACTTGGTCTTCGATTGAAAACCATACCAATATAACTTGGTAAATATAAATCATGCTTGCCAAAATCATAATTTAAGTCTAACCGAAAGAATTGGCTTAAGACTTCATCGTTCAAAACTTCATGCGAAAGAATACATGAATTACAAAACTTGTCCAGACTGAACTGGAACAAAGGTTAGAATACTTGCCTTCAGCGTCTGCCTACTGATTAATACTCGTATAGTACTTTAAGTCTCTACGTTTCTACAACACATGATCATATACCGTACCACATTAGGTCATATATAATCAAGTATGCATCCTATTATATCTTACCATTCATCTCAATGTAAATCCTGACTTAGATCTACTATTATGGGTTTCTGGCTTTCATTACATCATTCACATTATGTTCACATTCAATTGATCATTAACTCTAATCATCATGCAATACATGTCTAACAATGTCTTGACAATGTTATAATAACACCTTAGTTCATTACCCTCAAGTCCCCTTTCATTCTGTACTTGTAATTATTCTTTACTGTCGAAAACCTAGGACTGGCGCCGCGGTGCCACTCTTAGCTCTTTATCTCGTGTTGTGGTATGAGTTAGCGATAGAGGTCTCACATCTTTACTTACATTAGCAGTGCGTTTCACCTTTTTTGGCCTTGGGTTGGTGCCGCGGCACCAACTCTGTGCCTTAGAAAAAATTTGCAGATTTTGATTTTTTTGAATTTCCCGGACGCATAACTTCTTCGTTATAAGTTCGAATTGGCTCGTTCAAAAGCCTACGATTCACAAATTACGTAATCTATACGTTCATGCAAGAATTTCATCTATTTGACTTCGTTTGCTCAAATTTGACCTATTAGTTCATTTTTAACGAAAACGATAAACGTCCGTGAACGTTCAATGTTCATTTCTTCGTTCTAAGTCAGAATCCGACCATTTTTGTGTCTGCAACTCTACAATGCCAAATATGACTTGTCTCCATAGAAAACTAACGTTTCCAACTTCAAACTCAAAATACGACTTCCATTCCGAGAATTTCACGAATTCGACGATTATCGTCCAATCGTGTGAATTCCGGCAAAACAACATTCTTAATGATTCTAAATGGATTTTAATCAACAAAAGATCATTACATGTTACTTATTAAACCAACTTATAAACAAAGTAGGTTTTGACTTATTCACATAAGTCAATGACTTAATCAACTTATGAACTACAATTCTTCATGCTTATGACTTACTATAAACTTAAGTCCATCAATCAATGTTCTCATACTATATTCAACATACTAATCATCATATGACAATATATGATAAGTTCTTCATGGTTCTAGCAACTTATTAATGTTCAAGTTGCTTATCCAAATTATTCGGCTTAAGTTCATTCCTTATTAACTTATTACATGATCTTAGCATACATGTTCATTAATAACACTTCCCTTATCATCCTATTATAATAGAGATGAAAGAACATTGGACACAAGATTATTACCTTTGAAGTCTAACTTTTTCTTCTTGGAAAATCTAACTTTGACTTAAAAGTGCTTGTTTGCTCTACCAAATAAGTAGCTTATAATTGAGAGGAAAGTTGGATGAAAATAACAACCAACAAAATTTGAAATGAGGCTTGTATTTATAGGCCACCAAAGGTTAGGGCATTTTAGACTTTAAAACATCCCACCTCCTTATTCCACCTCCTCATTCCACCTCCTCATCCTCCACCTCCTTACTATTCATAACCTAGCCATTAAGTAACTTGGTAGCCAAAATACTTGCTCATCACACTTGTTGTTTGCCCATCAAGCTTACCCATTTCCTACTAGGTTTCACCCATGGATCATGGCTTAGTCATTGGGCTTTGATAATTAATCTAGCTTCTCTCTTAATGGGCTTATGCTACAATGGTTTGGGCTTATGATAATCAAAACACTTGGGCTTGATGATCACATACATTGGACTTCTATATTAGACTTTTAATCCTACAAGTCCATTAACTTAAATTAAACAACTTAACAAATATACCACACGTATAATCTTCGTATGCTAACTCGTATACTAGTTCGTAATATATGTTATCTCATTCTTCCTACATAATAGTACAATACGTCGTATTATACTTACATTCATTCCTTCATACAACGTATACACATTATACGATCACAACTTTCTTCCTTTACGCTTAATAACCTAACATTCCCAAATTAGGTCCACATGCGAAATATTACATTTTCCATACTTAGATTATTATTACATAATCAATATCGCCTTAATATTATAACGTTACGTATTTCTCGGAAGTTCAAAAATAATTCCTGAGCAGAAATCGATGAATAGTGTTTTTTGGAAAATTTCTCGGAAAGCTTTTATTTTCCTCTTAGAAATTCAAACACCTTAATTCATTCATGTAGTTAAAATACTACGATATTCCGACGTTTCTAGGTTCTATAACGACATTCATCTTCTCCACACATAATAATAATAAATAATATTATTTTATTCATTATTAAAAGTAATTACAAAATGTTCGATTTTTCGGGGCGTTACACTCTCTCCCCCTTATAAGGATTCTGTCCCCAGAATCTCGCTAAAAATAAAATAAAAATTATACAAATAAATGAGGGTAACTCTTTTTCATTGTTTCTTCTAACTCTCACGTTGCTTCTTCTGCATCGTGGTTCTTCCATATCACCTTTACTGAAGGTATGACTTTGTTCCGCAGAACTTGTTCTTTTCTATCGACAATTTGAATCGGCGTTTCCTCGTATGTTAAATCCTTCTCAACATGAATAGGTTCATATTCTATTACGTAATACGTAATACAGATAGGTAATACGGATACGTGAAATACATTATGTATTCGTTCTAGGTCTGGAGGTAATGCTATCATATAGGCTACCTCACCGACCCGTTTTAAAACCTCAAAAGGTCATATAAACCTTGGACTTAACTTTCCCTTCTTTCCAAAATGTATCTTTCCTTTCCAGGGAGATACTTTTAGGAATACATATGAACCTACTTCAAACTCTCGAATCTCTCTATGCGGATCTGTAAACTTCTTCTGCCTGTCTTGAGCTGCTAGAAGACGCATCTGAATCATCTTGACAATATCCGCTGTCTGTTGCACCAATTCTGGTCCCAACATTCGGCGTTCTCCTACCTCATCCCAATACAGTGGCGTTCTGCATTTCCTCCCATACAAAGCTTCGTAAGGCGGCATACTTATGCTTGCATGATAACTATTGTTATACGCAAACTCCACTAATGGTAGATAATCATCCCAACTACCCTTGAAATCCATGACGCAAGATCTTAACATATCTTCTAATGTCAGAATTGTTCTCTCGCTCTGTCCATCCTTCTGTGGATGATACGCCGTATCTAGCTTCAACTGCGTTCCCAACTGCTCTTGTAGACTCCTCTAAAAGTTCGACGTGAATCGTGGATCACGATCTGACATAATCGATATTGGTACCCCATGTCTAGAGATCATTTCCTTCATATAGAGTCTAGCTAACCGATCTAAGTTATACTTAACTCTAATTGGCAAAAAGTGGGCCGAATTTGTCAATCAGTCTACTATTACCCAAATCGCATCATACCCCTTTGTTGTAGTCGGAAGTCCTACCACAAAATCCATAGTGATATCTTCCCACTTCCACTCCGGGATTTCCAATGACTGTAACAAGCCACTTGGTCGTTCATGTTCGGCCTTAACTTTCTGACAAGTTAAGTACCTACTTACATACTCTGCTATCTCCTTCTTCATGTTTGGCCACCAAAAACTCTATCGAAGGTCTTGATACATCTTGGTGCTACCAGGATGAATTGAGAACCTCGAACTATGAGCCTCTTGCAATACTTGTTCTTTTAATTCTGTCTCATTCGGAACCCAAATTCTTCCTTCAAATCTTAATAATCCCTCATTATCAAGACTGTACTTACTATCTTTTTCATTGGTCAGCCGCTCCTTCATATGGTCACACTCATCTGCTTTGAGTTGAACCTCCTTAACCCTCGCTACGATGGTCGGTTGCACCTCCGTTGCAAAAAACATTTCTCCTTCTTCACTTGGCAAATTCACCTCCAATTCCATCCTAGCCATCTCTTTTATTAACTCAGTTTGAGCCATTAACAAAGACAACTTTTCTCGACCCTTCCTACTTAAGGCGTCGAAAACTACATTGGCTTTTCCAGGGTGATACAAGATTTCACAGTCGTAATCCTTTATCAACTCCAGCCATCTCCTCTGCCTCATATTTAACTCCTTCTATGTGAAGATATATTTTAAATTCTTATGGTCCGTGTATATCTCACATTTTTCTCCATAAAGATAATGTCTCCATATCTTTAGAGTAAAAACTACTGCAGCCAGTTCCAGATCATGAGTAGGGTAAACTTTCTCATAATCCTTCAACTGCCTAGATGCATACATGAATGACCTTGCCATGCTTTGCATGAGCACGCAACCAAGTCCTCATCACAAGCATCGCTATAAACTACAAAATTTCCTGTGTCATCAGGTAATGACAACACAGGTGCCTCACTCAACCTCTTCTTCAGTTCTTGTATACTGTCCTCACACTTGTCAGTCCAAGCGTATTTCACCGTCTTCCTCGTCAAGTTAGTCAACGGAGTAGCTATCTTCGAAAAATCCTAGATGAATCTCCGATAGTAGCCCGCTAACCCTAGGAAACTCCGCACCTCAGTCGGTATTTTTGATTGTTCCCAATCCATCACAGCTTCCACCTTTGCTGGATCCACTAAAATTCCCTCATGGTCAATAACATGACCTAAAAACTGCACCTTTTTCAACCAAAATTCACACTTAGTGAATTTCACATACAACCTCTCCTTTCTTAGTGTCTCCAACACTAATCTTAGGTGTTAAGCATGATCTTCTGGTGTCTTAGAATAGACTAGAATATCATCTATAAACACCACGATGAACTTGTCCAAATATTGTTTGAACACTCTGTTCATCATATCCATAAATGCAGCTGGTGCATTTGTCAACCCTAACGACATCACCAGGAACTCGTAATGACCATAACGAGTCCTGAATGTTATCTTTGGCACATCCTCCTTCCTAACCTTCAACTGATGATACCCCCTCCTTAAATTTAGAAAAATACTTAGCCCCTTTCAACTGATCAAAAAGATCGTCGATCCTGGGCAATGGGTATTTATTCTTTATCATTAACTTGTTCAACTCTCGATAGTCGATACACAGTCTTAACGATCCGTCCTTCTTCTTGATAAACAAGATCTGAGCGTGCTCCCCCATGAAACACTCGGTTGAATGTACTTCTGTCTAACAGTTCTTGAATCGCACCATCAACTCCTTCATCTCCATCGGCGCCATACGATACGGTTGCCTCGAAACCGTGTAAGCGCTCACCGCACAATGTCTATCACAAACTCTGTCTCCCTATCCGGCGGAAGTCCCGGCAATTCACTCGAAAATACATCGGCGAATTCTCTCACTAAAGGTATTTGTTCCATAGTTGCTACCACTCTCTGGGTATCAACAACATGACACAGATAACTTAAACATCCCTTCCTCAGTAATTTCTTAGTTTGTGTCATGGTTAGACAACACGAACGTCCCGGCGATCTATTCCCGTAAAATACTACCTGAGGTTGTTTTAACGTCTTAATGTTCACACATTTCTTTTGACAATCTATAATTGCCCCATGGTTAACTAACCAATCCATTCCGAGAATTACGTCGAATTCTTCTAACTTTATCGGTATCAAATCTACTGATAATTTACAACCCCATATATCTACGCAACAACTCCTATGAACATCTTCAATAGGAATTATTTCTTCGTTTGCTACCTTAATATTTAAAGGTATAGGCAACTTTTCGGAAAGTAATCCTAATCGTCTAGCAAAATTGCATGCTATAAACGAACAAGTGGCACCTGAATCAAACAACACATAAGCATTTATGTCGTTGATCGGAATAATACCTGCGACGACGTCCCCTGATGCAACTACATCTTGGACTGTCATGTTAAAGGTATGGCCCATCGGCCTACCCGGCTGTGCTGGACTACTAATAGCTAACTTACAGCCATTAGTGCCCCGGTTCCCATCCGTCCCCTTCTTCGGGCAGTTCTTTGCTATGTGGTCAGTTGACCCACATACAAAGCATCCATGATTCTTTTTCGGACTTGGACAGTTAGGCGCAATGTGCCCCTCCTGTCCACAGTTGTAACAGACGACCTACCCCTTCAGACAGACTCCTAAATGAGTCTTCCCATAGGTCTTGCAGGCCTCCATCCTCCTCTTTGGGTCGCCCTGCTTCACTTCGATTTTCCCAGAGCTGAACGCCTTCCTCTTCCGTCCCTCGCCACTACCGCTGGCTCCTTTGACCTTTACTCCCCCATCCACTTTCCCCTTCCTCTTCTTGTCCTTGTGGTATTGACTCAGAGCCTCACTACCACCTTTGACGATTATCGCCTTCTCTAAAATGGTTCCAAATGAAGTACTTTGAAACACCGAAATACGGTTATAGATCCAGGGTTTCAAGCCCTGCTCGAACCATCGCGCCTTCCTAACCTCGATATCCACTTGGTGTGGAGCGAACCTCGCCAGTTCATTAAACTTGGCGGCGTATTGGGGAACTGTTATGTCCCCTTATTTTAACTCGAGAAACCTCATCTCCATCCTTCCTTGCATGCTCGTGGGAAAGTAGTTCTTGAAGAATATCTCCTTGAACCTCACCCACGTCAGATTCTCTATACCGGCCCTAGCCTGATTGGCTTCCCACCAAAAAGTTGGCCTCTCCCTTCATCATATAGGTTGCAAAGGCAACCTTCTGGGCCTCGTCGACATTTGCTATCACAAATGCCTTCTCTATTTCCTTCACCCATGTCTGGGCTTCGATAGGGTCTGTAGTTCCTTTGAACTCCTATGACGGACGCTCTTGAAATTTAAAGGTAGTAGCTTGTGCTACTCCTGGATTTACGGGGATATTAGCCCCTGTTCTATTAAAGGCAGCTGTTAATAAATTAACAAACTCCTACACCGGGTTAATTGGACCTCCCTCCGGTTGTTTCATATTAGCTCCTTGGTTACGTTGCATTCTTCTTGGCGGCATTTTGTTGATACAATAAACATATTTCGTTATTATTCCTTTCTTTATTAGTTATTATTTGATATTAAACAATAACTTCAACATCCATTACTCATTGTTTTCCATAAAAAGGCTTATATTCATTCTTTGTAGTATAATACTACATTGTTTACATTACAATTTCCTACGCATCCCTTCCTTAACAATTTCCTAGTTTGTGTCATGGTTAGACAACCCGAACGTCCCGACGATCTATTCCCGTAAAATACTACCACAGGTTGTTCTAACGTCTTAATGTTCATACATTTATTTTGACAATCTATAATTGCCCCATGGTTCACTAACCAATCCATTCCGAGAATTACATCGAATTCTCCTAACTTTATCGGTAACAAATCTACCGATAATTTACAACCCCGTATATCTACACAATAACTTTTATGAACATCTTCAACAGGAATTATTTCTTCGTTTGCCACCTTAATATTTAAAGGTATAGGCAACTTTTCGGGAAGTAATCCTAATCGTCTAGGAAAATCGCATGCTATAGACGAAGTAGCTCCCGAATCAAACATCACGTATGCATTGATATCGTTAATCAGAATAATACCTACGACGACGTCCCCTGATGCAACTACATCTTGGACTTTTATGTTAAAGGTACGGCCCATCAACCTACCCGGCTGTACTGGCCCACTAATAGCTAACTTACCGCTATTAGCGCCCCGATTCCCGTCCGTCCCCTTCTTCGGGCAGTTCTTCGACATGTGGTCAGTTGACCCACACACAAAGCATCCGTGGTTCTTCTTCGGACTTGGACAATTAGGTGCAATGTGCCCCTCCTATCCACAATTGTAACAGACGGCCTTCCCCTTGAGACAGACTCCTAAATGAGTCTTCCCACAGGTCTTGCAGGCCTCCATTCTTTTCTTCAGATCTCTTAACTTAACTTCACTATTTCCAGAGTTAAATACCTTCCTCTTCTCACCACTACCACTAGCTCCTTCTATCTTCACCCTCTCATCTACCTTACCCTTACTCTTCTTATCTTTGTGGTATTGGCTCAACGCCTCACTACCACCTTCGGTGATTATCGCCTTCTCTAAAATGGTCCCAAAAGAAGTACTTTAGAATACCGAAATACGGTTATAGAGCCAGGGTTTCAAGCCCTACTCGAACCATCGCGCCTTCCTCACCTCGGTATCCACTTGGTGTGGAGCGAATCTCGCCAGTTCATTGAACTTGGCAGCGTATTGGGGAACCGTCATGTCCCCTTGTTTCAACTCCAAAAACCGCATCTCCATCCTTCCCTTCATGCTTGTGGGAAAGTAGTTCTCGAAGAAGATCTCCTTGGACCTATCCCACGTTATAGTCGTTATCCCAACCCTAGCCTGATTGGCTTCCCACTAAAAGTTGGCTTCGCCCTTCATCATATAGGTCGTAAAGGCAACCTTCTGGGCCTCGTCGACATTTGCTATCACAAATGCCTTCTCTATCTCTTTAACCCACGTTTGGGCCTCGATAGGGTCTGTAGTTCCTTTGAACTCCGGCGAACCTACACTCTTAAAATCCTTAAAGGTAGTAGCTCGTGCTACTCCTGGATTTATGGGGATATTAGCCCCGATTCTATTAAAGGCGTTGTTAATAAGTTAACAAACTCCCGCATTGGATTAACTTAGGACCTCCCTCTGTTTGATTTACGTCAGCACTTTGATTACGTTGCACTCTTCTTGGCGGCATTTTTGTCGATCTGATAAACACGTTCGTTATTATTCCTTTCTTTATTAGTTATCATTAATATAAAATAATAACTCCAATCATTCATAACTCATTGCTTTCCATAAAAAGGTCTTTATAATAATTCTTGTAGTATAATACTACATTGGTTACGTACACAGCCTAAGCTGATTACATTACTTTCCAGCTATCACTTCCAAAAATTGAGATTTACAAAAGACTACCCTTTACTAAACAAAAAGGGCTTTATGTCATTACTACATATAAAATATTTACATACTACTCTATCTTCCACTAATCTACATCTGCCTCAAGGCATTATCGAAATCTGCCTTGGCAAGACCGGCAATGATATCACGGCTAATAGTATGCCATGATTTCCCCACCTCCACCGGATATCCAGCTACCTGCTGCTGAAAATCCGTATGAGAACTCCTATAGATATAGGACATCCTCCCTATCTTCTGCACCTTAGTCTTTAGCTCCTCCTTGAGCTCAAAGACCTCGTGGTTTAAATCCTGGACTTTGTCCTTAGCCAAAATCCTCTCATCGTGCTCCTGCTCCCACATGGACTCGACATCAGTCTTGTCCTCTATAACCATCTGGAGCTCTGCCTTAAGCTCCTTAACCTCCTGACAGTAATGGATATTTCTATCCAACACTGACATGAGTAGAGACATCATTGACCCCCTAGGAGCTATCTCCGCTGCTATAGCTACTGGGTTAAAGGAGACTGTCTCTACCTCCTCCTCTATCATCCCATCAAACACTGACATGTAGTCAGCTTCTTCTGAGTCTCTAGACTCAATGATCACTACTTCTGGCTTTGCTGCTATAGGGTTCGGTATAACCTCTACTTGGTTCACCGATATCTACACAAAACAATTAAGTTGATTAGTACACGTCAGTAGAATAATAAAAACACATAACATAATTATAATGCATTTTTATAAGGTTATTTTCTTCTTGTACTTCTTTGACTCCTCTTAAGGTTATGACTTAAGGTTTTTAATCCCCCCTTAAGTTTTATAACCTAATGTTTTGATACCAACCTGTGACGCCCCCAAATTCGGGTATCTTCCAACCCGACAGATGGTGTTACACGGTACTACCATTCATTCATTCATTCCATTGAATAGTCTTAAGAAATACTAATATAACTTCTATATATCAAAATAATATTACATTCCCCAGGTTCTTTATAACCCATTCGTTTGTTCGTGTTATAATATCAAATATATTACAATTGTCCATCCTATACTATTACATAAGAACTCTAAGGGTTCGTCTTCGCCTTTCCTTTATCCTTGCCCGAACCTTCAGTACGCTCGATCTTAGCTGTGTTCATATGGTTCAAGCAAGAGTGAGCATGACTAGCTCAGCAAGTACTACAATTCTAATAAACAATATGCTTGAAACATAGAACTCATATATCTTCTGTAACTAAACAATAGTTACGAAATACTATCGATAATTCAAAATAGCACTTCTTTTCCTTCAAAACGTTTTACAACAATCATACTCAGTAGAATAACAGTTATGGCTCAAGATTATGAGCATTCATTAGTTCTTTTGAAAAGGACAACCCGACACTAAGTCTGTAAGTTCGGCATATCTTACGAGCACGTCTGAGTGATCAACTCATAGTACTCTATGTTGATCAACACTACATTCATTAAACGTGTATACGTTTAAGTTGTGGCAACCTCACGTGCCTGTCGTTAAACGACAAAAACATTTTAGCATACTTGGTCTTCGATTGAAAACCATACCAATATAACTTGGTAAATATAAATCATGCTTGACAAAATCATAATTTAAGTCTAGCCGAAAGAATTGGCTTAAGACTTCATCGTTCAAAACTTCATGCGAAAGAATACATGAATTACAGAACTTTTCCAGACTAAACTGAAACAAGGGTTAGAATACTTGCCTTCGATATTCTCACTTCTCGATTAATACTCAAATGCGATTACTTTAAGTCTCTACGTTTCTACAACACATGATCATATACCGTACCACATTAGGTCATATATAATCAAGTATGCATCCTATTATATCTTACCCTTCATCTCAATGTAAATCCTGACTTAAATCTACTATTATGGGTTTCTGGCTTTCATTACATCATTCACATTATGTTCACATTCAATTGATCATTAACTCTAATCATCATGCAATACATGTCTAACAATGTCTTGACAATGTTATAATAACACCTTAGTTCATTACCCTCAAGTCCCCTTTCATTCTGTACTTGTAATTATTCTTTACTGTCGAAAACCTAGGATTTGGCGCTGTGCCATGAATTATGATGAGGTCTCAAATCACTTTATTACTGGTAGCTTTATTTCACCTTTTGACAGGTTAGCATGCATGGCGCGCCAACTCTATGCCTTAGAAAAATTTTGCAAATTTTGATTTTTGTGAATTTCCCCGACGCATAACTTATTCGTTATAAGTCCGAATTGGCTCGTTCAAAAGCCTACGGTTCATAAATTACGTAATCTATATGTTCATGCAAGAATTTCATCTATTTGACTTCATTTGCTCAAAGTTGACCTTTTAGTTCATTTTTAACGAAAACGATAAACGTCCGTGAATGTTCAACGCTCGTTTCTTCGTTCTAAGTCGGAATCTGGCCATTTTCTAGTTTGTAACTCTACAATGCCAAATATGACTTGTCTCCATCGAAAACCAACGTTTCCAACTTCAAACTCAAAATATGACTTCCATTCCGAGAATTTCACGAATTCGACAATTATCGTCCAATCGTGTGAATTCCGGCAAAACAACATTCTTAATGATTCTAAATGGATTTTAGTCAACAAAAGATCATTACATGTTACTTATTAAACCAACTTATAAACAAAGTAGGTTTTGACTTATTCACATAAGTCCATGACTTAATCAACTTATGAACTACAATTCTTCATGCTTATGACTTACTATAAACTTAAGTTCATCAATCAATGTTCTCATACTATATTCAACATACTAATCATCATATGACAACATATGATAAGTTCTTCATGGTTCTAGCAACTTATTAATGTTCAAGTTGCTTATCCAAATTATTCGGCTTAAGTTCATTCCTTATTAACTTATTACATGATCTTAGCATACATGTTCATTAATAACACTTCCCTTATCATCCTATTATAATAGAGATGAAAGAACATTAGACACAAGATTATTACCTTTAAAGTCTAACTTTTTCTTCTTGGAAAATCTAACTTTGACTTAAAAGTGCTTGTTTGCTCTACCAAATAAGTAGCTTATAATTGAGAGGAAAGTTGGATGAAAATAACAACCAACAAAATTTGAAATGAGGCTTGTATTTATAGGCCACCAAAGGTTAGGGCATTTTAGACTTTAAAACATCCCACCTCCTCATTCCACCTCCTCATCCTCCACTTCCTTACTATTCATAACCTAGCCATTAAGTAACTTGCTAGCCACAATACTTGCTCATCACACTTGTTGTTTGCCCATCAAGCTTACACATTTCCTACTAGGTTTGACCCATGGATCATGGCTTAGTCATTGGGCTTTGATAATTAATCTAGCTTCTCTCTTAACGGGCTTATGCTACAATGGTTTGGGCTTATGATAATCAAATACTTGGGCTTGATGATCACATACATTGAACTTCTATATTAGACTATTAATCCAACAAGTCCATTAACTTAAATTAAACAACTTAACAAATATACCACACGTATAATCTTCGTATGCTAACTCGTATACTAGTTCGTAATATACGGTATCTCATTCTTCCTACATAATAGTACAATACGTTGTATTATACTTACATTCATTCCTTCATACAACGTATACACATTATACGATTACAACTTTCTTCCTTTACGCTTAATAACCTAACATTCCCAAATTAGGTCCACATGCGAAATATTATGTTTTCTATACTTAGATTATTATTACATAATCAATATCGCCTTGATATTATAACGTTACGTATTTCTCGGAAGTTCAAAAATATTTCCCGAGCAAAAATCGATGAATAGTGTTTTTCGAAAAATTTCTCGAAAAGCTTTTATTTTCGTCTTAAAAATTCAAACACCTTAATTTATTCACGTAGTTAAAATACTACGATATTCCGACGTTTCTAGGTTATAGAACGACATTCATCTTCTCCACACATAATAATAATAAATAATATTATTTTATTTATTATTAAAAGTAATTACAAAATGTTCGATTTTTCAGGGCGTTACATCTCAGACTTCTCTCCATAGAGATTATGTCTCCATATCTTCAGTGCAAACACAACCGCTGCCAACTCTAAATCATGAGTCGGATACCCTTTCTTGTAGTCTTTTAATTGCCTTGATGCATACGCGATGTAATACCCGAATAATAATAATAATAATAATAATAATAATAATAATAATACAAAATAAATATTAAATAATAAAAAAAGATAATTATTTTGTTTTAAAATATATTGTTTGTACTTTGTCATTTATTTGGGTCAAATTAGTTATTAAATTTATGTGGGTCAAATTTATAATTGGGTAATTTTAAAATCCTATTAAAATTTGGAGAGTTAATAAATATATTAATTAATAAAATCTATTTTTAAGTGAATAAATAACTAAACCTAATTAACTTAAACATTACGCATGATATACAATTGAGGAAAGGAGAACGACGCAATAAATTTGGGAGAGGAGAAGGCTGCAAGCTTTCAATACACACAATTAACAAAGGTAAGACAATCATAAAACCATCAAAATCAATTCTATAAATTAGGTGTGTACAGTGTCGGCAATTGAGAATAAGAGAAGGGGAGAACTTTCTTGTTTTTGTGGTTCATATGCTTTGAAAATGATTAAATGATATCACTAGTTTAATAATATAACTTTCGTCTATATATATATGTTAAATATCAAATCCTTCAGCAAGTTCATATATATATATATATATATATATATATATATATAAATTTAATAATAAATTTAATAGTATTATGTTATTAATGATTGGATTGTAATAAAATCTTATTAAATTATTTAGATTGAACGGAGAGAGTCTAAACGAGTCAAATTTGGAGTATAAATTTTGGGTATTACATTGCTTAATCCAAGTACGGATTCCGTACTCTTTCAGCGAGACTCTTTTGTTTTTAATTTGTTCGTTTCGTTATTCGTTTCGAAATTTAGTATTGCCTCTCATAATTATTTCTTGTCAATTTATTTTGATAACTTGTTTTGGCGTTTATATTAGAACTCCTATTTGTACTCTTAGACTAGTGTATCATGTCTATAAATTTATTTTGATATTGTAGAAATGTGCATGTTAGTACATTTTTTGGAGACTTGTGTTGATGATTTGTTTCAGTTTAACATGTACATTTTAGAACCCCTTTGTGTTGATATTTTATCGCATGTGTTGTGACATTATATTTTGTTAGAATACCGTAGGGTATACCTGAGCTATAACCACCTGTGGGGGTACCACAGGCATGTCCTCTTGGCACCGAGGCATGACACCTTCCGTGGCGGTATGATCAGTCCACGACATCTCCTTTTTTTGCTCCGGTGGGAGTTGGCCATTTGGTGTTTTGTTGTGGGAGGCGTATGGGTCGACCCTAGTTTTTTTGTTCTGTTCTGTTCTACGGAGTGGTGATATTTGTGCCAAACACGCCTTTCAATTTTGCATGCATCTGGATTGCGCAGTCCGATGTGCCTATGTGGCATTATTTTGATTGCCTATGTGGCATTATTTGACTTGCCTGTGTGGCAAGGTATATTACTATTTGTTTTGAGCTCGGTATGAAATAACATCCAGCCATTTGATTCAGGCTATCATTTCGTTGTGTTAGTTTTGTTCGTATAGTTTAGTTTATTTAATTGTGTTAGTTATTTCGTTTCATCATTCTTTTATTCTATATCCGTACTGGGCATTTGGCTCGTCGTGTTTTTCTTAGGCGGTAATCGTGGGGATCAAGGGCAAGTGTGATGAGATCTCCCTTCATTCCAATGGTTTAGAAATATTCTGTATAGGCTTGATATGTCAGTTTATTTATAATTGTAATAATTATTTTAGATTGTGGTTTGAGCCAGTGTGGCATTTATTACGGTTTATCTTATGAGATTTAATTATTATGAGATTATTCTTTTGTGGTTTAGAGCCATGCGATATTCGTTAGTTCTGTTATGTTTTGAGTAACCTCTCTTTCTATTTTGGAAAGGGGGTGTTACAGAGTTGGTATCAGAGCTTAGATTCTTTCTTATAGAAAACCTATTTAGGTTTGACCTGTGAGTTATGGGTAGACTTCTAGGTTAGGTTTTTAGTTCTGTTTGCCTTTCTATTCAGCTATCTTATCAGTTATATTCAAATTTATCTCTAATCTACTTTATTTATATTCGTGATCTCTTTCTTAGATGGCTCGTAGATCCGCTAGAGTTGATGGGAGGCGAGGTAACAACAGGGGAAGAGGTGAGGGTCAGCCCAATGAGCAACCTAATGATCAGGTTAATGCTCAATTGGCTACCTTGGTGAATCAAGCGGTGAATCAGGCGTTACCTCAGTTGGTGGCACAGGTTGTACAGGCAATGCAGCAGCCTCCACCAGAATTTTCTAAGCATGAGAACCCGGGAAATAATGGTCAGCATGCAAATGTTGAGGAAGGGAATGCAAATGGCCTTGATCAGCAGGTGGTTCCAATGTATGTGTGGTTGGAAAGGTTTCAGAAGCAGAAACCACAGTCATTTAGTTTCGCTCCAACTCTAATTGATGCAGAGAATTGGATTGCTCGCTTAGAGGAGATTTTTGATGTATTGGGGTGCTCAGATAATCAGAGAGTGCTACTTGCAGCCTACAAACTAGAAGGGGATGCACAGAGGTGGCGGAAGACGGTGAAAGTAACAAAAGATGAAAATTATGCTGAGACACTTAGTTGGGCAGAGTTTTGTGAGGTCTTTTATCAGTAGTACTTTCCAGATGTTGATAAAGAGGCCTATGCTAGAGAGTATCTGTCGATTCAGCAGAAAGATGATGAGTCCATCAAAGATTTTATGACGAGATTCACCAGGTTGGCAGGCTTTGCGGGAACCTCAGCAGGGACCGCAGCAGAACAGGCAAAAAAGTTCAAGTGGAGGATTCATTATCTGTATTGACAATATCTCATTAACACCAAGTTTGCAGATGTGTCCGCGGTGGCCAATGCGGCCAAGAATATTGAGATGGGCGGCAGATTTTCGGTCTTCTAAGCCCAGGAGGAGTCGAAAGAGGACGAGAGATGACCGGCGAGGTCGAACTTGGTCGGCATGGGAAAAATTAGGGTGGTCGATTGGAGCGAGGCCGTGGTGGCGGTGATGAGTGGCGTGGCCAGAATCAAAACAGGGGTTATCAGCAGATGCCTCAATGAAGCGAATCGTCGACCGGCTACCTTGGCATAGTCAGAATCGTCAGCAGGGGAAAAATCAGGGTTGTTATCCGGGACCAGCTGGTGGGGGTAACCCAAATCTCATTCCGATAGATCCTTGTGCTACTTGTGGGGCTAATCATCCAGGGAGGTAGTGTCATAGACTCACAGATGAATGCTTCTTGTGTGGACAGATGGGTCATATGGTTAGGGATTGTACCGGTCCGCGTGGAAATGGTGGAGGTGGTGATAATGGTGGCAATGGAGGTCAGCGTCAAGGTGGGCGAGTGTTTGCCTTGACATATAACCGGCGGCAGGTGCACCAGGTATTGTTTCTGGTACTCTTTTAGTTGGCAATCGTGAGGCATCTATTTTGTTTGATATGGGTTCTACTCATTTCATTGTTGTTTAGTCTTTTGTTCGACACCTGGGTGTGCCATCTTAGTCTTTAGATTCTGTTATGTCTATTGCTACCCCAATGGGAACTTCTGTTGTTATTTCTGATTTGTATCGAGGGTGTACGATCAATTTTGGGGATAAGATTCGTAGGGCTAATCTCCTTCCGATGAGTATGCACGATTTCGATGTCATTCTTGGGATGTACTGGTTGGATAAGCACCAGGCCACTATCGATTGTCAGGCAAAGAAGGTTATATTTGGAGATGTGAAGTCTCTAGAATTCGTGTTTCAAGGTTCACAATCGAGTAGGGTGGTGAAGTTAATTTCAGCTTTGAAGGTTGGGAAGTTGGTGGCAAAGGGTTGTGAGGGGTATTTAGCGTTGTGAAGTATACCTCTAAGGGTGAGTCTCGTATTAAGGATGTTCCTATTGTTCGTGATTTTCCCGATGTGTTTTCTGAGAAGTTGTCAGGGTTGCCACCGCAACGGGAAGTGGAATTTGCTATTGAGCTTGTTCCTGGTGCGGAACCTATCTCTAAGGCGCCGTATCGGATGGTACCGTTGGAGTTGCAGGAATTGAAGGAGCAGTTGCAAGAATTGTTAGGTCGTAGCGTGATTCGGCAGAGTGTTTCGCCGTGGGGTGCTCCAGTTTTGTTTGTGAAGAAGAAGGATGGGTCTATGAGGTTGTGTATAGACTATAGGGAGTTGAACAAGATCACCATCAGGAATCGGTATCCATTGCCGAGGATTGATGACTTGTTTGACCAACTTCAGGGGGCAAAATAGTTTTCAAAGATAGATTTGAGGTCAGGCTATCATCAGTTGAGGTGAGGGATGAGGATATCCCTAGAATGGCTTTTCGCACTCGATATGGGCATTACGAGTTTCTAGTAATGCCATTCGGGTTGACTAACGCTCCAGCAGTGTTTATGGATTTAATGAATCGGGTGTTCAGGGAGTACTTGGACCAATTTATTATTGTATTTATTGATGACATTTTGGTTTACTCCAAGTCTGAGGAAGAGCATGAGTAGCATCTTGGCACAGTGTTGGGGATTTTGCAGAAAGAGAAATTGTATGCTAAATTCTCTAAATGCCAATTTTGGTTGGAGCAGGTCGCATTTTTGGGACATGTTATTTCTGCTGAAGGCATTAAGGTGGATCTTGCAAAGGTTGAGGCTATCACTAAATGACCAAGACCTACTACGGTGACAGAAATTAGGAGTTTCTTGGGTTTGGCAGGGTATTATAGGCGGTTTGTGGAAGTATTTTCCTTACTTACCTTACCATTAACCCAGTTGATGAGAAAGGGCATGAAGTTTGTGTGGAATGAGGAGCGCGAGAAAAGTTTTGAGGAGTTGAAGAAACGGCTTGTGACAGCTCCAATACTTGCATTGCCATCGGGGATAGGAGGCTACCAGATTTATAGTGATGCTTCTAAGAAGGGCTTGGGGTGTGTTTTGATGCAACACAGTAAGGTGATTGCTTATTCTTCAAGGTAGCTTAAACCTTACGAGGTGAGCTACCCCACACATGATTTGGAGTTGGCAGCAGTGATCTTTGCCTTAAAGATTTGGAGGCATTATTTGTATAGAAAGACTTGTAATATCTTCACCGATCACAAAAGTCTTAAATACATCTTCACTCAGAAAGAGCTCAACATGAGGCAGAGGCATTGGTTGGAGCTTCTAAAGGATTATAATGCTAGAATTCAGTATCACCCGGGGAAGGCAAATGTGGTTGCAGATGCTCTTAACTGAAAGAGTTCATGGAATGTAGCACCCCTTATTACACAACCTCGGCTTATTTCGAATATGGAACAGATCGAGTTGGAGTTGTATGTACGAGGTTCAGATGGGCTTTTGGCGGGTATGAGAGTGGAGCCCTCTCTTATCTCACGGGTCAAAGAAGCTCCAAAAGAAGATGGGGAATTATGGAGTATGGCACAGAATTTAGAGGAGGGAAAGCAGCCCGAGTTTCGTATTGATGACCATGGTGTGATTTGGTTGGGTGAGCGGTTGTGTGTACCGTCAGATCCAATTATTCGGGAGGCGGTGTTGGCTGAGGCTCATAGTTCGCCATTTTCTATTAATCCAGGTTCTACGAAGATGTATAGAGATTTGAAGAAGAATTTTTGGTGGAATGGGATGAAAAGAGACGTGGCTGAATATGTTGGGAAATGCCTAACTTGTCAACAAGTGAAGATAGAACATCAACGAGCTAGTGGGTTGTTGCAACAGTTAGACATTCCAGTGTGGAAGTGGGAGGATATCTGATGGACTTTTGGTATTTGGTTTGCAAAGAATTTCAAGAAGAATGATGCCATTTGGGTAGTGGTGGGCCAAAATTTAACCAAATTGGCACACTTTTTGGCTATCCATGAGGGTTACTCGGTGGATAGGTTGCACATATCTTCGAAGAGATTGTTAGACTTCATGGTACTCCGGTGTCTATTGTTTCAGATCGGGACCCACGGTTTACTTCACAGTTTTGGAAAGGGTTTCAACGATGGCCAATCCGAACGGACTATTCAAACATTAGAGAACTTGTTGAGATCTTGTGCACTTGAGTGGTCGGGTAATTGGGATGATTACTTGAGCCTAGTTGAGTTTGCTTATAACAACAGCTGGTATGCAAGTATTGGGATGGCTCCGTTTGAGGCATTGTATGGTAGAAAGTGTCGGGCACCGACTTGTTGGGATGAGGTTGGTGAAAGGGCCATAGAAGGGCCTGAGTTAGTCCAAATCACTACGGAGAAGGTAGCGGTGGCTAAGGAGAAATTAAAGTCGGCTCGATCACGACAGAAGTGTTATGCTGATAAGCATAGAAGGACTTTAGAATTTGAACCAGGTGAGCATGTGTTTCTAAAAGTTTCTCCTAGGAAGGGCATTCGACGATTGGGGTTGAAAGGGAAGCTTAGTCCGCGTTATATTGGCCCATTTGAGATTCTGGAGAGGGTTGGTGAAGTTGCATATCGGTTAGCTTTGCCTCCACAGCTAGCTCATGTGAACAATGTGTTCCATGTGTCGGTGTTAAGGAGTTATCATTATCACCCATTGCACGTGGTACAATATTCGTTCGATAAGATTCGGGAGGATCTTACTTGTGAGGAGCAAGCTGAGGCAATTTTGGATCGTCAAGAAAGGATTATGAGGAGGAAGACTATTCTGTTTGTTAAGGTTTTGTGGAGAAATCATTCGGAACGGGAATTATTTTGTTTTAAATATATTGTTTGTACTTTGTCATTTATTTGTGTCAAATTAGTTATTAAATTTATGTGGGCTAATGTATTAATAAGTGGTGGATAAATTAAATTGGTAAAATTGGGCTTTAAATTAAGTGGGTCAAATTTATAATTGTGTAATTTTAAAATCCTATTAAAATTTGGAGAGTTAATAAATATATTAATTAATAAAATCTATTTTTAAGTGAATAAATAACTAAACCTAATTCACTTAAACATTACGCCTGATACGCAATTGAGGAAAGGAGAACGACGCAGTAAATTTGGGAGAGAAGAAGGCTGCAAACTTTCGATACACACAATTAACAAAGGTAAGACAATCATAAAACCATCAATATCAATTCTATAAATTATGTGTGTACAGTGTCGGCAATTGTGAATAAGAGAAGTGGAGAACATTCTTGTTTTTGTGGTTCATAGGCTTTGCACATGATTAAATGATATCACTATTTTAATAATATAACTTTCGTCTATATATATATATATATATATGTTAAATATCAAATCCTTCAACAGGTTCATATATATATATATATATATATATATATATTTTATATGTTAATAAGTTAGTAGTTAGTAGTTAGTAATCAGTAGGATTATATATATATATATATAGTTGGTTGCAAGAAATGATTACGTTATATATATAGATTATATATACATATAGATATCACATTGGTTGTATACTGCAGCCGCTGATTTCGTCATATATATGTATATATATATATATATATATATATATATATATATACACACACTTCTCACCTCTGATGGAGTCCTTGGTTGTTCCCAATTTATCACAGCTTCGACTTTTGATGGATCCACTGAAATTCCATCCTTATCGATTACAAGCCCAAGAAATTGTACACGTTCCAGCCAAAATTCACATTTAGAGAATTTCGCGTACAACTTTTTTTTTCTTAACGTCTCTCGGCGTCGGGGCGTAAGTGTTCCGTGTTTTTCTTGAGTTTTAGAGTACCGAATATCATAAATAAATACCACCACAAACTTGTCTAAAATGGTTTAAACACCACTGTTCATCAAATCCATGAAAGGCTGCGAGGCGTTTGTCGAACCAAAAGACATCACCAAAAATTTGTAATGTCCATGGCGAGTTGAATGCTGCCGTCTTCGGTACATCCTCCTTCTTTACTTTCAATTGGTGATACCCACTTCTCAGATCTATTTTCGAGAAATATCTAGCACCCTTCAATTGATTAAACAAGTCATCTATTCTTGGCAATGGATATTTGTTTTTAATAGTGACTTTGTTTAATTCTCTATAATCAATGGAAAAACGCATTGACCCATCCTTCTTCTTCACGAATAACACTGGTGATCCCCACGGTGACACACTCGGCTGAATATACTTCTTATCCAACAGCTCTTGTAGTTGTACCATCAGTTCTTTCATTTCTACCAGAACCATTCTGTACGGGGCCTTTGATATCGAAGCGGTTCCTGGCATTAGGTCGATCACAAATTCGATCTCTTGGTCAGGCGAAAGTCCTGGCAAATCCTCCGAAAACACATCTACGAATTCCCTAACCACTGGTATTTCCTCCAGTTTCACACCCTTCTCCTTTTGAGTATCGACTATGTAGGCTAAGTACCCTACACAACCCTACCTCAACAACTTCTTAGCCTGCATCATCGTCAGACATCTCATTTGTCTAGGCGATTTTCTACCATAAAAAACTACCTTTGATGGAGTCATAAGGTTTACACACTTCTTTTGGCAATTAAGTATCGCTCCATAATTGAATAGCCAATCCATTCCCAAAATAACATCGAACTCTCCGAGTTTTATCATGATTAAATCTACTGTCATAACATTCTCCTTAATGTTCAACTAACAATTCTTGTATACGAACCTAACAGGAATTACTTCCCTATTCGCAATTTCTATGCTCAAAGGGAAGTTCAGCTCTTCACTAGGTATTTCTAACTTCTTAGCAAATTCATCAGGTATAAACGAGCAAGTAGCACTCGAATCAAATAATACATATGTATTTATATCATTGATTGGGATAATACCTAACACGACATCTTTTGATTGCACCGCATCTTGGACCGTCATATTGAAGGTTCTAGCTGTAGGCTTATTTGTTGACGTTGGTCTAGCAGTAGCCAGCGCACCTCCACTAGCATTTCCCTTGCTTCCATTTGCCTCACTCGATCTCTTCTTAGGGCATTCATGAGCAAAGTGATCCTTGGACCCACACGTGGAGCAAACGTTCTTCTTAGGTTGATTGCAATTTGGGGCAATGTGACCCTCCTGGCCACAGTTGAAGCATACTCATTTTCCCATCAAGCACACACCTTTGTGAAACTTCCCACATGTAGCACATGCTTTGAACTTCTTCTTTTGCTGGTTTCCCTACTAATTTCTAGTTCCCACATTTGCATTCCACTTCCTCTTCAAATCGTTGTTGCCATTTCCACCGTTACGTACCACCACCACCATTCTTAGCTTCACCTTCACTCTTCTTCTTCCTCTGCTCTTGGTTGTGTTTTGTTACAGCCTCGCCTCCGCTCTCATTGAGAATTGCTTTCTCCATTACCGCTGCAAACGTCTTTAGTTGGAACAAGGAGACCCTACTGTACAACCAAGGCTTCAGTCATTGTTCAAACTTCTTCGCATTGCGTTCGTTTGTGCTGACTTAATATGGTGCAAACATCGCCAACTCGTTGAATCTTGCGGTATACTCAGACACCGACATCGTTCCCTGCTTCAATTCCAAAAACTTCACTTCTAGCTGAATCTTTGAACTTTCTGGAAAATAGATCTCAAAGAATATTTCTTTGAACCTTTCCCAAGTCATTACCTCTTGACCTCCTCGGGTTTTATTGGCTTGCCACCAATAACTCGCCTCTGCTTTCAACATGAATGTTGCAAAAGTAGTCTTCTGATTCTCCTATACTCTAGCAACATCGAAAACTTTCTCTATTTCCATGATCCAGGTCTGTGCTTCAATCGGATTCATGGACGCACGGAATTCTGGTGGTCCAACCGCCTTGAAGTCCTTAATCGTTGTACCTTGATTTCTGAGGTTGATTCTACAAAGCACCTGTCAGTAATGTCACTAGCTACTGAACTGGGTTATCTTCCACATGGTTATTGTTGGTTCCTTCAGTGGTTCTCTGCCTAGGTGGTTGACGTCTTGGAGGCATTTTCTGTTAAAATACACCCATTAGTCTATTACTCAACTTCTTTAAGTATTCTCTACTTAATTTGCACACCATATAAGATTATCACGTAACATATAACACTTTGAATAAAATAATAACTTTTATTCATTCATAATCTTTTAAAAACATCAAACAATAACATCACTGCTATTTACATTACTTTTCCTGAACTACAAAAGTTGCAGGATAACATCATCAACATCTATCCCATTGGTTGTATCATACCCGGGATTTATATTTCATTTATTTTCTAATCACATATCAATTACATTCCCTACAATGTCCTACTAAGATACTGCGTAGCCTTACGACGCTCTTCCTCTATAATTCGAGTTATTGTTCGGCGATCTAAAATGTATGATGGCAGCGTCTCAAACTGAATTGGATAACACATGACCTGATCCTGAGCTCGATTGATCACGGTGTTGAATACGTTGTTCATCTCTTCCATCTTCATCCTCTTTGCTTGTGCGTCTCTCTCTGACATTCCAGCTCGTTGATAAGCTTCATTGTACGCGTCTTCAACTCTTGCCCTTTTTGTAGATTCTTCTTTCAACTTGTTCTTCAACTCTGCAATCTCTGCTATCATTCGCTCGTTCTCTCCTTCAGTGTGGATCAGCTTCTCTTCAACATTATGCGAGCGTTCCTCTCGATCCACGGATCTCATCGTCTTTATGTGCCATCGAGGTCTGTTGTTCACTACTATCTCCTGTAACTCCTCAACGGTGTCTTGAAGTTCTACATTGCGGTCATACACCTCGTCGTACATACGGCCAGCTATAGAGTTAAATGGAAGCTCTTCCTCCTCATCCTCCTCACCCTCATCCGTCTGTGGCAGCTCAACGGGGTCCTCCTCGTCCGTCTCTATCTCATCATCATCATCAGGTACTCTCTTCTGCTCAACTACTGTGACCAATGGAGTTGTTTCCCGTGGCAGTAGCTGTTCCCAAATAACCTGAATATCTCGAGGCTCCTCATCTTTAGGCACTTGGGATCCTTCCTCCCTAGCCTGACTGGATCCTCCTACATTAGCCATCCTGTCAACCAAATTTTAAGTTTTTTAATTATTAATCATTACTACTCGACACTCACGAGCACATAAGTTATAATCACATAAGCACATAAGTATTTTATTACTTCTTCCTTAACAACTCAATAAGAGTTTATCATCACTATCTTTTCAAAGGTTACTTCCTAAGGCTTTTTCCCACCTAAGGTTCATAACCTAAAGTTGTGATACCAACCTGTGACACCCCCAAATCTAGGTACTTCATTCCCACAAGATTTGGTGTTCACTTTCCATTCATACATATCTATCTACCCAAATAAAATAATATTTAAACCACAATCCTCCCTTTAAATAGGGTTACATCATTAATTTCAAAAACATCCCAGGTTGTCTAACCTTTAAACATCATATAAGTGCGAAAATAAAATTATTACATCATGTCATTATTTAAAAGTCTATGATCATCAAAATAAATAAAATTACAAGTCTGCATCACTTGTACATTTTTCCCTTTCTTTTGCTAGTTGAAGGCTCATCTACCTTCTCAACTTTAGCTGCAATGATAATATTTATGCAAGAGTGAGCAAAACAATTGCTCACTAGATATAACAATGAATCAACGGAGGAGAATAATAATAATAGCATGACGAATAGGCTCATCAAAAGCTGAATAGTACTCTAACAATGATAATCGTAAAGCTGGAATCAAAATATGGAATATATATAACTGAGGGTCATAAGACCATGGACTATGTCCACAGTTGCAAGTAATCTTTCAACTTCAACTTTAACAGTCATAAGTCTATAAGGACTCCTCGTACTTAGGGGGATCAGCTCTTCGTACAATGTATTGTGCACAAACATTTCAACGCTAAACGTAAATTATCCCCTAATAATAATAGGGTTGTTCATCACAGTATTTAGAGTACAAGTCCGCACCAAAGAAAGTTTGGTTTGGATAAGCTTTCAAGCGTAATTTGAAGTTTAACGAACATCAACTAGAGGACTAGTTGAATCAATAGTGTTTAATAACACAACAGTTGATCAATAATAACATAATATGGAACAATGAATAGTGTAAGCGAACTAATTATATCTTGAACTCATGCTTAGAAACAACTACAAAGCATAAGTATTGAATGACAATAAACCTTGCTTGAATAAAATTAAGCTAGGAATATGAATTATTGAATATACATTAAGTAATAGCAAGCTGAAAATAAAGCTTGCTCATTATGAGAATGGCTTGTGTCAAGTAATTGAACTAAGATAATTCAACATTAGAAATTAGAATTTAAGAAAATTGCATTCATAGTATATGAAGGACAATAAAGAAACTTGTTTAACAATAAACAAGTTAGAATACATCAATAAATATTGGAATTCAAAACTTGTTCGAATAAAGTTTAAGTCATAACTAGCTCGTTCAAATAATGATTAAGAATATAAAATTCGATTAATGAAAGGTTAAAGTAAGAAACTTGCTCAATGTAAATGTAGAGTTAGAAAACTCGCTTAAAATAAAAAGAAAAGTTTAGAAACTTGCCTCGAGCGTAAGCTATAATATTAAACTCACGTTCACCTACATATAGGTTTAAAACCACAATACCTATTAGATATGCTAACATACCACAACATGTACATTTCTAGCTAAACTTATCATTTTAGCACAAGTCTTATGCTACCATTTACATTTCAAAATTCCCAAGTGTTAACATCACAACACTTAACTAACCTTCATTGTATAAACTAAGTTATAACATAACACGTTCATGACTTATAATCATTTTTACAACTTTGAATTTACAATCCACATAACACGACTCTATTTAACCTAGTTGTTAAATGGTTCCCAAATTAACCTAACATTAAGCTAAGTTACATTGAACGACCAAAGTCTGCAGAAATTAGCGAGAATTCCTTTATTTGAGATCGAGGCCTTTGGCGTTTGGTAGCGCCTTGATTTTATCTTAACTTACTACGGCGCTTGCAGCTGAAAAGAAATTTCTGGCAGCAATAGCATCTATGTGATTCTAGTTTTGCAGAACATGGTTACGACACTTTTCTTAAGCCAACTAACACGAATTTCACCCACCAAACAGTAAAATTAACACGTACAATTGATACAAAACCATTACAACATGTTTCCTCACATATATATCAATATAGAACAATTTAACAACAATTATACTACCTTAATTTCTCAAATTTCTCATTTTCATACATAAACACCATTTTTGTCCAAATTACTCAGTTCAAATTACATTATGCTCGTTTCTTAATGAACTAACATATACAAGACTCAATTTGCAGTTTAACATGCGAATTGATCATAAAAATTGATATTTACAAAAGCCATATGAAAAATACATATACTGCCATTATTTTCTTCCTACTGTCAAATGAAATTAGCATACAATTATGGTCTTAACACAAATTCTAGCATAATAAGCATGTATCATCACAATTACCAAGTATATATCCACAATTCATCAATTTTGATTTCATAGAGCACAAACAAACTATACCGTAAATTCATATATATATAATACAAAGGTTAGATAAAATACCTTCAAATAGCTTGTAATTCTTGCTAAAATCGCTGGAAATTGCTTAAGTTTTTCTCTCAATCTCGCCCAATTCTCTCTGAACTCTCAAACTTAGCGAAACTAGAAAGCATAAATCAACTAATAGCCAGTATGCGTAATAACAAAGATACAAAACTGATATGGCCATAATAAACCTCATCAGTTACAACATATAACATATATATTATAAATATATTATATTTATTATTTATTTATTTTATTTTTATTATTTATTTTATTTAAATTCAAAAATTAGAAATTCCAAAAGCCATAAGGCTTTGTTTGGCAAAACCCTTTAAATTTTAAAGAATTAATATATTAAGCCTTGTTTGGCAAAAACTAAATTAAACTCCTTAATTTATTTTAATAAACCATTTAGTTTATAATTTATAATTACATCTTATTTGTTTGGATTCCCATATCCAATATTAACCCATTAAATTAATCACATACTATATTTTAATTAAAGATAGCATTAATCACATACTATATTTTAATTAAATATAGCATTTTAGCAAATATCACCAAAATTATAATTTTCATTATAACTTTATTTAATAATTTAATATACCATTTTAAATTATTAATTAACAATATAACACTTTCATGCCATATTACAATTCTCTAAATTATATATTAATTTAATTTAGAAAATTCCCTAATAAATTTAGATTCAACAACCATCACATCAATAAAATATTTATTTCATCAATTCAACAATAGACACATCAAATAAATATTTATATTATTCAATAAATATTTAAAATTACAATTTGAAATTCCGAATTGTTAGTTGGGTTGAAGAGATTACCCTATCACAGATTCTCTGATTCTTCAATCTCACAATTTCCCTCTAAACTCTCTCTGAATTCTCTCTGGATTTTCTAAACTTTCCTTCTGATGAATGATATAAAGTATACGTAATAATAATATAATTATATGTAGTTAAAGTGACGCTGGTTGTGGTCAGTTAATCCTTCATGGGTTAACTGCCCAACTCCTCTTAGGGTCCTGTTTAGCTAGCCTATAAGAGGTTCTTTCCATTTAATTTAATTAATCACTTATAATATAGTTTAATAATGTCACACCCAATTAAACAATAAATAAAATATCTTATTTAATTCAATTTAAATAAAATATATTAATTTCTCATTAATTCACATAGTCACATAATTAAATTTCTCATTTATTAATTATGTCAAATTATTAAATATCTAATTAATTATTAAATTAATTAGAATAACATTATCTTATTAAATAATTCATTTAATCCAATAAGCTCAATTAAATACATACTTTGAATAATAAAACTCTCCACATTAATTTAATCAATATAACACATATAATTAAATTAATCTACCTCAAATTCCACAATTAATTATTTAACTAATAATTAAATCATCAAAAATATTTATTTAATTCAATAAATGTAACAATCCGTAATTTTAATGATATTTTTTAAATATTTATTGAATTATATAAATATTTATTTAATGTGTTTATTGTTGAATAAATACTTGTTTAATTTGAGTTGATTTGATTGGTTAATTATTTGTTAAGTAAATAATTGAGCTAAGAAAATTAATTGTTATGAGATAATATTCTAATTTAATTAATAAATTAAGTTAGAGAGTTTATAATGATTAAATGGATTATTATAATGTTGTAATTTAATTTAGTAAATTAAGTGTGTCCATAAATTATATTATAAATGGTTTATTAAAATAAATTAAAGGAGTTTAATTTTGTTTTGTCAAACAAGGCTTAAATATATTAAGTCTTTAATTTTTAAAGGGTTTTTGCCAAACAAAGCCTTATGGCTTTTGGATTTCTTTTGAATTTTGAATTTTATAATATTAATTAAATAAATAAAAATAAATTATATATATATATATATATATATATATATATATATTTGGGTGGCGATAACTTATTAGTGTAATAAGTGGAGCGTCGCTTTTATCGTTTTAAAATTATACGTTGGTTTTATTTTATTATCGATATCTTAATTAATTGGCTTAGTTATCAGTTTTACGCTTTGAGTTATCTCGCTAAATTGATTGAAAAAAGAAAGAAAAGCTAGAGAGGGTTTTGAGAAAAAGAAAGGTTCAGAGATTTTGAGAGAGTCTGAGAGAGAGAAGCAACAAGAGCTGAATTCTTCAAACTATTTCCAGTGATTAACAAGAATTTCTTAACAACAAAAAGGTATGTTTATGACCTTAATATTGGATACTAATATATGTTTTACATTATAATATGTCTATGTGTTCTTCTTTTTCACTATGTATAAAGTTTTTACAAAATTCTTGTAAACCATGATTTTGTAATTATTATACTAGCATATATGAATATATGATGATATGTTTAACATGTATATAAGATTTTATGCTAATTACGTGTTAATGAAAAAGGAATTGGATTAACAGTAAATATTCATGTATGAACGTAGTTGGTAGAAATATCAAAATTGTATATGTTAATTGTGAAATTGTGAAATTGAACCTTGTAGATGATAATTAGGAAAGAAATTCAGAGAAACATAGTTTAAAGTAATCAGATTGGTTGTCAGCAGGATTTACAGTGTTCACTGTGTTTATCAATTGTCAGTAATGGAGTTTTGTTTTAAAACAATGCTTTCAAGAATTTAAGTTTTCTAAAAATCGTTGTTTAAGTTGTGTTAATTTAGTATTTGTATGCTTGGTGAAGTTTATGTGTAATTCGCATAAGTTATACATGTTAACTGGTGTTAGAAATTAAGACATAGCATTGTTCTGTGTTTTATTTTGGGGTGTTCTGTAATTCGGAGCCTCAACGCCAAGTTTCGCGCCCCATCTCTGAATTTCGCGCCCCAGCGCCAAAAATAGCCCAAAACTTCACACCCCAGTGCTAGAATTCGTGCCCCAGTGCTGGAATTCGAGCCCCAGCGCCACTGTCTCGCTCCCCAATGCTAGAAAAGTGGTCTGAGTCGGACAGTTTTGACCTCCTGTAGTAAAATGGCCATAACGTTTTCATACGAACTCCGATTGAGGTGATTCAAGATGATTCAGAAAGAGGACGAATAGGCCTATAACTTTTATGCTTTGAGGTTTTCAATTTGAAATCATTATGAAGGGTCAAAATGGCCATCTTTAGGATTGTTGTGTATTTGGAGCCAATCGGAGGGCGTCGGGATGCGCGAATGCAAGTGCAATCCTATGTGTGTTAATATAACTTAATGATAACATGTTGGACATGTAATAGGATGTTGTATCAAGTTGTTAATGTGTATGTGGTGCAATGACATGATCACTTAAGTAGTTGTAATAAAGCTAAAAAGTAATGTTCATGAAAAGATGCGATGTTGTTTAAACTTAAACTTAGTTATTAGCTATACTAAAAGTAAGAAAGTAACTCATGAAGCTAATGTTAGTGTAGCTAATGTGTATTGTCAATACATATGGTATGTGTAGGACTTTGGGTGAATGTGAGTAGTGATTGTTTAACCTACGCACGAGGCAAGTTTTCTAATTCTACATTTACGTTGAGCAAGTTTCTAAACCTTATTGTTTTACATTGTGCAAGTTTATTCTTATTGTTGAGCAAGTTCTTGTATCTAGTTTGTTTATGATTTCTAAATCTAGATCTTATTCTGATATTAAACAAGTTATTCTTGTCTTTAACTTGTTATCTATCATGCAAGTTTACATACTCTAATATACTCATGTTGAACAAGTTATATCGTTTAAAGTACTATTTGTTGTGCATGCTTAGTACTCAGTTCCAAATAACCTTGGCTTATCATTGTTCAAGAAAGGAATATTATAATTATTCGATGTTTATGCTGTTAGTTTATTCCTAAAGCATGATCTTAATTTTCAATGTCGATTTAGTTATGATTATTCCATAGCATGATGTTATCAATATTTTATTCAACTAATCCTTAGTTGATGACCGTTGAATTCTAAATTACCCTTGAAATGTATCCAAACCAAACTTACTTTGGTACGGACTAGTATTCTAAATACTGAGATGAACAATCCTATTATTAGGGGTAATTTACGCTTAGCGTTGAAATGTTTGTGCACAATATATTGTACGAAGGGCTGATCCCCCTAAGTACGAGGAGTCCTTATAGTCTTATGACTGTTAAAGTTGAAGTTGAAAGATTACTTATAACTGTAGACATAGTTCGTGGTCTCATGACCCTTAGATATATATTCCATATTTTGATTCCAGTCTTTGATAGAGTACTATTCAGTTTTGATGAGCCTATTCATTGGCAGTTGTTATTATCATGTTGATTCATTGCTATATCTAGTGAGTAATTTTTTTGCTCACTCTTGCATATATATACACTCATTGCAGCTAGAGTTGAGAAGGTCGACAAACCTACAACTAGCAAAGTAAAGGGAAAAATGTACAAGTGATGAAGACTTGTAATTTTGATTATTGTTATGATGTTAGACTTTTACTTAATGATGTGATGTAATAATTTTATTTCTGCACCTGGGAAGATTTTTATTTAATGATGTAACCCTATTTAAAGGGAGGATTTGTGATTAAATTTTATTATACTTTGGTAGGTAGATATGAATGAATGGATCATGAACACCAAGTCTTTAGGGAATGAAGTACCTAGATTTGGGGGTGTCATAGGTTGGTATCAAAGCTTTAGGTTATGAACCTTAGGTGGGGAAAAGCCTTAGGAAGTAACCTTTGAAAAGATAGTGATGATAAACTCGTATCGAGTTGTTAAGGAAGAAGTAATAAATTACTTATGTGATTATGTGATTACAACTTATGTGCTCGTGAGTGTCTAGTAGTAATGATTAGTAATTAAAACTTAAAATTTGGTTGACAGGATGGCTAATATAGGAGGATCCAGTCAGGCTAGAGAGGAGGAGCCTCAAGATATTCAGGTGATTTGGGAATAACTACTGCCACGGGAAACAGTTCCGTTGGTCACAGTAGTTGAGCAGGAGAGAGTACCTGATGAGGAGGATGAGATAAAGATGGATGAGGAGGACCCTGTTGAGCTGCCACAGTTGGGGGATGAGGAGGACGAGGAGGAAGAGATTCCACTTAACTCAATAGCTGCCCGTATGTACGACGAGGTGTATGACCGTAATGTGGAACTTCAAGATACCGTCGACGAGTTGTAAGAAATAGTAGCTGAACAACAGACCTCGATGGCACAGAAGGACAACGAGATCCAGGATCGAGAAGAACGGCTGAACAACGTTAAAGAGAAGCTGGTTCACACCAAAGCAAAGATTGCAGAATTGAAGAATAAGCTAAAGGAGGAATCTACTAAGAGGGCAAGAGCTGAAGATGCATACAATGAAGTTTATCAACGAGCCGGAATAGCAGAGAGGGACGCACAAGCAAAGAGGATGAAGATGGAAGAAATGAATAATGTATTCAACACCGTGATCAATCGAGCTCAAGATCGGGTCATGGGTTATCCAATCCAGTTCGAGACGCTACCATCATACATATTAGATCGCCGAACAATGTTCTGAATTATGGAGGAAGAGCGTTGTAAGGCTACACAACATCTTAGTAGGACATTGTAGGGAATGTAATTGATATGTGATTAGAAAATAAATGAAATGTAAATCCCAGGTATGATACAACCAATGGGATAGATGATGATGAAGTAATCCTGCAACTGTTATAGTTCAGGAAAGTAATGTAAATAGCAGTGATGCTATTGTTTTGATATTTTTTTAAAGATTATGAATGAATAAAAGTTATTATTTTATTCCAAAGTGTTATGTGTTACGTGATAATTTTTGGTGTGTAAATTAAGTAGAAATACTTAAAGAAATGGAGTAACAGTCTAATGAGTTTATTTTTAACAGAAAATGCCTCCAAGACGTCAACCACCACGATAGAGAGCCACTGAAGGAACTAATAACAATAATGCTAAAGATAATCCAACTTAGCAATTTGTAACGTTACTAACAGGAGCGTTGCAGAGTCAACCTCAGAATCAAGGAACAACTTTTAAGGATTTCAAGGCGGTTGGACCACAAGAATTTCGTGGAACCATGAACCCGATTGAGGCACAGACCTGGGTCATGGAGATAGAGAAAGTGTTTGATGTTGCGAGAGTAGGGGAGGATCAGAAGACTGTTTTTGCAACATTCATGTTGAAAGCAGAGGCTAGTTATTGGTGGCAGGCCAATAAAACTCGGGAAGGACCAGGAGTGATGACCTGGGATAAGTTTAAGGAGTTGTTCTTCGAGACCTATTTTCCAGAGAGTTCGAAGAGTCAGCTAGAGGATCAGTTTTTGGAACTAAAGCAGGGAACGATGTCGGTGTCGGAGTATGCCGCAAGATTCAACGAGTTGGCGAGGTTTGCACCATATCAAGTTAGCATGCATAAACAAGCGTGCTTAAGAGGTTTGAACAGGGACTAAAGCCCTGGTTGTACAGTAGGGTCTCCCTGTTCCAACTGAAGACGTTTGCAGCGGTAATGGTGAAAACAATTCTCGCTGAGAGTGGAGGCGAGGCTGTAACAAAACACAACCAAGAGCAGAGGAAGCAAAAGAGTGAAGGTGAAGCTAAGAATGGTGGTGGTGGTAATGGTGGGAATGGCAACAACAATTTGAAGAGGAAGTGGAATGCGAATGGGGGAGCTGGAAATCAGCAAAGAAACCAGAAAAATAAGAAGTTCGAAGCATGTGCTACGTGCGGAAAATTTTACAAGGGTGTGTGCTTGTTGGGGAAATGAGTATGCTTCAATTGTTGCCAAGAGGGTCACATCGCCCCAAATTGCACTCGAGTTAAGAAGAACGTTTGCTTCACGTGCGGGTCCAAGGATCACTTTGCTCGTGAATGCTCTAAAAAGAGATCGTCTCAAGACATGGAGTTCTAATATCAATAGTGTCAAATCAAGACCCGAGGTTCACATCAAATTTCTGGAAGAAACTACAAGAATGCATGGAAACACAATTGAAGATGAGTATGACATATCATCCACAAACTGATGGGCAAAGCGAACGAACAATTCAGACACTAGAAGATATGCTTAGAGCATGCATCATGGATTTCAAAGGAAACTGGGATGATCATCTACCGTTGGTGGAATTTACATACAACAAAAGTTACCATGCAAGCATTGGTATGCCGCCATACGAAGCATTATACGGCAGGAAATCCAGAACTCCACTATGCTGGGATGAAGTTGGTGAACGACAACTACTAGGACCAGAACTGGTACAGAAGACCGCTGAAATTATCAAACTCATCAGAACAAGACTAGTAGTTGCTCAAGATCGACAAAAGAAATATGTTGATCAATACAGGCAGAATCGCGAGTTTGAAGCAGGAAATTTTGTGTTCCTGAAAGTTTCTCCTTGGAAGGGGAAAATTTGTTTCGGCAAGAAGGGAAAGCTAAGCCCAAGGTTTATTGGACCTTTCGAAATTCTTCAAAAAGTGGGCGATGTGGCTTATGAGGTAGCTTTACCTCCAGAATTAGAACACGTGCACAACGTTTTTTCGTGTGTTTGTTGTTGCGACCCAGATAAACCGACATAAGCACGTGATCGAGTACAAACCATTGCAATTTGATAAAGATTTGTCCTATGAAGAGGTTCCTATCCAGATAGTCGACAGGAAAGAACAAGTGCTCAAGAATAAGGTGATACCTTCTGTGAAGGTAATATATGGAGGAACCACAATGTCGAAGAAGCTACGTGGGAACTCGAAGATAAAATGATGAAGAATTACCCTGAGTTATTTGTTTAGTTTGTGTCTTCGATTCTGGGGACAGAATCTTTGTAAGTAGGGAAGAATGTGACGAATGATTGGTTTGAGTTGTGATTCTGGGGACAGAATCCTTGTAAAGAGGGAAGGATGTAACAATCCAGAATTTTAATGATAATTTTTAAATATTTATTGAATTATATAAATATTTATTTAATGTGTTTATTGTTGAATAAATACTTATTTAATTTGAGTTGATTTGATTGGTTAATTATTTGTTAAGTAATTAATTAAGGAGCTAAGAAAATTAATTGTTATGAGATAATATTCTAATTTAATTAATAAATTAAGTTAGAGAGTTTATAATGATTAAATGGATTATTATAATGTTGTAATTTAATTTAGTAAATTAAGTGTGTCCATAAACTATATTATAAATGGTTTATTAAAATAAATTAAAGGAGTTTAATTTTGTTTTGCCAAACAAGGCTTAAATATATTAAGTCTTTAATTTTTAAAGGGGTTTTGCCAAACAAAGCCTTATGGCTTTTGGATTTCTTTTGAATTTTGATTTTTATAATATTAATTAAATAAATAAAATATAAATAATATATATATATATGGGTAACTGATAACTTACTAGTGTAATAAGTGGAGCGTCAGTTTTTATACGTTTTAAAATTGTACGTTGGTTTTATTTTATTATACGTATACTGTGAATTGGCTTGGTTATCAGTTTTACGCTTTGAGTTATCTGCTAAATTGAGAAAAGAAAGAAAAGCTAGAGAGAGTTTTGAGAAAAAGAAAGGTTAAGAGATTTTGAGAGAGTCTGAGATAGAGAAGCAATAAGATTGGTTGTCAGTAGGATTTATAGTGTTCACTGTGTTTATCAATTGTCAGTAATGGAGTTTTGTTTTAAAACAGTGCTTTCAAGAATTTAAGTTTTATTCAGAAAGAGGACGAATAGGCCTATAACTATTATTCTTTAAGGTTTTCAATTTGAAATCTTTATGAAGGGTCAAAATGACCATTTTTAGGACTGTTTTATATTTGGAGCCAATCGGAGGGCGTCGGGATGCGCGAATGCAAGTACAATCCTACGTGTGTTAGTATAACTTAATGATAACATGATGGACATGTAATAGGATGTTGTATCAACTTGTTAATGTATATGTGGTGCAATTACATGATCACTTAAGTAGTTGTAATAATGCTAAAAAGTAATGTTCATGAAAAGATGCGATGTTGTTTAAACTTAAACTTAGTTTGTAGCTATACTAAAAGTAAGAAAGCAACTCATGAAGCTAATGTTAGTGTAGCTAATGTGTATTATCAATACATATGGTATGTGTAGGACTTGGGGTGAACGTGAGTAGTGATTGTTTAACCTACACACGAGGCAAGTTTTCTAACTCTACATTTATGTTGAGCAAGTTTCTAAATCTTATTGTTTTACATTGTGCAAGTTTATTCTTATTGTTGAGCAAGTTCTTGTATCTAGTTTGTTTATGATTTCTAAATCTAGATCTTATTCTGATATTAAACAAGTTATTCTTGTCTTTAACTTGTTATCTATCATGCAAGTTTACATACTCTAATATACTCATGTTGAACAAGTTATATCGTTTAAAGTACTATTTGTTGTGCATGCTTAGTATTCAGTTCCAAATAACCTTGGCTTATCATTGTTCAAGAAAGGAATATTATAATTATTCGATGTTTATGCTGTTAGTTTATTCCTAAAGCATGATTTTAATTTTCAATGTCGATTTAGTTATGATTATTCCATAGCATGATGTTATCAATATTTTATTCAACTAATCCTTAGTTGATGACCGATTCAATTCTAAATTACCTTGAAATGTATCCAAACCAAACTTACTTTGGTGCGGACTAGTATTCTAAATCTGAGATGAACAATCCTATTATTAGGGGTAATTTACGCTTAGCGTTGAAATGTTTGTGCACAATATATTGTATGAAGGCGAGATCCCCTAAGTGCTGAGGAGTCCTTATAGTCTTACGATTTGTTAAAGTTGAAGTTGAAAGTTTACTTATAATCGTAGACATAGTTCGTGGTCTCATGACCCTTAGATATATATTCCATATTTTGATTCCAGTCTTTGATAGAGTACTATTCAGTTTTGATGAGCCTATTCATTGGCAGTTGTTATTATCATATTGATTCATTGCTATATCTAGTGAGTAATTTTTTTGCTCACTCTTGCATATATATACACTCATTGCAGCTAAAGTTGAGAAGGTCGACGAACCTACAACTAGCAAAGGAAAGGGAAAAATGCACAAGTGTTGAAGACTTGTAATTTTGATTATTGTTATGATGTTAGACTTTTACTTATGATGTGATGTAATAATTTTATTTCTGCACTTGAATGATGTTTAAGGTTAGACAACCTGGGAAGATTTTTATTTAATGATGTAACCATGTTTAAAGGGAGGATTTATGATTAAATTTTATTATACTTGGGTAGATAGATATGAATGAATGGATCGTGAACACCAAGTCTTTAGGGAATGAAGTGCCTAGATTTGGGGGTGTCACAATAAATATTCAAATTACATTACAAAATCTCGTTCGTCACACCCTCTCATAATAAAGAGCTTCTTGTATGTCGATGAACGTCATCGCCATTTCAAATTTTCTCATTAGTGGGCTGACCTGGGCTACCATACGTCTCCACCTTTGGGCATATTCCTGAAAAGGCTCAGTATTCTTTTTTTTTTTATTTTAGTCACCTGATATCGGTTGTGACGCCCCCAAATCTGGGTATCTTCTAACCCAACAGATGGTGCTACACGGTGCTACAGTTCACACATACATTCAATTGAAATACCTCAAAAGAGTGAATATGTCTTCTATATATTACAAAATAATATTTCCCTTCCCAGGTTCTTTTCTAACCATTACATATGTTCTTTGTCATATTATCAAATAAATACAAATTCATACTATGCTATTATAAAGACAACTATTTGTCCGCCTTAGCCTTTCCTTTATCCTTACTGGATCCTTCAGTCTGTTCATTCTTAGATGCATTCATATGGTTCAAGCAAGGGTGAGCATGACTAGCTCAGTAAGTATAAAAATTTATGTGACACCCCCAAATCCGAGTACTCCATTCCCACAGGATTTGGTGCTCACTATCCAAACAATTACATATACTACCTGTAATAAAGTATAAAACATAACTTAAATAACTTAAGCAATAATCTTCCATGTTAAAGGGTTACATCAATAAAAACAATCTCAAGTAAACAAACCTTAAACTATTACATGAGTCTGCGGAATACATCACACAAATAAATGAAGTCTTATAATATAATTCTTTGAAATAAAATCACATAAGTCTTCAACACTTGGATATCTTACCCTTTCCTTTGCTAGAAGACGGTTCGTCAACTCTCTCAACTTTAGCTGCTGTGTTAATTGCAAGAGTGAGCAAACAATTGCTCACTGATATAAAGAGTAATAATAATAACAACATGAGTATGAACAACGAATGCTGAACAATGGTGAACTTGTTCTACGAATCAAAAATAGAAAACAAGTTCGAATTTAATATCTGAGGGTCTTAAGACCACAAACTATGTCTCCAGTACTTAGGTATTATTACCCAACCTTAACAGTCATTTAGACTGTACAGACCCTTCTTAATGTACTTAGAGGGATCAGCTCTTTGTACCATGTATTGTGCACAAACATCTAAACATTAACACGTACATAATCCCCTATATTAGGGTTGTTCATCTCAGTTTGCATTTAGGATTTTCGCACTAAAGAAATCAATAAGAGTTCGCTTAATATTTGAAGGTTCAACACAATAATATAGAAATGAACACGATTATTTAAGTCAAAGTTTGAGTGACGACAATATACATTTGAATAGACATGGTATATACATACAAAGTACTACATTCAAAAGAGTTAGAACAATCTCATTTGAATCAATGTTTTAAAACAGTATATGCTTTGAATAGCAATAACAAGAAATAGGAATGTGAAACTTGCTCGATGTAACGAATTAGGTTACAAGAGCATATTCAACCATACATAAGATAGAATCAATAGGCTTGCTCAACTTTAATATAGGATTTACAAAATGATAATTTAGAACTAGAAAGCTTGCTTGACAATAACAAATATCGAAATTATGAAACTTGCATTTAATATAAAGAGAATGAAGTTAGAGAACTTGCCTCGTATGTAAGCTACACAAGTATAATAACGTTCGCTAAACACCCTACATATACCATTAAGATCACAATACCAATTAGTTATATTAAAACTAACTTCATTGGTTTACTTCTCATTTTAGCCAAGTCTATAATTTTTATCTTAGGGTATGATTATCCTAATCATTTACGTACCATGAAACTGAACTCTCAATTATATTATAGTACACAACATGGTGATTGCAAAACAAATTCAAATTCTCATGATATCACATTCCAAACCCTCACAACCTATTAGTTTATAATTTATAGTTTCAATGTTGTGATTACAACATGTTGTTATGTCTTATAACATGTTTTAGGGTCATTAAAATAAGTTAGGTTAGCATTTCCAAAGTTATGTTGTTAATATTTCAACACTGGTCTGCGAATGACCCTTTGGCGGCGGCAGGTATGCCGGATACAAATGACACACTTTGTATCCAAGGCGCTTGGCCATGCTTAAAAGACACCAAGGCCAAGAGGCAAACATACCAAGACTTTTCGGTACCAAAATTTTTTTTGCAGAAACTCGAACACAGTCTCTGTTCTAAGCCAAATATCCCAATTTCACGATAACACGGATAACCCACACACTACAAACTTAACTAAAGTTACATAGCATATACACACAATCCTTCTAACACCTAAAACAACTTACATAACCAAATTTAGAGGATTAAAATCTTGTTTTTACCAATTTCTTTATATTTCAACACTTTTAGCGAATTCAATCGCCAAATCTTCGTTTTTTAACCAATTGACACCATTCCAACTACATTGTTTTTGTGACGCCCCCAAAATAGGTCCACCCGACCCATTCTGAGTCGCTAGATATCATATTATAAAAATCAAATACAAACTTCATTTATCTGTTGTTGAACGTAAGATGCGAGTACGACAATGAGATAAGTCGTGAGTTTCAATACAAAATCTATGTAACTCTCATGGTACCTCGACCACAACACCTTACAAAGGTACTTTATATAAAAATACTGATCAATAACTATTTTAGAAATTAAAATCTTTGGAAATTTCAAGGAAACCTTCGCGTATATGGGGAGGCCACGAATCTAAGTTATGATAGATATCATATGCGGGAGAATTATCTTGGTTGATCCAATAGACCCCAAAGAAAAACGAGAAGATTACTATCATGTTCCTTCCAATGATGAGTCTTCTCTTGACATATAATTATCTCAGTTGTCTCCAAGTGAGAATTATATTTCAAATATACTCCAAGATCATATAGGTAGTGCTTGTAGATATACTCAACAAGTGGATGTTCACAACCTTGTCTTATGATAACACGAGGTTGTATGTCATTAGACATCTTGTATGATAAAACACCCTTCCAAAGTTGGGTTTTCATCAACCTATTGTTGTTCACCAAAATCAATTATTAAGTGACGTATAAAATACGACACGCACATCTTAGGTCCTCAATGCAATTATATATTGCATGTTATGCCGTTTTATAATTTATTGAGAAACTTCAACAGTCTCGGACCATCTCACTATTTTTCTGTTATCCCCGCTCGACCCAGCTACACTCTTATTACCTGAAAGGGATTGTGAAGCAAAAGGGTGAGCACAACTAGCCCAGTAAAGAATATCATGACTAAAGATAATTAAATTATCAATAGCCTTCATCAGTAATAAATCAAAGATTTAGAACATATGGTAGATGATAAAACTTTTCAACCATAGTTGCAGCAGAACGAGCAATCCATTAAAAGAGTCAAATCGACCATCAGGTCTATTATCTTCTCCATGTTAAAAGTCCACTAATAATGTTGTATCCCTATAACATCAATCAACAATTCTTGTCCACAATTATATGAATAACTCATAACCATAATTATGATTCTGAATTCCTTTTTGCACCTAGGACGAAGATAATTTACATCACCTATCTTCACCTGAAACATAAAAAATCATGGTTATACCAAATCACAATTCTTGCTCATAATCATACTAATAAATTTATCTTCAGACTACTACCAAAGATATATGTATCGTATAACTAATAATCAACAGTTCATCTTTGCACTACAGGCCAAAGATATACAACTGTAAAACAAATAATGCTGAGACTCAGCTTAATAGTATCACGACCACGAATTATCTATGCACTACGAGTCAAGGATATTCATGTTTTCCATTACGGTCATGATTATACCGAATAATCCCTAGTCATAATCATACCAAGTCCATCTATGCACTACGGGCCAAAGATGACTTTTACCACATCATTTATAACATTACGGCCATGATTATCTTAGAATAATCCCTGGTCATAATCATACCAAGTCTATCTATGCACTACAGGCCACAGATGACTTTCAACACAACACAAGCATGAGAATGATGACAATGATATAAGCATTAATCAAACGAAAACCATTAAAGACTTTAAATTTATCCAAACATTATCAATCACTTAATAAACTCATAATCTAATATTATTAACATTATAACAATATTTTAATCACTTCTTAAACTTATAAACAATTTATTTCAATTGTTTACACTTTACCAAATAATGCATTTAATCATTCAAAAATGTCATACTCATAAGATTTGATCACCAATGATCAAATCTCTCATCAAAAATCTGCATATACCCTATATAGGATTCCCAAGCCATAAAATCCTATTTTCCAACTTTGTTACTTCACATAACATATTTAACTCATTTACTCATACCTAGATCATTTTCATGAAAAATACCCAATCAGTCCCAAAAATATTTCTTTTATGAGATTTAGCAGAATATAGTCCCATAATGAACATATATTTTTCTCAGAATTTTTAAAATTCATTTACTATTTTTCAAAAATCAATTTCTAATTAATTCCTTAAGAAATTAGCTACCTCATGTTTAACTCCAAAAATTCACAACTCTTGGCAGAATCTTACACATGTTAACATGAGCTTCCAGTTTAAATTTCATGGTCATCGGAGTTATAGAACTCCGGTTATAGCGTTTTTCGTCGAAAAAACCTAAATATTGAAATGGTCATAACTTGCTCATTTTAAGTCGGAATGAGCTCATTTTTGGACAGGAGGTACCTTATACCATATACTTTCATGTCCCAAAGGACCAGAATTTTTCTCACAAATTAAGTGGCCGAAACAGCCCCTTCAAATTTATGGGCAGTAGCCTTTTCGCTATTTCCAGATTTTTCATCCTTTACTAAAATCAGTCCACACGAAAATCTACAACACTTTTTCCAATAATTTCACTTGGATAAGTTAGGAAACTTATAGATCTAACTCTAGAACTTGATCACACTCAAAAATTCGAAATATAATAGGAGATATGGTTAGTTGAATTTCATGTTCTATTTTCACCAGAATCTGATATTCAACCCTTTGTGATTTCTAAGAAACTTTCATGTTTTCACATAATAACCAACATAACTCATCATGACAATGACATAATAATTCAATAAAACAAGTTCAAGAATAAATTTTAAAGATTTATAAGTTAATTTATCCTGAACTTAATAATGTCCAAATTGTCAACATGATACTTCTTTGTAGAGTAAAATTCAAGAATGCTCAGAAGAATATTTCTATGAAAAGATACTAGATGAAGCGCAAATATCAAGGATATTTCACAAATTTCATGGAGTATAGAAGTCAAAACTTTAACCAACTGAGTATAATAAAGAATATATGAAACTGCAAATGGATTTTCACCCGTCATGCGGTAATCCACGTATACAGATCATTTCCACGATTTAATAAGGAATGAATACAAAGGATCATTCACCATGCATGTGGTAATCCACACAGGCATGTTATTCCAACAGAATAATAAAGAATGGAATAACAAAAGGATTCACCATGCATACGATAGAGACCGCACAGACAGGTTATTCCCAAAAGAATAATAAATAATGGAACCAGGTCAGGCGAAATTCGCACCGACAGGATATTTCGACAGAATAATAAATGCGGAATAATAAATAATGGAACCAGGTCCGCCGTAAAACGCACAGACAGGATATTCCGACAGAATAATAAATGCGGAATAATAAAAGAATTTCACCATGTATGCGGTACTTCGCATAAACAGGTTATTCCAACATAATAATAAAGAATGGAATAACAGAAGAATTTCACCATGTATGCAGACTTACATAACAAAGTTATTCCAACGAGTAATAATAAAGAATGGAATAACAGAAGTTCTCTTCATGAATAAGAAAAGAATAATACCCCTTACGAGTACAACAAATAATATCCCTTACCTTAGAATAAAGCTGGATACTGAAATAAAAAGGTAGCTGACTTCTCTTATTCTTTCTCTTTATAATTTCTCTCTCAAGAGTTTCAGTGAATTCGTAAGAAATAATGAAGGAATGAGCTTCTATTTATAGGAGAATGGACTGAATATTAACTAATTCATGAACGGTCCAGATTGATTTACTTTTAAATGGACGGTCCATATTAAAACTTAAAGCAACGGTCCATACTGATTCACTATTAAAACTCTAAACCAACGGTCCATACTGATTCACTATTAAAACTTTAAACCAACGGTCCATATTGATTTACTATTATAATTTCAACCAGCAGTCTGAAAAATTAGTACATCTCCTCATGGAATAATATTGTACCCAAAAATGATTTGGACCGAAAAGAAATATATTTTGTTCGGGTGAATAGTATCCCATGAATAGTAACTCCTGAATAGTAACTCATAAATAGTAACTCATGAATAGTAACTCATGAATAGTAACTCGTGAATAGTAACTCATGAATAGTACTTCGACACGAAAAGTGCCCTGAATACCCGATTGAACAATATAACCTCCAGACATAAATTATTATCGAAATAAATGTCAATTTCTACTAACACAAATAATCTCAACACAATGGAACTATCAAATTTATCTTTAATCAAACACGAACTTATTCATCATTAATATTATAACTCATAATATTTAACAACTAGGTTGTTCCCAGGAAAGAGGGGGCTTTTCGATAAGGATTTTTCCCTATTGGCGCGCAATTAGGTGACCAACCCTCTCCTTGACATAACTTGTAGACATTATAAATATTGCAATTTAATAATATAAACAACTTTGTCGTCTCAATTATTGATTTAATAATATATCATATTATGTAGATGATACTGTGATAATAATCGAATCAATAATATGAGAGATATGATGCAGCAATTACTGTAGCAATAATGGAGTATAACTGAGTGACTTATCACGTAAGCATTAATAACCAATACCGTGTGCTATTATGCAACCACGCATATTTTACCACCAATTATTTTTTAATAACTTGCTTACTTTGCAAAATTTTCACATATCACCCTTAACTTTAACCTTTATCAATTTAACCATTTACTAAATAGAATAATTATAAGAAAATTGAATACTTTCATTTCATAAAATTAGGGGTTTCACAATCTCCCCTCCTTATGAAATTTCGCTCTCGAAATTTACATACCTGGTAGTTCGACGAGATGAGAATATCTTGCTTTCTTTTCGGATTGTACCTTCCTGGTTATATCCTCTGTATCATAATTTTCTCATTGCTCATCTCCTGTATTTCAGATATCATTCTAAAATATACCTTTAAAATAAAGGTTAATTGACATATCACAAATTATCAACTTATCAAGTAAAAATTTCGGCTTAGGTAAGTCACACCCTAGCGAAGTATATTACTCGTCTCTCCCCTCCTAGTTCTAGACTAATATCTCCGCCAGCGACCATATCCCTAAGCTTTGATACCAATTGTGACGCCCCCAAAATAGGTCCACCCGACCCATTCTGAGTCGCCAGATATCATATTATAAAAATCAAATACAAATTTCATTTATACAATTGTTGAACTGCCGTGCAGAGTACGACAACAGATAAGCTGTGAGTTTCAATACAAAATCTATGTAACTCTCATGGTACCTCGACCACAACACCTTACAAAGGTACTTTACATAAAAGTACAGTCAATAACTATTTTAGAAATTAAAATCTTTGGGAAATGCTCAAGGAAACCTTCGTACATAGCTTCCCTTTTATTTTAATAAAAAAATGAAACTCACACGTATTCAAATACAATTCGATCCCCTAACATGTTGCTATGAGTAGGCCACATGGTTAAATAAAAGAAACTGGGAAACATAAATTTGTGACATTTTTCGGACCAAAACTCTACCATAAATCTGCATAAAATATGCTTAAGGGTCTCAAGTTGGAAAATCTCATTTTCCATAATTATGATATCACATATATAATTAAATTCATTTATCCATATAGCATCATTTATATAAAAAATACCAAATCAGTCCCAAAAATATTTCTTTTCTGGGATTTTGTAGAATATAGTCCCACATTGAACATATAATTTTCTCGAAATTTTTAAAATTCATCTACTAGTTTTAAATAGTCCATAATAGCCAAATATTCTCTGATTTTTCATAAATCGAGATTAGCTCCAAAAATTCTAAAATTTTCAGGGTTAACTCCTGTTATACATAGTACTTCCAGTAAAAATTTCGTAATTTTTGGACTTGCACAGAGTTATTCGGGTATCTTCTCAAAAAGTGTCCCTAACCGTAAAATTCATAACTCTCAAACCGTATGGCCAAAATTTCTCAAATTTTTACAGGACCTTCATATCTTCTTATATTAATACTACAAATTTTTCCACAATTTTTAAAGTACAACATAGTGGACGAAAATGCCCTCGAAACAGACTGATCCAAATTGTTCCAAGAAAGACATGAAATTTTCGTTTCTTGCAGCCACTTTTGCGATTTTATTCCCGCTAATCTAAAGATGATATGGCCATGATACTTGGACATAATAAACTTCATACAGCAAGGTATTTTACAAAAATATAACATTCATAAAACTAGCATGCTAAGACCACGAACCAATCTGCATAGAAAAGCGTGCAAGCACTAGTTTTATACTTTTAAAAAAAAACGGAAATTCAGATTTTCTGCAGTTTATATTATGAACATGCTTGCTTACGATTTTCATAACTTGATGATTACAACTCTGATTCAAACGAAATTTGGGCCAGATTAGACTTCATACTACATACTATTTTATAAAATTATTACATACGCTAAACGAGTCATATAAACCATGATTCTGAGGCTCCAAAAAACCTAAAAATCACAGATTTCACATTCAACCAACTTTGAAAAATTTTGTGATTTTGATTCTAGCATACATGGGCTTGACTCCTACTGTCCAGATCACTTCTACCAACATATATGAACATGCTACAACAAACCAACTCACTAAATCATCATGCTTTGAACAAATTGACTACTAAAAGACATGTTATCAAACATATCGCATACATACATGAAATATTTGATTCTCTATGTAGTTGCAACATGTTTAAACCATAATTTTCATTCCTTATCATCTTCATAACAGAAACCAACATTAGCATAGCCTTACGAAATCAACATAAACCATTTACCATGGCTATACATGTTTTTCACTATTTTTCTTCAAGAACATGAAAAATAGAGTTTCATGGCTTACCTTTTTGGATGAATTTCCCTTGTGTTAATTTGATTATCCCTCTTCCTTGCTTGTTAGTTGCTATGTAATCTCCAGAATACTACCACACTATCTATCACTCTCAACTTCTCTCCATGCTTACTCATTTGGTGGAATTTTCTTAAAAGGAAAAAAGATGTTTGAGTGATATGTATATATGTATAACTTGATGGATATATGGATATATGCTTGAGTCTTTTGATTCCCATAACCCCCAACACCCATAACCCCCAACTCTAATTATTAGTTACACATAATACTTAATAATACAATAATTTAGTTATTTAATAGGAAAAAAGTGGGAGTTAGAGAAAATGAATGTGGGAGTTAGAAAAATAAAAGGATTTTTGTTTTAAGAAATAAAATAAAGTACTCCCACCTTAGTTATTATGTAATATACGTATACTCCCTCCCTTGTCCCAAATCGTGAGTCACAAGGGTTCCACCAGCTGCTGACTTGTTTAAATAAAATATTATAATAATCAATTAATCAATTAATAAATTATTTTGACCATTTTGCCTTCAGAAATTTAACGCTATGAACCTTATATCGATTCTTACTAAAGTTGACGTTCTGGACTCCATGGGACTATCTGTTTAGTCAAATTCATCTCTGAAATTCGTAGTTGACTTTTTCCTCAAAAAAGTCAACTGGTTGACTTTGACCAAAAAGTCAACCGTGACACTTTTTCGTGATTACAGTTTATCCTGACTAATTTCGATGTTCCGGACTCGAATACGCAGTCCGTGTCTCTAAATTCCACTCTGAACTCCATCTCATGATTTAATATCATCCCACATAATAAATAGAATAATTCCCTACTTAATCAATTTAAATAGTTAAATAAAACTAAACCAACCATTTAAATACATCTCATCACATATCTTGAAATAACACATATATGTACAACACATATACATCTAATAAATGAAATCACCCAAAAGTTTCATATAAATTCGTTTATTAATAATTCTTAAATTACATAAAAAAAATCTCGGATATTACATTATATCACATATTGGACATCAAATTTTGTACTTAAACAAACCCTTTTTCATGCATAAACAATGTTATTTGTTTTTCCTCCTATAAACCAATTTTTCACGTTCTTTGATCATCAAATAGCACTCATACATGATTATTAACAGATTATAACACCATACATACATATATGTATCAATCCAACGTGATTTAGAAATTTACAGAAAATAATTGTGGGAACTCAAAACATGAACATTAAGAGTAGAGTATACCTTAGTTCTTGATGTAAACAAAGTTCTAGAAACCTTCTTCTTGGCCAATTCATAGCACAACCCTCAACTCTCTCTCTGATTCTCTCTTCTTACCAAGCTCTCTCTCTATACTCTGTTATCTAGCTTTAGGCAAAATACGCAAATAAACTGATATAGCCTCTTAACTTAACGCATCAGGTTAAAAACCAAAGGGTTACGTCAGTTGCAAAATGGCAAAGGCCACAAGGCCTTGTTTGGCTAAACACAAACTCCCCTCTCTCAATTTATTTTCATAACATTTATATTATATAGTTTTACTTGTCACACATGTAACCAATATACATAACTTACAATTATAGTTATAATAATTATAATTTTTATTATAATAATACTTATGATTAATAAATTATTATACATCTAATTTAATTATTAAATTAGACTAGAACAACATTTCATTTCATTTAATTTATTTATTTCATTAAATCAAATCTTTAAATAATAAAATTACCATTAATCAATTTAGTTACTAAATTATTGCACCACAATTTCATCAATTATTTATTTTTCTCAATAAATAAATTATTTAAAATATTTATTTAATTTTATAAATATTTAAATTAATTACAAAACTTCTCGATCATTACAATTTCATTTGAGCAATATGTTTAAATCATATGAATATATATCTTCTATAACCGAATTAATGGTTATAAATTACTATAGATAATTCAAAATAGAACTTCTCTTTTCTTTAAAATGTTTAACATTGAACAACATATGTTAAACCTTGATTTTAGTCCAAGACCTTGAGCATTTCATTCCTTCTTTAAAAAGGACAACCCGACACCAAGTCCGTAAGTCCGACATTTCTTACGAGCACGTCTAGGTGACCAACCTATAGTACTTTATGTTGCACAACACTACTTCATTAAACATATCTACGTTTAAGTTTTGGCAACCTCACGTGCCTGTCAATTGATGACAAAATATTTGTTTATTCATACTCAGTCTTTCTTTGAAATCCATACCAAAACAGTTGGCATAACATAGCAACATTGATAATATTTTGATAGATTATAAAGAAATCCACAAAACACATTAAGTCTAGCCGAAGGAATTAGCTTCGACTTCTTTGTACATCAATCCATGCGTAAGATACATGAATCATAAAGCTTGTCCAAAATGAACATAGACAATGGTTTAGAACACTTGCCTTCAGCGTCTTCTTCTGTTAATTCACTTCTCTTTTGAGTCTTTATAGATTCTACATCACATAATTATATAGCATACCACATTAGGTCATAAACAATCATCAAGTATTGTCATTAACCTATCTTCCCCTTCTTCTCGGTCTAACTATCCATATACATAACTAACATTCATTAGGTTAGTTAACGTTCTTTTACGGATTTATAACATCTTGTTGTTATAAGTAATCCTATTCATTCAATGCCTAAGTAATTACATTTTAAGTAAACTCAAACATTCATTTAATGTGCGTACGGTTTACCGTATTACTTTGTGCTTATATTCAAGTAACCTTTCATTAACTATTAATCGTTAAACTTAAGGTTTTAATCACCCTTTATAATGTTACTTTAAGTTTAATTAAGGTAATAATTCACCTTCAATCAACTTCCCTTCCTTTATATTTATTAACTTTCTTCTCTACCTAGTTAGCAAAAAAAATAAAAACATTCTTCTTTGCCTCTTATATGTCGTGCTACAGCGGGACTTACCAGTGTCTGGGATTCGGGCATGGAGCTGCAACGCCATGTTCATAGGCTTGGTTGGCGATGCGGCGTCGACCCTAAGCCTTTGAAAAAATTTTAAGTTTTCCAATTCCAATCCTTTCCGGGCTAGTAACTTAATCGTTATAAGTCAGAATTGGCTTGTTCAAAAGCCATTTTCTCAAATATCTTGTATACTACGATTCCATTAGGACAACTTACATTTTCGAATCCGTTAACACTGAATTCATAGTTTAAATTCCTTATTACACTTTCATTAAATGTTCGTGAACGTTCATAACTCGTTTCTTCGTCTTAAGTCGGAATTCGACCATTCTTGAGTTCGCAACTCTTAAATACAAAGTTCTACTATACGCCATCAAAAACTAAGGTTTCTGAGTTTCACGATTTTGACAATTATCGTCTAATCTCATAAATTTTGCCATAACTTCGTTACTTGAGATTTTTACTCCGTTTGAAATGGATTCATTCCATTATCCATATATCTATCATCCTAACCAAACATATATCATATAATCATATACATGATGGTTTTAAACTTGTCCATCAACAACATATGATAATATTTCATGTGTTCTTCATTAGTTCATAATTCTATGATTATGATTCCACTTGTAACATGGTTATTAATGTTTAAGGTCCACTAATAGCCATCATTGTTACTCCTTATGATACATGCTCCACCAATATCCACTTCTCTATCAAAACTACAAATGAAGAGATGAAGATTAATGGTCTAAGGATTCATTACCTTTGATGTTCTAACTTGATTCTTCTTCTTCTTCTTCTTGGATTAGTAAAGACTAGCTCTCACTTCTCTCTCAATATAATTGCTCTAAGTTGTTGGTGAATTTAACAAGCAAGAAAATGACCAACAAAGCTCCATATATATAGACTTTCAAAGTGAGGGCAAAGGGGTCAAAATCACTCCCACCTCCTTACTATTCCACCTCCATACTATTCCATACTTGCAAGCTAAGTCTTGTTCCTTCCTTGGCCACCAAGTTGGCCGGCCATGTGCCCCCATGGGGGACCCACATGGGTTGCTCCATGGGTTTTCTCACCCGGTGACTCATCGGTTCGATCCACGGGTTCGGTTCTTGGTTTGGGCTTAGGTTCAATTAACTTTGGGCCTAACATTGGGCTTGCATTACTTATCTTTGGGTCTTAACAATAATTCACTTGGGCTTGCCAAATACACAAGCAAATCCTACTAGTCCATTACTAATGCTTTAGGCTTTTAATGTATAATCTTCGTATTCTTCTCGTATACTAGTTCGTATAACATTCCTTATATACGTTATATTATCTTTAGTATATACTTGTACAATACTTCGTATCATACTAGTATTCATTATCTCATATAATAACTTTCTTATCATACGATCAACATTTATTCAAATCTTTACTTTCCTTAACATTCTCGAACTTAGTACGTAGGCGAAAAACTGCGTTTGTCATAACTGAATTATTATAACCCATCTTTCCTTATCATTCTATCATTACGTATTTCTTGGAAGTTCAAAAATAATTTCCGAGCAGAAATGGATGAATAGTGTTTTTCAGAGAATTTCTCGGAAAGCTTTTGTGACGCCCCCAAATCCGGGTACTTTTTACCTTAGATCTGGTACATCATTTCTATAACTATTGCAGAAGATATAAACATAAATTGTTTATACATTAAACTTTTACACATCATTCCCAAGGTCTACAACCTTAACTTAATACATACCTTCAATATCTTAGAAGATTTACAATGTTATTTTCGTCAAAAAATTTAATAGATCTAATTGCACCATAATTTAATCTTGCACTTTGCCTTTGCTTCTGTCTTTATTCGAGCTTTTCATCTTAATCTAAAAATTGTATCATGATATAGCAAGGGTGAGCAACAAGTTTGCCCAGCAAGTATAGGTTTAATTGAGGATATATCAAGATTGAAAGAATTAAACAAAAAGCTGGCTACGTTCAACCATATAATAATTGAGAACAAACAGGATTCAAATTTCATAACTAAACGATAATGACAACAAGAGTTAATGTCAATAATGAATCTGAATAATTCAACTAGACCAGATGGTAATGAAGGTGATCAGCCTTTCATACCTGATGAACACATGCAATATGCACAGAGTGCGAATCAATAAATTATAGACGTGGTATAATCAACAATGATTAACCACTAACATGCTTTACAATAACAACTCAAGTTGAGTTCGAAAACTTTCTTGAATCACCGACAACAACTACACAATCTATATAGCTTTATCCGAAGACCTAATATTAACAATATTGATCTTTTCATTAGAATAATATCATAACATACACTACTGTTAATTATAGTCATTATAATACTTAAACACTTATCACATAATCAAATATTAGATTACTCCTTAAAACATCATTATTATTATCGTCCTTTGATAATTCTTTAATCATTATATCATATACATTATGATTTAACACTTTAATCTTTCATATTATAAGTTCTTCTTTAACATCTAATAAGTCAAATACTAATCCAGTAACCCAGATTTGCAATCTAGCAAGCAGTTGTAATCCAAAGGCTGATTCCAAATCGATAAAACTGGATTCCAAATTCAATGAACACGGATTCAATCGATTTCCAATCCAAAGAAGCATGGATTCACCAATCCTTCAATCCAAATGAAATTTGGATTCATAACCTTCAATCCGTGAAGCACGGATTCATAAATCTTCAATCCAAAGAAGTGGATTCATAAATTTTTCAATCCAGCTTGCTGGATTTAAATATTTATTAGATTGAATAAATATTTTTTGATGAATTAATTATTAGATTAATTAATTAATTGATGAAGTTGTGATAGATTAATTTAATTATATGTGTTATATTTATGAAATTAATGTGGAGAATTTTATTATTCGAAGTATGTGATTATGTGAGCTTATTGTATTAAAAGAAATATTTAATAAGCTTAATGTTATTTTTTTAATTAATTTAATTATTAATTAGAGATTTAATAATTTGATATTATTATTAAATGAGAAATTTAATTATGTGACTATGTGCATTATTGAGAAATTATTATATTTTATTAATTAAGATATCAGATTTATTTTATAATGGGTGTGAAATTATTTAAACTATATGATAAGGTTTTATTAAATTAAATAGTTTTTGAAACCTTTTAATCCCAGCCAAATGAGGCCCTAAGGCGAGTTATTAGAGGTTCACCATGATGGGGTAACTAACCATTATTGTGTCAGTTCTTCTCCTTATTTATCAGACGTCTTTTCTTTTCTTCTTCATTATTTGCCTAAGTCTAGAAAGCGTAACAGAGAGAATTTGAGTAATTTAGTGTGTGATTGGTAAAGAATTGAGAAGGAATTCATCTTCTGCAAGTTATATTCTACGCTTTGGGTAATTCTCTCCAACCCAAATTCCTATTTTACGTCTTTTTAAGTTTTCATGAATATGGCCTAAGTCTTCTGTAAAGTTTCTGTAGTTGGAAAGGGTAACAATTATGTGATTATGTGTTAATATATAACATCATAGCATGTTTTATATATATTATATGGGTTTCCATATCTTGATTTTCATGAAATTATCTGATAAAAGATTTGAGTATGTTATATGGCCATATGGCCTTATACGTGTTTTTAGTATGTCAAACATAAATGGTTTTGCAAAATTTCCACTTGTATATGATTATGCATGCTAAGATGAACAAAATGAAACTTGAATGGCTGGATTTGGCTTTATAACGAATCTGTAGCATTAAATTCCATGTTTTTGTTCAAAACTTCAAGAACATCAAGAACAGTGGAAAATTTCATGTTTTAATTCTATGATTATGTGTTTTAATGGGTTAAAATCACTCTATAAGTGTTGAGTAATGATTATATATGAATTATAACTTGTGGGTATGTTTAATTTGGTGAAATTAATGATCATATATAGTTTATTTCGCTGAATTCTGTGTTATTCGCGAATTGGAAATTCAGAATCTGGAGTGTCGCGTCGTGGCGCCAACTCCGAACTCGAGACTTTCATGTGCATGTATTCGGACGCTACCAGTAAGCGCTTGAGACATAGTATATAAAAGTGGTAGCAGTGATGCCACTTAGCATAATGGCAAGAAATGATTTTTAAAAATGTTTAAGTGTGGCAATGTGTTATTAACTTAATCTAATGAGCATAAAAACTTGTTAGACATATAATGAGATGTTAAATGAATTATTAACATATCCATAACACAATTTCGTGTGAATTGATTGATCGAATGCATAGTAGCTTATCGTTCGTGAAGTATTAAATTTTTACACTGAGTGTAGTAATTGACTAAATATAGTCATGAAGTCGAGATTAGACAATGAATAACTTATGATGTTTAGTACATTATTATTGACTAGTATTGTGAACGTAATTAATATGTAGGATTTAATTCAAAGAACGAGTTTTATTAACGTGTAATCTACACACGAGGCAAGTTTCTTACCCTAAACTTTTGTTGAGCAAGTTTCCTAACCCTACTTGTTATCGTTATATAAGTTGATTAATTCATCTTTTGATATTGAACAAGTTCTCATTATTATTGATCAAGCCTGTCTTGTATATTAAAGTTTATTAATCTTCAAGCATGATGTTGTTATACAATAATTATTCTATTGTATACCTTTTGAAATGTTATTCAAGTTAAATATTCGTTTACTGTTAAACCTTGTTAGACTAGCGAATCCTTATTGATTCGACTAGTCCATAATTGATGAGCGTTCTAAATTTCAGAATCCCTTGATGAATTATCCAAACCAAACTTCCTTTGGTGCGGAGTCGAATGTCAAACTGAGATGAACAACCCTGTATAGGGGATTATTTATGCTTTAGCATTAAGATATCGTGCACAGTATGGTACTAAGGGCTGATCCCCCTAAGTATGAGAAGAAGAGTCCATAGTCTTATGACTGTTAAAGGTTTCAAGTATAAACACTTGACAACCTAGGACGTAGTTCAAGGTCTTATGACCCTCAGGAATTCTTTTGATTCTTGTTATTCATTCTTGATTCAAAAGTTGAGCTTTTACATCAGAAGTTATTATTTCTCTCGCATGTTATTATTCTTTGTTATATTGTTATACTTGTGGGCAATCGTGCTCACTCTTGCATAATAATAACATTGCGATTAAAACGAAAAAGCGCATTTAACCTTCCCTACCTTATTATTAAGGGCAAGGGCAAGCTTAGCAAGTAATGAAACTATTTTATTAATGTGGTTATGTGATGTAATTAGAATTGATGTTACTAAGACTTATTTGTTTATGTTTTCCGCACAGATGTTTTAAGGTTAGAGTAACCTAGGATTTATTTATTATTCAGTTGATGTAACCCCATAAGGGGAGAGATTTATTATTTATTCTATCTATTGCATGGTTTGAAATTTATTTATGGGTAGATAGATAGATGATGCAGATCTGATGAACACCAAATCCGTGGGAAATGGAAATCGGATTTGGGCGTGTCTGAGTTAGTATCAAATTTGTAAGGTTATGAACCTTAGGCGGGGGAAAAATCTTAGGTAGTAGCCTTGTAGGAGATCGAGAACATAGTAGTGGTAAACTCTTATCGAGTTCTAAGAAATTAATTTCTAAATTCATTAAAGATATTAAAAGACTTTATGTGCTTATGTATTAATCTATGTGTTCGCTAGCACGGATTAATAACTAAAACTTAAAATTTTGTTGTCAGGATGTCGGATGTTGGAGGAGCTAGTCGAGCTTGGGAGGAGGAACCAGAGTACCCACTACGGAGGAGGAGCCCAGAGACATTCATGTCGTCGAGGAACAGTTAGTGCAGAGAGAGAGCCATCTCCATTGATCACTATTGTTTCGTCAGGAGCATGAGCACGAGGCCCGATCCAGAGGAGGATCCTGAGGAAGAAGAGGAGTTCCCACCGAACTCCATTGATGCAGAGATGTATGATGCACTCTATGATCGTAACGTAGAGTTGTAGGATACTATTCGGGATCCATTTGAAGCAGTGCGGTTAGTCGTGATTACTATGAAAGCGTAAGGATGTAGAGATTGTGACTCTTCACACATGTTTAGGAAGCGTGGAGTGGGATCTGGTTCACGAGAAGGGATGGGCCAGAGGATAAGTCGCGTAAAAAGAGAAGTTAAAGAAGGATCTGAAGGAGAGCTGTAGAGGAGGTTTGGTACGAGAGTCACGTCGTCTTGATCGATCGTGAAGAAGATGATCGTCGTCTGAAGAAGGCTAAACTTGAGGAGACGTACTCTACACTACAAAATGTAATGGATGCGGTCCAAGATCGAGTTAGGAAGTATTCAATCCAGTTTGAGGATCTACCATCATATATGCTAGATCGCAGAACGATGTCTCGCATCATGGAGGAGGAATGTAGCAAGGCTATCTAGCGCCTTAACAGACAGTGATAGTATTAGTTTAAATATATGAAAACTATTTGATAGTTAATGATGTAAATTCCGATATGTTCATAAATAAAGGAATATTGTGATGTTTTAAATCCTGTAGATTCTTTATCTCGGGATAGTTGATGTAAATAGCAGTGATGCTATCTTATGATGTAAAGACTTTTGAATTAAATGAAATGTCAAAGTTTATTTGAAGTAATATGTTAAGTGAGTTATGATTAAAAGTTTAGTTAAGTCTTAAATGTTTTAGAGATTGAGTAAAGATCTAATAAGCGTATATTCTTAACAGAAATATGCCGCCTAGAAGACAAAATCGTCAGCAAGCCTAGGAAGGGTCAACAAACAATAACAACGACGCCAATGCTAACTCCGTTCAACAATTGGTAAACCTTTTAGCTGGAGCACTTAATAATCAACCCCAAGCTCCACCAAATACTTCGTTTAAGGACTTCAAGGCGGTGGGACCACCAGAGTTTAAGGGTTCCATAAACCAAATCGAAGCTCAGACCTGGGTAATGGAGATGGAGAAGGTGTTCGATGTTGCTAGGGTAAGGGAAGATCAGAAGACTGCTTATGCAACGTTTATGCTGAAGTCCGAAGCTAGCTATTGGTGGCAGGAAAACAAAGTGAGAGGAGGTGAAGGTGTAATATCCTGGGAAAGATTCAAAGAGATGTTCTTCGAGATGTATTTCCCAACCAGTTCACAAAATTAGATGGAAGTCCAATTTCTAGAGTTGAAGCAAGGAAATATGTCAGTAGCTTATTATGCGGCAAGGTTCAACGAGTTGGCTAGGTTCGCCACGTACCAAGTACATACCGATGAGAGGAAGGCGAGATGATTTGGCGGGGGAATTTGAAGCCACTGGTTGTATAGCAAAGTGTTAATGTTCCAATTGAACACTTTTGTTGGAGTGTTAGAAGGCCATACTTCACGAGGGGTGGAAGCGATGCGATAACAAAGTATAATCGGGGAGGCGAAGAAGAAAGAAAAGTGAGAAGGAAGGTAATAATAAGACTGGTGGGAGTAGCCTTTGAGGGGTAATCACGATCGAGAAGAGGAAGTGGGTACGATAATTAGGTAAAATTTGGAAGTCAACAGGGAGGGCAGAGGAAGAAGATTGAACCGTGCCTAACCTGCGAAAAAACGCATTTGGGAGTTTGTCTGAAGGGGAAGCGAGTGTTCTATAATTGTGGTCAGGAAGGCCACATAGCACCAAACTATCTGAACCCAAAGTAGGGTGCATGCTTCACATGTGGCTCAAAGGACCATCTTGCAAGAGATTGTCCTAAGAAGGGATTGGGAGGGACGAGTTCAGGAGGAAACAGAGGAAATACTGGTGGAAGCACTTTGAAAATCGCAGCACCAACCGCAACCAACCGATCAGGTGCGGAACATTCAACATGCGGTCACGGGACGCAGCAGTGCAGTCTCGCGATGTGGTGTCAGGTATCATTCCGATCAATAAAGTTAATGCTTATGTGTTATTTGATTCGAGTGCTACTTGCTCATTTATATCCGATGACTTTGCTAAGAACTTAGAATTGCTTAAGGGCGAGTTAGAATACCCCATGAACATAGAAATTGCGAATAGAGAAATTATCCATATTTAAGTGCATGCGCGCACAAGAAGCGTAGAGTGGATATTAAGGGTAATATCATGAACATAGATCTTATCCTATTCAACTTGGAGAATTTGATGTTATTTTGGGTATGGATTTGTTATCCAATTATGGGCGATAATTGATCGCCGAAGAAGCGTATTAACCTTATGACTCGTCAAAGGTTGTGTTTTATGGTAGCAAAGTCGCTAGACAAGCGAGTTGTCGGCGATGATGCGAGCCAAAAGATTGTTAAAAGCGAGGTATGTAGGATATCTAGCTTACATAGTCGATAGTCGTAAAGAGAATCCAAAAATTGATGAGATTCTAGTAGTGAGAGATTTTGCGGGCGTATTTTTTGGATGATTTGCGGGACTTCCTCGAGATAGAAGCGGTTGAATTCGTTATCGATTTGGCTCCAGGAACGGCCCCAATATCGAAGGCAATGTACCGAATGGCACCGATAGAGATGAAAGAACTGATGGTCCAACTACAAGAATTACTGGATAAAAAGTATATTCAACCAAGCGTATCACCGTGGGGAGTGCCGGTTTTATTTGTGAAGAAGAAGGATGGGACGATGCGGCTCTGCATCGACTATAGAGAACTGAATAAGGTCACGATTAAGAATAGGTATCCATTACTGCGAATCGACGATTTGTTCGATTAGTTAAAGGGAGCAAGATACTTTTCGAAGATAGATTTGAGAAGTGGTTATCATCAATTTGAAGGTGAGACGGAGGATGTCAAGAAATGACATTTAGAACATGATACGATCACTTCTGAATTTACGGTAATGTCATTTGGTCTAACGAATGCTCCTGCAGCATTTATGGACTTAATGAATGGAGTGTTCAAGCCGTTTTTGGACAAATTTGTAGTGGTATTTATAGATGACATTTTGGTATATTCAAAAACAAAGGAAGAACACGAAGAGCATTTGAGGTTGACATTAGAGACATTGAGAAGAGAAAAGTTGTATGCTAAATTTTCGAAATGTGAATTCTGGATTGAAAGAGTATAATTTCTTGGACATGTGATTGATAGAGACGGAATTTCGGTGGATCCCTCCAAAGTCGAAGCTGTGATTAATTGGGACCAACCGAAGACGCCGTCGGAAGTAAGAAGTTTTCTTGGATTGGCAGGTTATTACAGAAGATTCATTCAGGATTTTTCCAAGATCGCAACTCCATTGACGAATTTGACTAGGAAATCGGTGAAATTTGTTTGGACGGAGAAGTGTGAGGAAAATTTCAAGAATTAAAGAGGTTGAGTTCAGCACCTGTGTTATCTCTTCCAGATGACACGGGAAATTTTGTGGTTTATAGTGATGCATCTCATAAAGGACTTGGCTGTGTGCTTATGCAGAACGGTAGAGTCATTGCGTACGTGTCACGACAACTAAAAGATTATGAGAAGGGGTATCCGACCCATGACTTGGAGTTAGCTGCAGTGGTTTTCACTTTGAAAATCTGGAGGCACTATCTCTATGGGGAGAAGTGTGAAATATATCTGAGATCACAAGAGTCCGAAATATATTTTTTACGAAAAGACTTGAAACATCGTCCAAAGAAGGTGGTTGGAGTTAATTAAGGATTACGATTGTGAGATTCTATACCATCCGGGTAAGGCAAATGTGGTTGTCGACGCCTTAAGTAGAAAGGGTCGGGAGAAATTGATGATGTTGACCGCTCAGGAGGAGCTAATTTTAGCAATGGAAAAGCTGGAATTGGAAGTGAAGTATCCTATGGAGATGGATGAGAAGTTGTTCCAGATGCAAGCTGGTACAACTTTACTGGATAAAGTTAAAGAGGCTCAACTTCAGGACGAAGAATGTGAGAAAGTGAAGAAGAAGATATCTGAAGGGACTGCACCGAGATTCAAAATAGACAGTGAAGGACTACTAAGATTTAAGGGCAGAATTTGGGTACCGCCAGTACCAGAGATTAAGGAAGAAATTTTAAGCGAGGCTCAAAACTCAAGATATTCGATTCACCCTGGTAGCACCAAGATGTACCAAGATCTTCGACAACACTTTTGGTGGCCAAATTTAAAACGAGGGGTTACAGAATGTGTTGCCAAATGCCTGACATATCAGAAAGTGAAAGCAGAACATCAGAGACCGAGTGGGTTGCTACAACCTTTAGAGATTCCAGAATGGAAATAGGAACATATTACGATGGATTTCGTGGTTGGCCTCTCAAGTGACTTAGAAAAGGCTACTGACTGATGATATGGGTTATTGTTGACCGATTGACAAAATCCGCACACTTCCTTCCGATCAAAATCGATTCAACCTAGATCGGTTGGTAAGGTTATATGAAAGAGATTGTTTCAAGGCACGGAGTTACGGTGTCAATTGTTTACGATAGAGATCCGCGTTTTACGTCGAACTTCGAAAGCGTCTCTGAGGAATGCATGGGTACGATTGCGAATAAAGTGCGACATATCACCCTCAGACAGATGGACTGAGTGAAAGAACAATTCAGAAATTGGAAGATATGTTAAGAGCTTGTATAATGGATTTTAAAGGAAATTGGGATGATCATTTACCGCTTGTAGAGTTCGGTTACAACAACAGTTACCACACTAGTATTGGAATGCCACCCTATGAAGCGTTATACGGCAGAAAGTGCAGAACTCCACTATATTGGGATGAAGTTGGCGAAATACAACTACTAGGCCCGGAATTGGTACAACAAACAGAGAGATAGTCGAGGAGATTAGAAGCAAGATTGATGAATGACTCAGAGATGAGCGGAAGAAATCTGTAGATCCACACCGCAAGAATGTCGAATTCGAGCCGGGTAGCTATGTGTTCTTAAAGGTCTCTCCTTGGAAGGGAAAGATCAGGTTCGGAAAGAAAGGAAAATTGAGCCCAAGATTCATCGAACCCTTTGAAGTTCTGAGAAGGGTAGGAGAAGTTTCTTATGAGGTAGCCTTACCTCCAACTCTAGAGAATGTCCACAACGTTTTCCATGTCTCAGTCCTACGACCCTATAAACCCGATTACAAGCACGTGATTGAATATGAACCCCTACATTTCGACAAAGACTTGTCTTACGAAGAAATTCCTGTTCAAATTGTCAACCGAAAAGAACGAGTTCTGAGAAATAAAGTAATATCTTCTGTTAAGGTAATTTGGAGGAACCACAACGCTGAAGAAGCTACGTGGGAACTCGAAGAAAATATGATGAAAAATTATCCTCATTTGTTTACTTAGATTGTTATAAGCGATTCTGGGGACAGAATCTTCTAAAGGGGGGAGAATGTAACGGGACGAATTATTGAGTTGTGATTCTAAGGACAGAATCCTTTTAAGAGGGGAAACATGTGACAACCGAGATTTTATAATTTAATTTAAATATTTATTGGATTGAATAAATATTTTTCGATGAATTAATTATTAGATTAATTAATTAATTGATGAAGTTGTGATAGATTAATTTAATTATATGTGTTATATTTATGAAATTAATGTGGAGAATTTTATTATTCGAAGTATGTGATTATGTGAGCTTATTGTATTAAAAGAAATATTTAATAAGCAATGTTATTTTTTAATTAATTTAATTATTAATTAGAGATTTAATAATTTGATATTATTATTAAATGAGAAATTTAATTATGTGACTATATGCATTATTGAGAAATTATTATATTTTATTAAATAATATATTAGATTTATTTTATAATGGGTGTGAAATTATTTAAACTATATGATAAGGTTTTATTAAATTAAATAGTTTTTGAAACCTTTTAATCCCAGCCAAATGATGCCCTAAGGGGAGTTATTAGTGGTTCACCATGATGGGGTAACTGACCATTATTGCGTCAGTTCTTCTCCTTATTTATCAGACGTCTTTTCTTTTCTTCTTCATTATTTGCCTAAGTCTAGAAAGCGTAACAGAGAGGATTTGAGTAATTTAGTGTGTGATTGGTAAAGAATTGAGAGGGAATTCATCTTCTGCAAGTTATATTCTACGCTTTGGATAATTCTCTCCAACCCAAATTCCTATTTTACGTCTTTTTAAGTTTTCATGAATATGGCCTAAGTCTTCTATAAAGTTTCTGTAGTTGGAAAGGGTAACAATTATGTGATTATGTGTTAATATATAACATCATAGCATGTTTTATATATATTATATGGGTTTCCATATCTTCAGTTTCATGAAATTATACAATAAAAGATTTCAGAGTATGTTATATGGCCATATGGCCTTATACGTGTTTTTAGTATGTCAAACATAAATGGTTTTGCAAAATTTCCACTTGTATATGATTATGCATGCTAAGATGAACAAAATGAAACTTGAATGGCTGGATTTGGCTTTATAACGAATCCGTAGCATTAAATTCCATGTTTTTGTTCAAAACTTCAAGAACATCAAGAACAGTGGAAAATTTCATGTTTTAATTCTATGATTATGTGTTTTAATGGGTTAAAATCACTCTATAAGTGTTGAGTAATGATTATATATGAATTATAACTTGTGGGTATGTTTAATTTGGTGAAATTAATGATCATATAGAGTTTATTTCGCTGAATTCTGTGTTATTCGCGAATTGGAAATTCAGAATCTGGAGTGTCGCGTCGTGGCGCCAACTCGAACTGAGACTCAACATGCATACACAGACACTATGGCCCATGGCCTACAACTAATAGTATAGTATAAAAGTGGCGTATGCTGATACACTTAGCATAATGGCCGTAAATGATTTTTAAAAATGTTTAAGTGTGGCAATGTGTTATTAACTTAATCTAATGAGCATAAAAACTTGTTAGACATATAATGAGGTGTTAAATGAATTATTAACATATCCATAACACAATTTCGTGTGAATTAATTGATCGAATGCATAGTAGCTTATCGTTCGTGAAGTATTAAATTTTTACACTGAGTGTAGTAATTGACTAAGTATAGTCATGAAGTCGAGATTAGACAATGAATAACTTATGATGTTTAGTACATTATTATTGACTGGTATTGTGAACGTAATTGATATGTAGGATTTAATTCAAAGAACGAGTTTTATTAATGTGTAATCTACATACGAGGCAAGTTTCTTACCCTAAACTTTTGTTGAGCAAGTTTCCTAACCCTACTTGTTATCGTTATATAAGTTGATTAATTCATCTTTTGATATTGAGCAAGTTCTCATTATTATTGATCAAGCATGTCTTGTATATTAAAGTTTATTAATCTTCAAGCATGATGTTGTTATACAATAATTATTCTATTATATACCTTTTGAGATGTTATTCAAGTTAAATATTCGTTTACTGTTAAACCTTGTTAGACTAGCGAATCCTTATTGATTTGACTAGTCCATAATTGATGAGCGTTCTAAATTTCAGAATCCTTTGATGAATTATCCAAACAAAACTTCCTTTAGTGCAGACTCGAATGTCAAACTAAGATGAACAACCCTATATAGGGGATTATTTATGCTTTAGCGTTAAGATATCGTGCACAGTGTGGCACTAAGGGCTGATCCCCCTAAGTACGAGAAGAAGAGTCCATAGTCTTATGACTGTTAAAGGTTTCAAGTATAAACACTTGACAACCTAGGACGTAGTTCAAGGTCTTATGACCCTCAGAAATTATTTTGATTCTTGTTATTCATTCTTGATTCAAAAGTTGAGCTTTTACATCAGAAGTTATTATTTCTCTCGCATATTATTATTCATTGTTATATTGTTATACTTGTGGGCAATCGTGTTCACTCTTGCGTAATAATAACATTGCGATTTAGAACGAAAAATGAGCGAACCTTCCACTAGTAAGGGCAAGGGAAAGCTTAGCAAGTAATGAAGACTTTTTTATTAATGTGGTTATGTGATGTAATTATAATTGATGTTACTAAGACTTATTTTTTTATGTTTTCCGTAGACAGATGTTTTAAGGTTAGAGTAACACAGGATTTATTTATTATTGATTGATGTAACCCCACAAGGGGAGAGATTTATTATTTATTCTATCTATTGCATGGTTTGAAATTTATTTATGGGTAGATAGATAGATGATGCTTGTCTGATGAACACCAAATCCAAGTGGAAGCAAGAACCGGATTTGGGGTGTGTCCTGAGTTGGTATCAAAGTCGTGTAAGGTTATGAACCTTAGGTGGGGAAAAATCTTAGGTAGTAGCCTTGTAGGAGATCGAGAACATAGTAGTGGTAAACTCTTATCGAGTTCTAAGAAATTAATTTCTAAATTCATTAAAGATAATAAAAGACTTTATGTGCTTATGTGTTAATCTATGTGTTCGCTAGCACGGATTAGTAACTAAAACTTAAAATTTTGTTGTCAGGATGTCGGATGTTGGAGGAGCTAGTCAAGCTGGGGAGGAGGAACCCTGAGTACCTACGGAGGAGGAGCCCCGAGACATTCATGTCGTCAATGAACAGTTGGTACAGAGAGAGCCATCTCCATTGATCACTATTGTTGGTCAGGAGCATGAGCCTAAGACTGATCCAGAGGAGGATCCTGAGGAAGAAGAGGAAGAAGAGGAGTTCCCACCGAACTCCATTGATGCAGAGATGTATGATGCACTCTATGATCGTAACGTAGAGTTGCAGGATACTGTTCGGGATCTGACTGAATAGGCGGTTAGTCAGTAGATTACTATTGAGCAGAAGGATAGAGAGATTGTGACTCTTCACACACGTTTGGGAAACGTGGGTGGGATCTCAGTTCACGAGAAGGGATGAATGAGGATAACTCATGAAATAGAAGTTAAAGAAGGATCTGAAGGAGAGCTCAGAGAGGCTTACCATAGCAGAGGAGGGCTGGGTATGAGAAGTTAATTCTCATACTTAATTTAAATAACTTATTTAAGTTATACAATTTATATTGTATAATTAAATTTAATTTCCTCCTCCTCTCCATAAATTGTTTTCAAATAATTTATTTATATATTAAATATATAATTTAATATATTCAATCATTTATTCAAATATGAATTTAATTTACTAACTGGTTGATACAATATACATATTTATATATGGGATCTCATCGCATATTTTATTTTACATCCTTTGGTATAATATAAAATATTTACCATTATCCATATAACGTAATACCATATATCCAATTATTTTCTTTACTTTCTATAAATTGTCTTCACAATTTATTTAATCAAGTAAATATATTAATATATTCACCACATTAAATACATGCATACATTACACTCAATAAGGTCATATATGATTTCTTAAATAAAATAGTGGCTATACATGAAGTATATTTAATGCCACCAATTTATCATATTAAAATATTTTAATATTATAAATTATTTTAATTTTACCCATCTAATTTCCTTTAATAATTTACTCCTACACCTTACTTATATATAATAAATATATAATTCTAATATATTTATTATACACAACATCACCTATTGCATGACACATATTCCTTTGTGCACTACAATATCACATAAAATATCATATAATAAGAATTTTCTTTATTTAAATCTTATTTTAATATTACCCAAAAATTTGGGTTATCACATTCACCCCTTCTTCTAAGAATTTCCTCCTCAAAATTAAAGCATACTAATCTCTGCTTATTCTCTTGATCAAAACTAGGTTTTTAGCTTAACCTTTACAATTTCCTTCTTTAAGGATTTCTCATCTATTATCACATTTCACCATAACTACTCACTAGGAGTTTACATCTTCTAAATATTCATAAAACTAGGTTGTCATAATAACCTTTATTCAATCATATCAGATTCTACTCGTACGCAATGAGTTCACACTATTTCATATCCATCATTACATACTACCACAACATTACTCTAAAGAGTAAAAAAAAATTCATATCTGTCTGAGGGATCATAAGAACTATAAATTTTGAGGTTTAGGGGTATTTCTACCTGCTACATCTTTCAATTATGAAAGAAAGGTACTCTACCTCTAAAAATATTTTATATTTGGTATGTTTACAATTACAAAGAAGGTAAACTACCGATGAGGGTACTTTAGATGATCAGTCTATTGTACCTTAGTAATCGAAACGACTATATGCGTTCTTAGATTGGAACATTTTATCCAATTATTATATTCTCATTTTCAGGGTTGTTCACCTCAGACTCATCATAAGATTCCGTACCAAGACAATTTGGTTCGGCATAAGCTTTCAAAGAATACTTTGAATTCCATAAACATTTGTCTAGCTGAATCAAATAGCTTAGACGAATACCAATAATTTGAATTTCAATCGAAACATTGCTGGTCAAATTCAGTTGGCAATAATTTACCTTTAAAATTCTTAAAATCATGTTATGATGTCATGATACCGCACTGTATTTACAGTCTGTTTGAGTATTCCGTCATTCTGTAACTTTGTCATACTGCATCATTCCATAATGGGCTGACGATCCTTAGATCACATCCAACACTAAGTAATTCTGCATTGATAATTCCATCATTTTTATCATCTCTGCACTAGGTTACATGATGCATTAATGACATAAAAATTCATTTTGATAATTTAAATCATTTTCGTCTAGCCGAATCAATTAGCATAGACTCTTCTTTAAATAGTTCAAAACTATTAAAAATCATTTTTTTGGGTGCCATCATGCCACAACTGTAACGACCGAGAAATTCGGATCCATTGTAAAATAATTTTATTTAATAAAATAATGAATAAAATTATATTACTTGTTATTACTATGTGTTAGTAAGATGAATGTCGTTCTATAACCTAGAAACATTGGAACGTCGTAGTATTTCGACTACGTGAAGGAATTAAAGTGTTTGAATTTCCAAGACAAAAATAAAATTTTTTCGAGAAATTTTCTGAAAAACACTATTCATCGATTTCTGCTCGGGAATTATTTTTAAACTTTCGAGAAATACGTAACAATAGAATATCGAGGTAAGACGAATTATGTAATAATAATTTGAGTATGAAAAATGTAATTTTTCGCCTGCGAACTTAATTTAAGAACGTTAGGGATAATAAAGTGTTAACTAGTTAAAGTAATGATCGTATGATACGTATGTATGGCACGAGGAAAATGAATACGAGTATAATACGAAGTATTATATGAGTGTGTACGAATAATGGTATGTCATATGTGTTGAATGGGTATACGAGTAAGAATACGAGAATAATATGTAAACAATACGTTATAAGGCTTTTAGCCAAATTAAATGGACTTGTAGGATTGTTTAGCAATTTGTAAAGTCCAGTAGAAGTTAATGTGCAAGCCCAAATGTAAGTAAGGGTAAAGTCCAATTAAGTTGGTTAATGTAAGCCCAAGTATAGGATAATTTAATTAAACCTCAAGCCCAAACTATTGATCCAATGGGTTAGGGTGATCCATGGGGTAACCCATGATCATATGGTTACTCTTGGTGACCAAGATAATAATGTGATGGCCAAGTAATTAGTGTATTGAGCAAGATAACTTAATTTCTAAGTAATGAATAGTATGGAGGTTACTAAGGAGGTGGCTATTGTCCATTATACCCTAACTTAGGAAATCCTATAAATAACAAGCTTAGGATTTCATTTGTTGTTTGTTAATTTTCACCAACAAGTTAAGTGCTTAATTGTTAGAGAGAATAAGTAAGAAAAAGATAGACTTCCATTATTAGAAAAGAAGAAAAAAAGCTTGTTCATCAAAGGTAATGATCTTATGTCATTAATCTTCCATCTCTACCATTGTAGGTTGATAAGAGAAGTGTGGATTAATAGACATGTATGCTAAGAAATGATAAGAATGAATAATCTAAGGACTTAAGTCTTAATAAGCCGTGAATAAGCACTTTGTTCATAGATAAGATATGAACTAAAGAAGAACTTGTAAGACTTATAACATGTTTACATGAATGAAGTTTATATGTTAAGAACATGTAAGGATGTTGGTTAGAAGACTTAAACTATCATAAGTCATGTGAAATAAAATAATATGTAGTTTATACTTTGATAAGTTATAAACTCATGAAGAATAAGTCATAATTTATCATGAAAATAAGTTGATGCAATATGTAGGTTAAGATGTCAATGTGATGGATAGAATCCATTTGAAACGATGACAAATCATAAGTAACGAAGTTATGCTGGAATTCACACGATTGGACGATAATCGTCGAATTCATGAAATTCTCGAATTAGAATTCGAATTTTGATTTTGAGCTCAGAAACGTTGGTTTTCGATGGGAACAAGTCTTATTTGGTGTTATAGAGTTGCGGACTCGAAAATGACCGAATTCTGACTTAGAACGAAGAAACGAGCGTTGAACGTTCACGAACGTTTATCATTTTTGTTAAAAATGAACCGATAGGTGAATTTTGAGTTAACAAGGTCAAAAATATAAAATTCTTGCATGAACACGTAGAGTATGTGATTTGTGAGGTAATGGCTTTTGAACGAGCCAATTCGGACTTAAAATGATCAAATTTGGAGTCTGGGAAGTTCGTTATGCAAAACAAAATTTCTAATGACACAGTGTGCGAAGAAGTGGTAGTGGCGCCTGCTGACCAAACTTATAATGGTGGTATTGCTAGCAGTACCGTGCAGGCAAAGGTCCGGACATATTGAAGAGTCGTATTGCGGTATGACATATTATCTTGAGACTTCGGGCCGAAGTGCCGAGTCAAGAGTTTAAAGCATGAAGAGTGGAAAATTAGTATATGAGCCTCCCCGATCGTGTAAGACCCCAACTTTTATGAATAAAGAATAATTTTCTCGAAATATATTTTTGAATATTATGGTGTGGATTTGATATAATGTTATAGTTGTGGGTAATATTTACAAATTTTGCAAAGTAAGCAAGTGGTTATATAATATTTGTTTTAACAGGGAATATTCGTATGACTGTACAATCATTGGTGGACCGCAGAACGGAAGTATTGTCGTAGTTAGAAAACGACATAATTATCTTTTTATAAAAATAACGAAGAAAGTTTTACCGTTAAACTGTTGAACTACCCGGTAGTAAAAAACAAGATGTCTGGCGTGGGTGCATAGTAGCACACGGTATTGATTATTGATGCTTATATGAGAAGTCACTTAGTTATACTCAATTATTGCTATAAAGAATTGTTGCATCATATCTCTCATATTATTGATTCGATTATTGCCACAAGATCATATCGCATAATATGATATATTATTAAATCAATAATTGAGACGACAAAGTTATTCATATTATTAAATTGCAATATTTACAATGTCTAGAAATTACATCGAGGAGAGGTTTGGTCATCTAATTGCGGCGCTAATAAGGAGAAATCCTTATCGAAAGCCCCCTCTTTCTGAGGAGCGGCTGGTTGTTAAATATTGTGAGTTATAATATTAATGATGAATAAGTTCGTGTTGATTAAAGATGAAATTGATAGTTCCATTGTGTTGGAATTATTAGTGTTAGTGGAAATCGACATTTATTTCGATATTAATTGATGTCTGCAAGTTATACTGACTAGTCGGGTAATTAATCGGATAAATGAGCAATTAATTGTTATTAATTCACATGATTATAATTATTTGTTCACATGTGTGTACTATTGATTCACATTGTTGTACTATTAGGGGAGTTGGTGCAAGATTGATAATACTTGTATGACTAAGTTAAAAATGGAGGTATAGATGGAGGTAGTATACTGTAATTCGTATTTTCACATGATTATAACTATTGATTCACATGATTGAACTATTGATTCACATTATTTACTATTAGGGGAGGTGGTGCAAGTTTGATAATACTTGCAGGACTAAATTAAAAATAAAGAAAAAGAGAAAGATATTATACTGTAATATTTCGAGCCCCAAAACGTGCAATTATCGAAACTATATTTTTCTATAAATAGAAGCTCATTCTTCCTTCATTTCTCACCAATTCACTAAAGCTATAGAGCAATTATTATTGAAAGAAATTATAGAGAGAAAGAAGAAGAGAAGTCTGCTACCTCTCTACTCCAATATCAAGTTTCTTTCTAAGGTAAGGGGTATTATTTCTTTCGTATTTATGAAGAGAGCTTCTGTTATTCCATTCTTTATTATTATGTTGGAATAACCAGTCTATGCGAAGTACCGCATACATGGTCAAATTCTTATGTTATTCCATTCTTTATTATTATGTTAGAATAACTTAATACATCAAGCACCGCATACGTGGTGAAATTCTTACATTGTTCCATTCTTTATTATTCATTGGAATATCACATGCATCATGCGGATTTGTTGAGACTGGTTCCATTCTTTATTATTACATTGGAATAACTCATGCATGTAGTCTATCGCATGCATGGTGAATTCTTTGTTATTCCATTCTTTATTATTACATTTGGAATATCACATGCATGCGAATTACGCTAGACTGGTTCCATTCTTTATTATTCATTGGAATAACTCTCATCATGCGGATCTATCGCATGTGCATGGTGAATTCTTACATTATTCCATTCTTTATTATTCATTGGAATATCACATGCATGCGGATTACGCATGACCTGGTTCCATTATTTATTATTCTTATGGAATAACCTGTCTATGTGGATTATCACATGCATGGTGAATGATCCTTCATATTCATTCCTTATTTAATTGTGGAAATGATCTATCTACGTGGATTACCGCATGGCGGGTGAAAATCTATTTGTAGTTTCATATATTCTATGATACTCATTTGGTTAAAGTTTTGGCTTCTATACTCCATGAAATTAGTAGAATATCCCGGATATTTGTGCTTTATCCGGTATCTTTTCATGGAAATATTCTTCTGAGCATTCTTGAATTTTACTCCACAAAGCAGTATCATGTTGACAATTTGGACATAATTGATTTCAAGATAAATTAACTTATAAATCTGTAAAATTTATTCTTGAACTTGTTTTATTGAATTATTATGTCATTGTCATCATCCTCATGCTTATATTGTGATAAAGTCATCTTTGGCTTACGTGCATAAATGGACTTGGTATGATTATGACCAGGGATTATTCGGTATAATAATGATCTGTAATGTTATAAATGATGTGGTAAAAGTCCTCAGTAACATGTAGTGCATTGATGGATAGTTTTTGTATGATTATGACCAGGTATTATTCGGTATAGTCATGACCATTGATGATTTAATGAATATCCTTGGCCCGTAGTGCAGGGATGACTCGATGATGTGGTTTATTTATTGTCGATTCTCGTGATAAAATTGATGAAAACATTTTAAATCATAGAAGATAGTAGATATCATGCTCTACTTGACTCTTCTAATGGATTGCTTATTTCGCTGTAGTTAAACTTGATGTCTATTGTATTTTATCAGTTTAACATTGTTGAAGACTAATGATAATTTATTCTGCATTATCTTAGTCATAATATTTCTTACTAGGCTAGTTGAGCTCACCCTTTCTTCACTGTTCTCTTCAGGAAATGAGAACGTAGTCGGGGCTAGTCGAGGAAAGGAGTGACGGTCCAGATGATAGCATTAGTAGTCCTCGCTATTCTGTTAAATAGTGTGACAATAAATGTAATGAGGACTCCATTGAGTGTGGATATTGTCTAGATGACAATATTCTTATTAAAACTCTTAGATTATGTTTTGTCGTATTTTACATGACTGTTGTATAATTAAGTTGTATTTAAATTTTGTACCATGTATTTGGCGACTCAAGATGGGTGATGTATACCCGTTTTGGGGGTCACTTGACCACCTTCGCCATCGCTAACTTCATACCGTAACACGGCCTGATGAAGAGAAGCTAAGCGTATGACAAGAAAGACCAGTTGTTAGGATTTTGTGATATAAAAAAAGGTTATGAAGATAAAAAAAGAAGGTAGTTGGTTAATGATAAATTACAACATTAATTAAATTAATGTAGCATTGTTTAAAGTATTTTAAACCTTAAAGTGTGATAACTAATGATTGAAGATAATCAGTCGAACATGAACGAAATGACGAGGTAAACTATAAATGGCAAGCCGACACCAATAGTAACAAATATAATACATGATTAGATTGAGAAGAAGGGTAAGTTCATTAGGATCCATGTATGTTTATTCATGACCTAATGTGTTACGTTATGTGATATATATTGTAGAGACCTTAAAGACTTAAAATGAGCGATGTAATAACGAAAGAGATCTTTGAAGGCAAGTATTCTAACCCTTGTCTATGATCAGTTTAGACATGCTTTGTGATTCATGTATTCTTACGCATGAATTGATGTATGATGAAGTCAAAGCAAATTATTTTGGCTAGACTTACGATATGTTGGATTTCTTATAATATATCGAAGTATTGTCAATGTTTTACCAAACTATTTTGGTGTGGTTTTCAAATGAAGACTGAGTATGATAAACAAATGTTTTGTCGTCAAACGACATGCACGTGAGGTTGCCACAACTTAAACGTACATACGTTTAAAGAATGTAGTGTTGATCAACATGAAGTACTTATAAAGTGATCACCCAGACGTGATCGTAAGTAATCTTGGGACTTTGGACTTAGTGTCGGGTTGTCCTTTTCAAAAAAAGTATGAAATACTCAAGGTCTTGGACCGGAATTGATGTTTTACTGTGTGACGATTTGATTGTTTGAGTTATGATTCTGGGGACAGAATCCTTGTAAGGAGGGAAGGATGTAACAATCCAAAATTTCTAATTATAATTTTAAATATTTATTGGATTATATAAATATTTATTTGATGTGTTTATTGTTGAAATTTTTGAATAAATATTTTATTGATGTGGTGGTTGTTAGCAAATATTTATGAATCTAAATTTATTAGATAATATTCTAAATTAATTTAATTTATAATTTAGAGAGTTGTAATATAACATGAGATGTTATATTGTTGTATTAATTTAATAATTTAAAATTCAAAAATCAAAAATCTAAAAGCCATAAGGCTTTGTTTAGTAAAAAGTCTTTAAAATAAAGACTTAATATTTTAAGTCTTGTTTGGTCAAAACTAAATTAAACCACTCTAAGTTTATTTTAATAAACCATTTAGTTTATAATTTATAATCACATATTATTTATTTGGATTTCTATATCCCACATTAATCAAATAAATTAATTACACATACTATATTTTAAGTAAATATTCCACTTTAACAAATATCACAAAATTATAATTCATTATAATTTTATTTAATAATTTAACATACCATTTTAAATTATTAAATTAATACAACAATATAACATATCATGTTATATTACAACTCTCTAAATTATAAATTAAATTAATTTAGAATATTATCTAATAAATTTAGATTCATAAATATTTGCTAACAACCACCACATCAATAAAATATTTATTCAACAATTTTAACAATAAACACATCAAATAAATATTTATATAATCTAATAAATATTTAAAATTACAATTTGAAATTCCAGATTGTTAAATCCTTCCCTCCTTACAAGGATTCTGTCCCCAGAATCACAACTCAAACAATCAAATCGTCACATTCTTCCCTTCTTACAAATATTATGTCCCCAGAATCGAAGACACAGACTAAACAAATAGCTCAGGATAATTCTTCATCATTTCAGCTTCGAGTTCCCACGTAGCCTCTTCAACGTTGTGGTTCCTCCATATCACCTTCACAGAAGGTATCACTTTATTCCTGAGTACTTGTTCTTTCCTGTCGACTATCTGGATAGGAATCTCTTCATAAGATAAATCTTTACTGAACTGCAACGGTTCATACTCGATCACATGCTTGTAATCAGGTTTATACGGTCGCAACACCGACACATGAAAGACGTTGTGAACATGTTTTAATTCTGGAGGTAAAGCTACCTCATAAGCTACTTCTCCCACTCTTCGTAATATCTCAAAAGGTCCAATAAACCTTGGGCTGAGCTTTCCTTTCTTTCCAAAATGAATTTTCCCCTTCCAAGGAGAAACTTTCAGGAACACGAAATTTCCTGCTTCAAATTCGCGATTCTGCCTGTGTTGATCGGCATACTTCTTCTGTCGATCTTTAGCAGCTACCAGTCTTGCTCTAATGAGTTTTATAACTTCAGTGGTCTGCTGTACCAGTTCTGGTCCCAACAGTTGACGATCACCAACTTCATCCCAGCATAGTGGAGTTCTGCATTTCCTGCCGTATAACGCCTCGTATGGCGGCATACCAATGCTTGCATGGTAACTGTTGTTGTATGCAAATTCCACCAATGGTATATGATCATCCCAGTTTCCTTTGAAATCCATTATGCACGCTCTAAGCATATCCTCTAACGTTTGGATTGTTCGTTCGCTTTGACCATCGGTTTGTGGATAATATGTTGTACTCATCTTCAATTGTGTTCCCATGCATTCTTGTAATCTCTTCCAAAAATTTGATGTGAACCTCAGATCCCTGTCTGATATAATTGATATTGGAACTCCATGTCTTGAGACAATCTCCTTGACGTACAGTTTTGCCAGCTGATCAAGATTAAATCTAATCTTTATTGGCAAAAAGTGGGCTGATTTCGTTAATCTATCCACTACCACCCATATCACATCGTATCCTTTCTGAGTCGTTGGAAGACCTACCACAAAATCCATTATGATATGCTCCCACTTCCATTCCGGTATCTCCAACGGTTGAAGTAATCCGCTTGGTCTTTGATGCTCGGCCTTCACTTTCTGACATGTCAAGCACTTTGCAACGCATTCTGCAACATCTCTTTTCATATTTGGCCACCAAAAATGTCGCCGCAAATCTTTATACATCTTTGTACTTCCCGGATGAATCGAATATCTTGAGCTATGAGCTTCTGTCAAGATTTCTTCTTTAATATCCTATACTGCTCGAACCCAAATTTGTCCCTCAAATCTTAGAATTCCCTCAGTATCAAGCTTATACATCACCTCTTTACCCTCAACCACGTTTTCCTTTATTTTCCTGCATTCTTCATCTTGTAGTTGAGCATTCTTCACTTTGTCCACCAAAGTTGGACTAGCTTCCATCTGGTACAATCTTTCGTAGGATTCTTTTGGAAATTTGATTTCCAAATCTAGCCTGGCCATCGCTGAAATGAGCTCCTCCTTATCGGTTAACAACATCAACTTTTCTCTGCCTTTCCTACTCAAGGCATCCACAACCACGTTTTCTTTGCCCAGATGATAAAAGATCTCGCAATCATAATCTTTTATTAATTCCATCCATCTCCTTTGATGCATGTTCAGGTCCTTTTGTATGAAAATATACTTCAGACTCTTATGGTCTGTGTAGATCTCACACTTCTCTCCATAGAGATAATGTCTCCATATCTTCAGTGTAAACACAACCGCCGCCAACTCTAAATCATGAGTCGGATACCCTTTCTCGTAGTCTTTCAGTTGCCTTGATGCATACGCAATAACTTTGCCATTCTGCATAAGGACACAACCCAATCCTTTGTGTAAAACATCACTATACACCACAAAGTTTCCTGTATTATCTGACAACACAGGTGCCACACTGAGCCTTTTCTTCAATTCCGTAAAACTTTCTTCACATTTTTTCGTCCAAACAAATTTTTCAGATTTTCTCGTCAAATTTGTCAATGGAGTGACAATCTTGGAAAAATCTTGAATAAACCGTCTGTAATATCCTGCTAATCCCAAGAAACTTCTTACTTCTGATGGGATTCTTGGTTGTTCCCAATTTATCACAACTTCGACTTTTGATGGATCCACCAAAATCTCATCCTTGTCAATTACATGCCTAAGAAATTGTACACGTTCTAGCCAAAATTCACATTTAGAGAATTTCGCGTACAACTTTTCTTTTCTTATCGTCTCCAGCGTCAGACGTAAGTGTTCCACATGTTCTTCTTGAGAATTTGAATACACCAAAATATCATCGATAAACAGCACCACAAACTTGTCTAAAAATGGTTTAAACACTCTGTTCATCAAATCCATGAACGCTGCAAGGGCATTTGTCAAACCAAAAGACATCACCAAAAATTCGTAATGTTCATACCAAGTTTGGAATGCCGTCTTTGTAACAATTCGAAATTTCAAATTGTAATTTTAAATATTTATTGAATTATATAAATATTTATTTGAGGTGTTTATTGTTGAATAAATATTTTATTGATGTGATGGTTGTTAGTAAATATTTATGAATCTAAATTTATTAGATAATATTCTAAATTAAATTAATTTATAATTTAGAGAGTTATAATATGACATGAGGTGTTATGTTGTTGATTAATAATTTAAAATGGTATGTTAAATTATTAAATAAAATTATAATTTTGTGATATTGTTTAAGTGGTATATTTATTTAAAATATAGTGCGTATAATTAATTTATTTGATTAATGTTGGATATGGAAATTCAAATAAATAAGATGTAATTATAAATTATAAACTAAATTGTTTATAAAAAATAAATTAAAGGAGTTTAATTTAGTTTTGCCAAACAAGGCTTAAATAAATTAAGTCTTTAAATTTTAAAGGGTTTTGCCAAACAAAGCCTTATGGCTTTTGGATTTTTAATTTTTGAATTTTGAATTATAAATAAAGTAAATAAAATAAATTAAAATAATAAATATAATATATTTATAATATATACGTTATATGTTGTAACTGATTAGGCTTATTATGGTCATATCAGTTTTCTTTTGTTATTACGCATTCTAGTTGTTGGCTGAGTCTAAGAATTCTAAGAGAAACTTGATAGAGCTTGAGAAAATTTGAGAGAGAAGGATTTCAGAGCATTTTCAGTGTTTAACAAAAAGGATTGCAAGCAATTTGAAGGTACTACTTATACAACCTTAATATTATATATATATATTATGTATATGTATATGTATAAGTACAGCATAATTTATACGTTCTGTAAATTCAAAAAATTGTATGTTGATGATTATACAACCGAGTACTTGTTGTATGGGTTTATGATGATTAGAGTTTGTGTTTAAACAAGAATTGCTATGCTATTTACGGTTAAAAAAGGAAGAGAGGAATTAGCAGTACGTGTTTATATGTATATTTTGTATTTGACTTATGTAAGTACCAATTTTTATGGTCAATTCGTATGCTAAACTGCAAATTGAAGCTTGCTTATGCTAGTTCATTAAGAAACGAAGAAAACGTAGTTTGGACGAAGTGATTTGCTGAAGAATTGAAATCACAGTGTTGATTTTTGGGAAAAATGTTAAAAAAATTGAGTTTTATATGAAAATGAGAAATTTGAGAAATTAAACTAGTATAATTGTTGTTAAATTGTTCTATGTTGAGCAATATGTTGGCAAATATGTTTATGATAGTTTTATATCAATTGTTTGTGTTAATATTACTGTTTAGTGGGTGAAATTCGTGTTTGTTGGGCTAAAGTTTGACATCGTTTCATAGTTTACGCTTCTGTCGTCTCACCAGTAGTGATTGCGTTGGTGCTTGGTAAAAAAGCTAAAATCAAGAGATGGGTCGCCCCTGTGTGCATGTTCAGAATCGCGCTACATATACTGCATCTTGAGACAGTTTGTTCTCATTGCCATCTGCGGACCTTGAAACACCCCTATAGCTGTAATAACCCCAAAATTCATAAAATTTATTTCTTGACTTCGGTCGTTAATAATACATTCAACCTTCAATTTTTACATCATTAAACGATAATACAACCATTGAAATTTAAGGAATAATTAAAATTTTCTATTACAAACTATCCTCGTTCCCAAAACCTTCAACCTTTACATCTAAATATCTCAAAATCATTTTAGTACTACAATAGTTTACATCGCAAAACGATATTACAATTTAATATTAATTTATTATTTGTGTGACAACTAGATTTTTTATAAGTTATTAAAATAGAAATTTAATAATTAAAATTCTTATTATGAGATGTTTTGAGTTTGAATATGTATATATACGTCTTTATATATATATTTTGAAATATGTGATCGGTGTGAAGAATATATATATATATATATATATATATATATATATATATATATTCATATATTTGGAAAGTGAAGTTTAATAGTTAAGTTAACTATTAAAGAAATTAAATGAATTTGGTAATTATTTTAAATATTTATTGAATTAAATAAATATTTTAAATAATTTATTTATTGAGAAAAATAAATAATTTATGAAATTGTGGTATAATAATTTAGTTACGTGTGTATGATAATTAAATTAAAGCAAAGGTAAATTGTATTCTTTGAAGATTTAATTTAATGAATTAATTAAATTAAATGAGTTGTTTAATATTAAAGAAAATAAGTAAATTAAATAAAGCGTTGTTTAAATCTAATTTATTAATTAAATTAGATATATGATTATTTATTAATCATCAGAAGAATTATAACAAAAATTATAATTATTATTGTAAGTTATGTAAAATGGTTACAGGTGTAACAAATAAAAACTATATAATATAATATTATTAAAATAAATTAGTGGGGGATAATTGTGCGTAGCCAAACAAGGCCTTGTGGCCTTTGGCTTATTGTAACTGAAGTAGACGTATTATTTTGCTAACAGAAGGATACGTGAGTGAAAGCCATATCAGTTATTCTTCGCGTCTTCTTTTTAAGGCTAAATAGCAGAGAGAGAGAGAGAGAGAGAGAGAGAGCTTGATGAGGAAGAGAGAAAATACAGTGGTTTGAGAGAGAGTTTTCTGAGATTATCAAAAAGAGGAAGAAGGATTGCTAAAGCTTGTGACCATCTTGTAAAGAAATCAAGTATTGAAGGTATAAAAACCTAAGTTTATGTTCTAAATTTCTAATATTGGATTGTGTGAATTCAATATTATAATTGTTAAAATTAGTTTATGTAATCAATTGGTTGTTATCTATACATGATTGTAGTAAGAGAGTTCATGGAAAATGGGTTTGAAGAAGAGAAATGAAAATTAGTGTGTATTCATATGTTATGGCTTAAGAAAGTATGAAATTTTATGTCTAATATGTGTTATAATCTGTAAATTGGTATTGGATTATGTTAGTATGTGAAGAAATGAAAACAACAAAAGCTAAACGGACCAATTTGGTTGAGAAACGAATTCGAAGTGAATGAATTCGCTAAATATGTTTAAAACATGAAAATATAGCATGAACATTGAATTGGAACACTTAAAATGATTTGTTAATATGTTTAAAGTGTTATAATTATTCTTTAGATGAGTAGCTAAGAGTTTAACAAGTCCAACGAATCGAAAACCAACTAATTCGGACTTAAAACGAAAAAGATATGTCCAAAACTTTTTTCATGGCGAAGCGGTAGCGTGGCATGCATGTTGTTTGAGCTTGTCATGGCATTAGTGCAAGCACGTGGTATTCAGTGATAAAAAGGGCGCGACGCGCCCACCATGTGTTCGAAGTGTGACTGCTTTGACCTATTTTGGTAAAACGGTCATAACTTTTTCATACGAACTCCGATTGAGGTGATTAAATATGATTCGGAAGGAGGACGAATAGACCTACAACTTTTGTTTTTTAAGGTTTTTAATTTGAGGTCGTTAGGAAGGGTCAAAATAGTCATCTTTGTGACTGTTACGTAATAAGAGGCGATCGGAGGGCGTCGAACGAGCACATACGCAAGTATAGTGCTCCGGACGATGGATTATGTTATTCTAAGTAATAAAACATGAATATGCATGATAATAGACATGTCATATGGCTAAGATTACTTTACTCATAATGGGATGCTTAAGCATGACTTAGTACATGTTTAAAAAAAAAAGAACTTGAAGATTTCGAAAACAAACCTTGACGAACTTTAAGACACTTGAGTTCTGACTTTGTAGTTAGCATATGGTGGAGTCATGCGAATATAAAATGCGATCTTAAGTTACCTTGTATAAGATAACTTGTATAACTTGGATAATATGTGTTTTCAAAGAGAAATTTAAAAGTTTCAGAAACTAACTTTGATGAGCATTGTTACTTGCATTATGACCTTATAAGCAAGCATGATAGAGTTATTTATGCCTTTGAACATGAATGATATGTGCACTCAACTAGTCAAGCATTACATAAGTTATTTAAGCACGTTTTAAAAGTATGAACTATGCTATGTCTATGTAAATGAGATAGATACATGCGAACATGCGTATTAAAGGTTGTTAGTATCAATTTAAGGTTTAAAAGCTTATAAACCTTGAACCTTTGTTAAAAGAAGTTGTTAAGCCTTGTTGATGTAAATAATTCAACATAGAACTATGTAATTCAAAACTAAATGATTTAAAATGTGAACTTGAAGAAATATCAGAACCTACTTGATGTATGTTTATAGTATGTATCAGAATGCATAGTAGGTTAGGACTAAACTGAGCAATGAAAAGCTCAAGTTTGGTTTTGGTGGGGAGTAGCTGGTAGCGCCACTCCCAACTTAAATTACATGCCCGTAGCCAGATCTTTAGAGTGACGAAGCGGTTTGTTAACTGCATGGTCTTAAGTTATGGTTATATATTATCTTTAAGGACTACCAGATATGAAACAAGATTGTTTAGATAAATATGATAATGGAATGAACTAGTCTCATGGTTATACTAAGTTCAAGTAAAAAATGAAACCAAGTTAGGAAACAATATTTTTTTTAAATGAAGAGCGTGTGAAATATATGACTAATGGATGTGAATCCATGATTATATATCTATGTAGGAATACAGGAAGTACAGATAAGAGTTAAGCAGTTAAGTCGTAGTTCATAAACTACGAATCAGGCAAGTCTTTCAGTTCTTATTTGTTATGTGAACTTGATGATTAACTGTTTTAAATCTTTATTGCAAAGAGCATGATGTGTTATATATATTTTGAAAGTATGAAATATTAAAGTCAATTTATGACTATGTTGATTGATTAAAGCATGCTGATTGAGTAAGGACTTAATCTTTATACCTATTATATGAACTGTAGCATGTATGTTATATGTTGAGCATGTTATTATGTCTTTATGTGATACATGGCTATTAGATTTTCTTTGGGTTGTCGAGCTCAACCTTGCAAATAACCACTTTTGCAGGTTCAAGATTCAAGGTAATGTTATGTGTTACCTGAAAGACATGAATCAGATGTGATACTTGAAGATTTATACACTTTGGTTGTGTTATTATTATTTGAACCATGTTTAAGGTTTCGAATAATGAATTAATATTAAATTGTAATATCGTTTTGCGATGTAAACTATTGTAGTACTAAAATGATTTTGAGATATTTAGATGTAAAGGTTGAAGGTTTTGGGAATGAGGATAGTTTGTAATAGAAAATTTTAATTATTCCGCAAATTTCAATGGTTGTATTATCGTTTAATGATGTAAAAATTGAAGGTTGAATGTATTATTAACGACCAAAGTCGAGAATTAAATTGTATGAATTTTGGGGTCGTTACAATATCTTGGTCTAAGGTTGTGTTAAGGTGTCAAACATGTAACAAGGAGATTAATTTAGTACGGTGTCATGTTATTGATAAATTCAAAGTTGTAAGAATGGTTAGTAGTTATGAACGCGTTATGTTATGACATAGTGTACACAATGAATGGTAGATAGGTGTTGCGAAGTTAACACATATGAATTTCTGATATTTGTATGGTTGCATAAGACTTGTGCTAACATAACAAGTTTAGCTAGAAATGCATGTTATATTAAAAAGTGACTATTAGTATGTCTAATAGATGTCGTGGTTTTAATACTATGTATAGGTGAACGTGAGTTTTAATATTATAGCTTATGCTCGAGGCAAGTTTCTAAAATTATCTTTTTACATTGAGCAAGTTCTTTTTCTAAGCATGGATTAAGTAAATTCTTTTATTCTTAATCTTTATTCGAGCAAGCTCTAATTCTAATGTTATCCAAGCAAGTTTTGTATTCTAATCATGATTGAGTTATTCTAACTTGTTTATAACTAAGCAAGTTTCTTAAGTTCTATTTCCTTATAATGGATATAACTCCTTGAACTCTCGTCCCTAATATTGAGCTGTTTATTTTAAAATTTCTATGCACAAGTTATTATCATGTTAAGCAAGTTTTAGTTTTAAGGTTGCTATCAGTTATTGTATGTTCAGTAATTTCATTTCTAATTTTATAAGATCATAGCCTTAGCTTAATATTGTTCAAGCAAGGTACGTTATGATTATTCTATGTTTATGCTATTAGTTTATTCCTAAAGCATGATCTTAATTTACAATGTTGATTAAGTTATGATTATTCCATAGCATGACGTTATCAATATTGTATTCAACTAATCCTTAGTTGATGACCGTTGAATTCTAAATTACCCTTGAAATGTATCCAAACCAAACTTACTTTGGTGCGGACTTGTACTCTAAATATTGAGATGAACAACCCTATTATTAGGGGATAATTTACACTTAGCGTTGAAATGTTTGTGCACAATACATTGTACGAAGGGCTGATCCCCCTAAGTACGAGGAGTCCTTATAGTCTTATGACTGTTAAAGTTAAAGTTGAAAGATTACTTACAACTGTGGACATAGTTTGTGGTCTTATGACCCTCAGATATATATATATTCCATATTTTGGATTCCTGTTTTTGGTTATCATTGATAGAGTACTATTTAGTTTTGATGAGCCTATTCGTTGGTAGTTATTATTATTCTCCTGTTGATTCATTGTTATATCCAGTGAGCAATTGTTTTGCTCACTCTTGCATAAATATTATTATTGTAGCTAAAGTTGAGAAGGTAGATGAGCCTTCAACTAGCAAAGGAAAGGGAAAATGTACAAGTGATGAAGACTTGTAATTTTCATTTATTGTTATGATGATAGACTTTTAAATAATGATGTGATGTAATAATTTTATTTCCGCACTTATATGATGTTTAAAGGTTAGACAACCTGGGAAGATTTTTATTTAATGATGTAACCCTATTTAAAGGGAAGATTTATGGTTAAATGTTATTTTATTTGGGTAGATAGATATGAATGATTGGATAGTGAACACCAAATCTTGTGGGAATGAAGTACCTAGATTTGGGGGTGTTACAGTCTTCGGTACGTCCTCTTTCCTTTCTTTTTATTGGTGATACCCACTTCTCAAGTCTATTTTTGAGAAATATTTAGCACCCTTCAACTGATCAAACAAGTCATCTATTCTTGGCAATGGATATTTGTTCTTAATAGTGACTTTGTTTAATTCCCGATAATCAATGCAAAGACGCATTGACCCATCCTTCTTCTTCACGAATAACACCGGCGCTCCCCATGGTGATACGCTCGGTTGAATATACTTCTTATCCAACAGTTTTTGAAGTTGTACCATCAGTTCCTTCATTTCTACCGGAGCCATTCTGTACGGGGCCTTCGATATTGGAGCAGTCCCTAGCGCTAAGTCGATCACGAACTCGATTTCTCTGTTAGGCGAAAGTCCTGGCAAATCTTCCAAAAACACGTCTACAAAATCCCGAACCACTGGTATCTCCCCAGTTTCATCTCCTTCTTATTTTGAGTATCGACTATGTAGGCTAAATATCCTACACAACCTTAACTCAATAATTTCTTGGCCTGCATAATCGCCAGACATCTCATTTGTCTAGGCGATTTACTACCATAGAAAACTACCTTTGATGGAGTCATAAGGTTTACACACTTCTTTTTTCAATCAATTATCGCTCCATAATTGAACAACCAATCCATTCCCAATATAACATCAAACTCTCCAAGTTTTATCAGGATTAAATCTACTGTTATAACATTCCCCTTAATATTCACCCTGCAGTTCTTGTATACAAGCCTAACAGGAATTACTTCTCTATTCGCAATTTCTATGTTTAAAGGGAAATTCAACTCTTCACCAGGTATTTCTAATCTCTTAGCAAATTTAACAGATATAAACGAGCAAGTAGCACCCGAATCAAATAATACATATGCATTTATATCATTGATTGGGATAATACCTGACACGACATCTTTTGATTGCATCGCGTCCTGCACCGTCATGTTGAAGGTTCTGGCTGTGGGCTTATTTGATGATGTTGGTCCAGCAATAGTCAGTGTACCTCCACTGCCATTTCCCTTGCTTCTAATTGTCTCTCCAGATTTCTTCTTTAGACACTCACAAGCAAAATGGTCCTTCGACCTGTAGGTGTAGCAAACATTCTTCTTGGGTTGATTGCAATTTGGGGCAATGTAACCCTCCTGGCCATAGTTAAAGCACACACGCTTCCCCCTTAAGCATACACCTGTATGAAATCTTCCGCATGTAGCACATGCGTCAATCTTCTTCTTCAGCCACCTTGCTGATTTCCAGCCCCCACATTTGCATTCCACTTCCTCTTCAAATTATTGTTGCCATTTCCACCGTTTCCACCACCACCATTCTTAGCTTCACCTTCATTCTTCTTTCTCTGCTCTTGGTTGTGTTTTGTTACAGCCTCGCCTCCACTCTCAGCGAGAATTTCCTTCTCAAGCACTGCTGCAAACGTCTTTAACTAGAACAGGGAAACCTTGCTGTACAACCAGGGCTTCAGTCCCTGCTCAAATCTTCTTGCCTTGCATTCCTCCGTATTCACTTGATATGGTGCAAACCTCGCTAATTCGTTGAATTTCGCAACATACCCCGACACCGACATTGTGCCCTATTTCAGTTCTAAAAATTGTACCTCCATTTGATTTTTTGAACTCTCTAGGAAATAAGTCTCAAAGAATATCTCCTTAAATCTATCCCAAGTCATTACCCCCTGACCTCCTCGGGTTTTATTAGCTTGCCACCAATAACTAGCCTCTGCTTTCAACATGAATGTTGCAAAAGTAGTCTTCTGATTCTCACCAACCTTAGTAACGTCTAAAACTTTCTCTATCTCCATGATCCAGATCTGTGCCTCAACCGGATTCATGGACCCACAGAATTCTGGTGGTCTAACCGCCTTGGAATCTTTAAAAGTTGTGGTTTGATTCTGCGGTTGATTCTGTAATGCACCTGTCAATAACGTCACTAGCTGCTGAACTGAATTAGCCTCAGCATTGTTGTTATTGGTAGATTCCTATCGTGGTTGATGTCTTGGAGGCATTTTCTGTTAACATATACTCATTAGATTCTATTCAATCTTTTAAGTATTATATATTCAACTTGCACATCACAAAAATTACCACATAGCACACAATATCTTGAATAAATAGTAACTTTTATTTATTCACCATCTTTTAAAAAACATAATAATGATAGCATTCATACTATCTACATCACCTTCCTGAACTACAAAAGTTTCAGGATAACTTCATCATCATCGTATCCCATTGGTTATATCATACCTAGGATTTACATCTTATTTACTCACTAATCACATAATAATTACATTTATGACGTCCTATTAAAATGCTGCATAGCCTTATGACGCTCCTCTTCCATAATACGAAACATTGTTCGGCGATCTAAAATGTACGATGGCAGCATCTCGAACTGAATAGGATAACACATGACCCGATCTTGAGCTCGATTGATCACGGTGTTGAAAACTCAATTCATATCTTCCATCTTGATCCTCTTTACCTAAACCTCTCTCTCTGCTACCCCAGCTCATTGATAAGCTTTATTATACGCATCTTCGGCTCTTGCCCTCTTCGTAGATTCTTCTTTCAATTTTTTCTCCAGCTTTGTAATCTTCTCTGTTAGTTACTCGTTCTCTCCTTTAGTGTGGATCAACTTCTCTTCAACATTATTAAGTCGTTCATCTCGATCCTGGATCTCGTTATCCTTCTACGCCATTGTGATCTGCTGTTCAGCTACTATCTCTTGCAACTCCTCGACGGTATCCTGGAGTTCCACATTGAGATCATATACCTCGTCGTACATACGGGCATCAATCGAGTTACGTGGAAGCTCTTCTTCCTCATCATCCTCATCCTCATTCGACTGTGGCAGCTCAATGGGGTCCTCCTCGTCTGTCTCTATCTCATCATCCTCATCAGGTAAACCCTCCTGCTCAACCACTGTAACCAATGGAGATGATTCTTGTGGCAGTAGTTGTTCCCAAATCACCTGAATATCTTGAGGCTCCTCCTCTCCAGGCATCTGGGATCCTTCCTCCCTAGCCTGACTGGATTCTCCTACATTAGCAATCTTGACAACAAAATTTTAAGTTTTAATTACTAATCATTACTACTCGACACTCACGAGCACATAATTTATAATTACATAAGCACATAAGTGTTTTATTACTTCTTTCTTAAAACTCGATAAGAGTTTATGATCACTATTTTTTCAAAGGTTACTTCCTAAGGCTTTTCCCCACCTAAGGTTCATAACCTAAGGCTTTGATACCAACTTGTGACACCACCAAATCCAGGTACTTGATTCCCACAAGACTTGGTGTTCACTTTCCATACATTCATACTATCTACCCAAATAAAATAACATTTAAACCATAAATCCTTCCTATAAAAGGGTTACATCATTAAATTCAAAAATATCCCAGGTTGTCTAACCTTAAACATCATTCAAGTGCAGAAATAAAATAATTACATCACATCATTAAATATAAGTTTATCATCATAACCATAAATAAAATTACAAGTCTTCATCACTTGTACATTTTTCCCTTTCCTTTGTTAGTCGTAGGTTCATCAACCTTCTCAACTTTGGCTGCAATAATTATTTTTATGCAAGAGTGAGCAAAACAAATGCTCACTAGATATAGCAATGAATCAACAAAGAATAATAACTGCCAATGAATAGGCTCATCAATACTGAATAGTACTCTATCAATGATAACCAACAACGAGAATCAAAATAAGAAATATGTCTGAGGGTCATAAGACCACGAACTATGTCCATGGTTACAAGTAATCTTTCAACTTTAACCTTAACAGTTATACTATAGGGACTTCACGTACTTAGGGGGATCAGCCCTTCGTACCATGTATTGTGCACAAACATCTTAACGCATTACAAATCCCCTATAATAGGGTTGTTCTTCTCAGTTTTAGAGTACAAGTCTGCACCAAAGAAAGTTTGGTTTGGATAAGCTTCAAGGGTAATTTAGAGTTTAACAATCAACAACTAGAGGACTAGTTGAATCAATAAGGTTTGATAACACAACAATTGATCAATAATAACATAATATGGAACAATGAATAATTGTAAGCAAACTAACTATATATTGAACTCATGCTTAGAAACAACTACAAAGCATAAGTATTGAATGACAATAACCCTTGCTTGAATAATATTAAGCTAGTGTAACGCCCCCAAAATCGGGACTATTTTCCTTCCCGATTTTGTGTGTTAATATTATCTTGTTCTAGCTTTAAAACATTATTTAATGTTAAAATAGCTAAAAATATGGAATAATTTTTTTTTCTTTCTATTCATTCATTCCCTGAATCGCAACCTTTACAATTCTTCTTTATACTAAAATTATATTTATTTTATGATTTATTTTATCAAAGTAACATATGAATATATACAACTCACCTCTCTTCAAACAAATATTCCTTATTCAATAAACATTTCAAACTGTACATAGTTGTCTTTTAGTCATATCTAGAATCATGAGAATCTTCATCTATATTTCTCTACAATTTCTAAATAAAGAATAGATATCCTTTGCACGTCTTCCAATCGTTATCATCTGGTCATCTAGAGATCATATCACATTTCAAACATGCAAAAATATATTTTTGCAACTCTATCATATCTTGAATCTATATCATGATTCAACTTGTATATCACAGTCAATATCAATATAGATATTAAAATTTAGTTATTAAAATTTTCTTAGTTCCAGAATTCCCAGCTGTTATAATCTATACTAATATTCAGGATAATATAAATATAAAGACCCATTCCGAAAAGTCTCATTTGAACATAAGGTTCAAACCTTTAACTTTACTCATCCCGGAATTTTTAAAACATAATTCATCAACTGTATATTCGCTATACCCCACTTCATGCACTTCTATGCTATTATAGTAACTTACTTTACAAAATAATAGTAAAGATACATCTCGTATTCAAAAAGATTATTTCTATTCAGCATAATTATTGGGTAGAACAACATTTACACTACTCAATTAAATCACTTTACAACAAGTAGCCTCAGCTCGGAACAATCTAAACTTGATGAAGCAATACATCTTTAATACTCATGTCTCATCACAAATCTTCGTTGTTATGACCATCTGATAAATCAACATTTATCTGCAAAATTGTTTGCAAGATTGAGCACTACGGCCCAACAAGTCTAACAGTTTTCATGCTTCACATAGCACATAATATCATCCTTATATCATATTTCAAGATTATTACAATTTAAGTAACATTTGTATCTCACACATATCAAATATCAAATCAAGACTGAGTTTTAAAAACTCAATCAAATTTAGTCAATAGTTGACTTTCATCATTCCACGAGTATAACATGTAATCCATGTAATCATGTCAAATTCATAGAACAAATAGAAACTGGAAAACTTGCCTCTTTGATGCGAAGCTATTAATTTTACGCGATTACACGTATTCGAGGTATTATGCTCCTGTATAGCACCAATATACACATAATGTTATTACAATGTATAACATTACCATATTCTACAAATTCTATTTAAATTTATGTTTTGCAAGTCTAATATCTCATTCTTAACTTCTCTTATTTTAATAAGTTTGCTACATATGTATGCGGTATAAATCTTATTAGCTTTTACTAGGTTAATAAACCAACCCACTTATTTTTCAAATACCTCATCCATGCTTAAATGTGAATTTTTTTATTGGTACCTCGTTGAATACAATGATAGGCAGAAATAAATACACCTTGGATTAAACAAAGCTAGCTTTTCCTTGTATAATCAAAATATAACACATAAGTTACAACATGCATCCTCAATTCATTTGAGACTAACTATATTAACTTATAAATCTTTTAGTTTGTACAACTAATTATAATCGAACCCCACACTTTTCAACTTTATACTTTTATAATCTTAAGTTCTTAAGATTTTACCATGTTTTAGATTAGTTAACTAATCCTTAATCCGTTCCTGAATTGATTTCATTATGTCGTTGCTATTTTGCATTATTAATGTCGTGCATATTACTTTATGTATTAAAGCTTATTGCTTAACATGAAACACGTTCCATAATTTCAACTTAACTTGAACATATTAAGATTAACAACTGAATTCTAATTTATCAATCATATTGGGTTCAATTAATGGTCCAATTATAAATTAATTATATATTATTATATATCTTAACTCTTTTAATGCTCAACACCCACAATCGAAATCAAAACGCAAGACAAAACGCTGCCCGACAACTGGTTGCCAGGCGTCTGCCCATGCGTTGCACGCTGCTGGGCCAACTACCTGGTGCAGCTGCTGCCCTGCCCCCAGCTCCGCCATATCATAATGGTTACTTTGTGATTTTAGAACATGAAATCTACATTTTCATTAACCTTCAAACTTGGGCCATTAAGATTGTATTTCATAGTATTTTAGAAAAATATAACTCTTCTAATTTGGGCATCCTAGACAGGTTAAACAGAGGACTAAAATTGCCTTGTCGAAACAGTTTTCAAATTTTTTTTCCAACTGTACCCTCTCTTTCTCAAACACCCATAACTTTTTCGTTTCAAAACATTTTTGAGCGATTCTTGAGCCCACACGAAGCTAACTTCTGGGACTACAACTCCTGTTCAATAACCTTTTCCAAATTCTGCACCCATAATTCCATAAAATTCGTGTAAGGGGCTGCTTCGAATCTGTTTTCCAGATTTGGGCAGTTTTGACGCACCCACTTTGGCACGTCTTAACTCAGTCGTCCGAACTCAGAATTAGTCCGTTCCAAAGGCTATGGCTAGCTGGGATTGCACACTACTAGACCTCAGAAACTTAAAATTTTCTAACAAATCTAACTATCCGAAACAGTTAGCCAAAAGTAGTCTGACACACTAACTTTTAAAATTTTCGTTTTGGCTTAAAATTGCTTTTTGTTCTAATTCGATTTACCCAAACTCTTTAATTATTTATATATAACATATATGCATATATCCTGAGTCTTAGCTCTGCCTAATTAGGAGTTTTTAGGCAAAATGGCCCTTTAGGACTTTAATCGAACATGTCGTGTGCGACTCTATAATTGGTTGAGATTTTTTGTTTCATTCCCATTTCGCCATCCTTATAACTCCGCACAACAATTACTAAACTCCATGGTTCTAATATCAATCCACTACAACCAATACACAAAGAAAACTATACATACTATTTATTTCATAAATTAGTTTACTAACTTTGAAACTTTGAATAAATTTCATTCCTTTAGTTTCTAAAACATACCTTATATTATAAACTTCATTGAGCTTAGTTACCAATTGATTTCGTAGCCCATTCACATACAAATTAACTATTTAACTAATTATCTACATATACTAACTAACTGATTCAATTTATCATGAATTTCATAAAAAACATAATACATAATAATATATACCTTTCTTGTTTGCTTATGGTTTCACTATCTTTTATGTTTTATTCCAGCTGCCCAATCAATTCTTGAAGCTTCTATTTTCGTTTTAGCCAAACAGATTGGGATTGAATTACGCACAGATGGACTGAGGATTGAGAGGGAAAGTGGCCGGTGGAGCTTGGCCAGGAAAGAGTAGAAAATTTTAGTTTGGTTTTGAATTTATAGCGACCCTTTCCTTGTTCCCCAAAAAATTTGCTTGGCCATTACGTATAAGGATTTCTGAATTTTAAGCCCATACTTCCTTCTTCATGCCAACTCCTACTTAATAAAGTTCCTGTTTAACACGGCTCACGTTTTATCTCTTACTGACTCAGCTGCTTGTTTTATTTTCCCTGACTCTTATATTTTTTCCTCTTTTCTCTCTATACTTAACCAATTTGGCTAAAATTGAATATAAGTAAATTTTGATTTTGCTTATATAAAAGCTACTTTCAATTTTTATAAGTTAGTCACCCAACTTAAGTTTTCTCTGCCTCCCTACAGTTAAAAAAACTTTGCAAATCATTTTTTCGATATATTCTTAAAGATATACGTAATATTATTTATTCCTTAACATATTCCTTAAGATATTTTCTTAAGTTTGAAATATAAGTTTTTAACCCAAAGTTTTTCTTAACTCACACAATGATTCCCCTTAACTTTCATAATTCACTTCCATACTTTTATTAAGTTATTTAATTCTCCAATCTTAGTAACTTAATTTAATTAAATAAGTTCTTACATAAATTTCCTTAATTTATTTTACCTCTAGGAATCATATAATTTACATACTTGAATCTTTGATATATAAAATATAACATAATATATTCAAATTACATATTTATTTTATAAATGTTAAATAAATATCTTTAGACACAATTTCTTATGTAAATACAATTATTTACATACCCAATATATTATAATATAACATCCTTACTTCATTATCATAAATTCAATTAAGAATTTATTTACTTTCTTAAGATATTAAGATAAATATAATATCTTTTCTTTATTAAATTAATTTTATATATGAATTTATTCTAATACTATTTGGTAAAGTATATATAAATATTATATGCTTAACACATACTTTTTGCCTCATTACTCAAATTGTTCCCCAACAATTTTATTTCTCATGTAATATATATATATATATATATATATATATATATATATATATATATATATATATATATATATATACAGTAGATCTATCAGGACTCGGACAGGACTAAATGCGGACTAATTTTTTTTTGCTTTTTTTAAAAAATAACTAAAAAATATTTAATATTTTATGGGCTGAAATTTTTCCATAATACAATGTTTTGGGGTGATTTGAATACCTATACCAAAAATGGTGGTACGATCGCACAGCGGGTATACATACATGTATTTTTGTTATCGTCACCCAAATCACGTCCAAAAACATCAGATATGAAAAAAATTCAATTCCATAAAATATTAAATATTTTTTAGTTAGATAAAAAAGCAAAAAAAAATATTTTGAAGTCGCATTTTAGTCTGTCGAACTTCCTTGAGATCGAGGACTATATATATATATATATATATATATATATATATATTAACTTGCAAATATTCTTTATAATGGACATGTACTCACATCACATATAGAAAATAAATAATAGATTTATTCTCTCACCTTATAAATTGTTTATATCAATTTATTTATATATAGTAAGTATAACTTAATATATTTACCGTATAAATGGAAATTTATTAGGTAAATAAGATATTATAATTAAATAATGTCTTTTCTTTATTAAAATAATTCAACTCTAGAATTTATTTTAATATCATTTATTTAAAGTATACAATAATTCTTGTATACTAATTACTTTCTTTTCCTTCTATAAATTATTTTCAACAATTTAACTCTAATAAATATAATATAATACTTACTACATTAACACATACATACCTTACGTCCAATAATGTAATACATGATTTCTTGATAAAAGGTGGTCATACATTAAGTATATATTTAATGCCACCTAATTCACCACATTAAAATAATTTAATATTATATATTATTTTAATCCTACCCATCTCATTTTCTTTAATAAATTTCCCCTACAATTTATTTACATATAATAAATATATAATACCAATATATTTATTAAGCATAAACATCACATATTGCATAGTTCATACCCACTTATGCAATATAGTATCATACAACATATTATCTAATAAGAATTTTATTTATTTAATTCTTATTTATAATTACCCAAAAATTTGGGTTATCACATTCTTTTCCCCTTATAAGGATTCCGTCCCCGGAATCATAATACCGAATCCTTCTTAATCGGTTTAGATCTTATTCTTTCTTGTAACCTTATCGTCGAATCATTTCAACGTACAATTTCCTTAGATTTTTCAAAATTTAAAATAAATCATCTATTTTCACTCTAGGTTTTAAACTTTAACCTTTAATTTAATCATTCAAGATTTTTCTAAATTTTTGGATTGTCACATTCACCCCTTCTTCTAAGAATTTCATCCCCGAAATTACAGTCTACTAATCTTTGCTTCTTCTATTCACCGAAAATAGGTTTTCAATTTAACCTTTACACATTCCTCCTCTGAGGATTTCTCTTCTATCATTTCATTCAACCATTTCTACCCTTTTGAAGAAGTTAAAAACTTTTCATATTATGCTGAGGGGTCATATAGACCATGAACTCTCAGGTTTAACGGTATTCACCGCAACTAATTCTGTAAACATGTTATACTAGGAGATCACTTAGTATGAGATCTTAATACGTTAGGTGATCAGCCTATCGTACCCTACGTCGTGCACAATGTATCAATCTTGTTTAGCGACTATTTGCGCTACTAGATTGGATTATTTTATCCAATTGGGATTGTTCACCTCAGACTTAGCATAAGATTCCGTACCAAAATAATTTGTTCGGGATAAATTCTCAAAGAATACTTGAATTTTCATAAACAATTGCCTAGCTGAATCAAATAGCTTAGAAGCATATTAATAATTCGAACATCAATCGAAGCATTTGTCTAGCCACTATAATTGGCATTGACTTTTCTTTAACTGGTATAAAATTCTGAAAATCATTTTATGACATCATGATACCGCACTGTATTTACAGTTCATTTGAGGATTCTGCCATTTGGTGATTTTATCATACTACATCATACCATAGTGGGCTGACGATCCTTAGATCACATCCAACACTAAGTAATACTGCATTGATGACTCCATCATTTTTATCATCTCTGCACCAGGTTCTATGATGCATTGATGATATATAAAATACATTTTGATATATTTTAAATCATTTTTATCTAGCCGAAACAATTAGCGTAGACTCTTCTTTAAATGGTTCAAAACCATTGAAAATCAATTTTAGTTTTATCATGTCGTAAATGATAACGAGATGTTAGTGGTTCACAGTCTACATACACACCTTTGTCACCGTATGTTACTGATAACAAAATTCATTTTTTAAAGGCACCATAGTGCGAATTTAGCTTGATGTTAAAAATTTTGAAGTCTAGCATAGCTAGAAGATTTGGAATACCTATGCTTCCACCATCAACTTCAATTTCTCTAATGATCCATTGCTTAATAAGGCTATCTATTCTTATCATCCTCAATACTCCATTCATACTTAGTTATACCCCAGTTCATCAAACTTACTACACTTTAAAAATCCAGGAACTTGCCATAATCATATGAGTTTAGAAACTTATCCTAGTCAGACCATAGGCGTCCATTCACTGAGGGGTTCAAAACATATCATATGATTATGAGTCACGAACTTACCATATGCATTAGTTTTAAGAACCGTACTTAATCTTAATATCATCTAACCTAATCTTATTTTCTCTACCTATCCGTTATACACATGAGAAAAGAATCACCTTCTCAACAGGTATATAGCAAATAGCGCGACACAAACATTTCAATGATTATCACTGCCAGAAGCTAAGTGGTTGTTACACCAAGTACAATTCCCCGCCCATACAAAGAATAATACAACTTAGCTGCATTGAAATCCCACCCAATTCTAGCTTCCCCTTACTCAATATGAATTTTATTTAATCCGTATCTCATCATCTACAACTCTTTTCTAAGTTTGCATAGTACCATTTTATAGTACATTCTCTTTATAACATCAGGCTATATCATTCCAATCATTTCATAGATTTTCTGCTATTCAATCTGATCACGCTGTGATCTTATCTTATAATCGTGTTATATTACGATTCTCTTATATCTTATGATCGTTTTGTTTTACGATCTCCTTTCCCTTTATACTTTTGGTCTCATAGACTTTATCTATTCATTATTACTTTTTGTCTTTAACATCAGAGTTAGGTAACTCTAGATCTTTATAACTTTTCAAGATTCTTCTTTGAATCTTATTTACTAAATAATGAATTTTCCAAATTAATCTCTTATCAAATTAAACTCTATTTGAGTTTATTCCTTATCCTTATCACTATGGTTATAGCTTAAGGTACACCTACCTAAGGTTTATAACCGACAACTTTAATACCAACTGTAACGCCCCCAAAATCGGGACTATTTTCCTTCCCGATTTTGTGCGTTAATATTATCTTGTTCTAGCTTTAAAACATTATTTAATGTTAAAATAGCTAAAAATATGGAATAATTTTTTTTTTCTTTCTATTCATTCATTCCCTGAATCGCAACCTTTATAATTCTTCTTTATACTAGAATTATATTTATTTTATCAAAGTAACATATGAATATATACAACTCATCTCTCTTCAAACAAATATTCCTTATTCAATAAACATTTCAAACTGTTCATAGTTGTCTTTTAGTCATATCTAGAATCATGAGAATCTTCATCTATATTTCTCTACAATTTCTAAATAAAGAATAGATATCCTTTGCACGTCTTCCAATCGTTATCATCTGGTCAGCTAGAGATCATATCACATTTCAAACATGCAAAAATTATATTTTTGCAACTCTATCATATCTTGAATCTATATCATGATTCAACTTGTATATCACAGTCAATATCAATATAGATATAAAAATTTAGTTATTAAAATTTTCTTAGTTCCAGAATTCCCAGCTGTTATAATCTATACTCATATTCAGGATAATATAAATATAAAGACCCATTCCGAAAAGTCTCATTTGAACATAAGGTTCAAACCTTTAACTTTACTCATCCCGGAATCTTTAAAACATAATTCATCAACTGTATATTTGCTATACCCCACTTCATGCACTTCTATGCTATTATATTAACTTACTTTACAAAATAATAGTAAAGCTACATCTCGTATTCAAAAAGATTATTTCTATTCAGCATAATTATTGGGTAGAACAACATTTACACTACTCAATTAAATCACTTTACAACAAGTAGCCTCAGCTCGGAACAATCTAAACTTGATGAAGCAATACATCTTTAATACTCATGTCTCATCACAAATCTTCGTTGTTATGACCATCTGATAAATCAACATTAATCTGCAAAATTGTTTGCAAGATTGAGCACTACGACCAAACAAGTCTAACAGTTTTCATGCTTCACATAGCACATAATATCATGCATGTATCATATTTCAAGATTATTACAATTTAAGTAACATTTGTATCTCACACATCAAATATCAAATCAAGACTGAGTTTTAAAAACTCAATCAAATTTAGTCAATAGTTGACTTTCATCATTCCACGAGTATAACATGTAATCCATGTAATCATGTCAAATTCATAGAACAAATAGGAACTGAAAAACTTGCCTCTTTGATGCGAAGCTATTAATTTTACGCGATTACACGTATTCGAGGTATTATGCTCCTGTATAGCACCAATATACACATAATGTTATTACAATGTATAACATTACCATATTCTACAAATTCTATTTAAATTTATGTTTTGCAAGTCTAATATCTCATTCTTAACTTCTCTTATTTTAATAAGTTTGCTACATATGTATGTGGTATAGATCTTATTAGCTTTTATTAGGTTAATAAACCAACCCACTTATTTTTCAAATACCTCATCCATGCTTAAATGTGAATTTTTTTATTGGTACCTCGTTGAATACAATGATAGGCAGAAATAAATACACCTTGGATTAAACAAAGCTAGCTTTTCCTTGTATAATCAAAATATAACACATAAGTTACAACATGCCTCCTCAATTCATTTGAGACTAACTATATTAACTTATAAATCTTTTAGTTTGTACAACTAATTATAATCGAACCCAACACTTTTCAACTTTATACTTTTATAATCTTAAGTTCTTAAGATTTTACCATGTTTTAGATTAGTTAACTAATCCTTAATCCGTTCCTGAATTGATTTCATTATGTCGTTGCTATTTTTCATTATTAATGTCGTGCATATTACTTTATGTATTAAAGCTTATTGCTTAACATGAAACACGTTCCATAATTTCAACTTAACTTGAACATATTAAGATTAACAACTGAATTCTAATTTATCAATCATATTGGGTTCAATTAATGGTCCAATTATAAATTAATTATATATTATTATATATCTTAACTCTTTTAATGCTCAACACCCACAATCGAAATCAAAACGCAAGACAAAACGCTGCCCGACAACTGGTTGCCAGGCGTCTGCCCATGTGTTGCCCGCTGCTGGGCCAACTACCTGGTGCAGCTGCTGCCCTGCCCCCAGCTCCGCCTTATCATAATGGTTACTTTGTGATTTTAGAACATTAAATCTACATTTTCATTAACCTTCAAACTTGGGCCATTAAGACTGTATTTCATAGTATTTTAGAAAAATATAACTCTTCTAATTTGGGCATCCTAGATAGGTTAAATAGAGGACTAAAACTGCCTTGTCGAAACAGTTTTCAATTTTTTTTCCAACTGTACCCTCTCTTTCTCAAACACCCATAACTTTTTTGTTTCAAAACATTTTTGAGCGATTCTTGAGCCCACACGAAGCTAACTTCTGGGACTACAACTCCTATTAAATAACCTTTTCCAAATTTTGCACCCATAATTCCAGAAAATTCGTGTAAGGGGCTGCTTCAAATCTGTTTTCCAGATTTGGGCAGTTTTGACGCACCCACTTTGGCACGTCTTAACTCAGTTGTCCGAACTCAGAATTAGTCTGTTCCAAAGGCTATGGCTAGCTGGGATTGTACACTACTAGACCCCAGAAACTTAAAATTTTCCAACAAATCTAACTATCCGAAACAGTTAGCCAAAAGTAGTCCGACACACCAAATTTTAAAATTTTCATTTTGGCTTAAAATTGCTTTTTGTTCTAATTCGATTTACCCAAACTCTGTATTTATTTATATATAACATATATGCATATATCTTGAGTCTTAGCTCTGCCTAATTAGGAGTTTTTAGGCAAAATGGCCCTTTTAGGACTTTAATCGAACATGTCGTGTGCGACTCTATAATGGGTTGAGATCATGTGGTTTTTTTTGTTTCATTCCCATTTTGCCATCCTTATAACTCCGCACAAAAATTACTAAACTCCATGGTTCTAATATCAATCCACTACAACCAATATACAAAGAAAACTATACATACTATTTATTTCATAAATTAGTTTACTAACTTTGAAACTTTGAATAAATTTCATTCCTTTAGTTTCTAAAACATACCTTATATTATAAACTTCATTGAGCTTAGTTACCAATTGATTTCATAGCCCATTCACATACAAATTAACTATTTAACTAATTATCTACATATATGATGAGGACATGGCATGTGTGGACTTAAATAAGGTAAAGGGGCGTGACGCGAGTCACAAGAAATTTAGAATCCAAGAAGTTCAAACAAGGCCTCGATGGATTGATCCAAGATGTTTGAAGTTTTAACGCATGTGGAAGACCAAAGAGGAGGAAAAAAGAAGCATTGACACACAATTTGAATTAATTTAATTGGGTCAATTTAATCTGCCTCAAATTCTAATCTTCTTAAAGAAAGCTCAACATATTTTACATGCAAGGGGAGTTATTATTCACGTGGGTTGGTTTATTAATTTAGTAACTGTCATGTGGGCTGGACCTTTTTAAGTTATCAGATTTCATATTATGTTGGATATATGATGATATGGGCAAGTCTTAAAGGAATGGTCTCAGCAAGCACAAGATTTTATATGTACACGTGGACATCAAGGGATGTTGGCATGCAAAGGAGTTACATGGATTCTATATTCTGCAGTTACATTAGATCATGCAATCTTTCATGCAAATCAATTCACACGGGTTTTTAATAGCCTCCACGCGCAAATTGATTTCTTATACACGGCAAGTTCACGTGGAAGAATTATTAGATAATAAATTCAATTGTAATTAGGATTTTTTTAATTTTTTTTATTAGAATTCTTTTTCAAATTGAAATCTATTAGGGTTGTAGTTTATAAATTCCTATTAGGATTTGGATTATTTTGAGTAGTATAAATAGAGGTCTAAGTTGATGTAATCAAACACATTATTTATTATTCAATATATTTGTGAGTTTATTCTCTACTTTTGGTTCTTTGAAGAATTCCTAAGAAAATAGTAGTTTCTTAGTTATTTCTTTGAGAATCAATTTGACTTATCATACAACAATTCATAGTTGTGTGTGGCGTCTTCTACCGCATCAATCGTCGATTGTTCCAAGATTACCGCTTCAATATAAGCGAGGGGTCAAGGTGTCGTTGATGTCCATTCAATGCAGATTCCGAACGCGAGCAATTGTACCAAGATTACCGTCTAAAGTATAGACGAGGGGTTAAGGTGTTGCAAGCAATTCACCCAACAACTGTGCTAGAAACGATCTGGGTGATGACCACCTCACGCAAGCGTGCCGTGGAGTCTATCATTTGGTATCAAAGCTAAGCCTTTCTAGCAAGTTACTTATCTTTAATTTTCTGTCGAAATATATATTGTAAAAAGAAAATATAGAAAAAAAATTCATATTCTATTTTCATTGTGCTAACCAAACTTGTAGCACACCATCAAATCATCAAATTCCAACAAAGATTTCATACCGTTCCATCATCATCAATTCTGAAACGGAGCTACAATTTACAAATCTGAAACATACAAGAGGAGTACAAGGCAATCGATCGGTGATTTTGTGGTATTCTAATAGTTACACCATCTATATTTTTGTTTCGTGATAAGTAATTTTGAATTGATTAGTAAAACCAAGAATTTTGCTAGGGAATTCAATAAGAACCTATTAGAGAGAATATTTGAGGTAAAAGGCTTAGTGGTGAGATTAATCGAGGGTAAAAGCCAATTTATTGAGAGTATACACGAGTGAACCATTGATTCGAGCGAAACACGTAAGGGAGTGGTGAGGAAACTATTTTCTACTAACCCTTATTTTGTAGGAAATATGTCTAACTCGAAGGATAAAGGAACTTATGAGGAACAGCCCTCAACAGCTGAATTAAAATTCTAGATGGAAGCAATGCATAAAGAATGGGATCGAAGATTGAGAAAGACTTTGGAGCAAATGCAAGAACAATTAGAAGAGATAAGGGTGTCTATGGCTGAGCTATCCCAAAACACTCATGGGATGCAAAACAAGATAAGGACACAACAAACTGACGCAAGAAAGGAAGAGCCTTACGGTGAGGACAGTAGTGCAGTGGAAGATAGTGAATCTAATTTTCGACATCAAAGACACGGAGGTGCTAGGGAAAGAAGAGGTCAGGACAGAGAAGATGTCAATTTGGATAGCATAAAAATGAAGATTCCATCTTTCCAAGGCACAGGTGATCCTAAGGCTTATTTAGATTGGGTAACCAAGATGGAGCGAATCTTTGACTGTCACAATTATTCAGACCTTAAGAAAGTCAAACTGGCCGTTACGGAGTTTTCTGGATATGCATTGATATGGTGGGATCAGTTGACAGCTAATCGAAGAAGGTGTGAAGAGTGGCCGATTATAACTTGGGCGGAGATGAAAGCTATCATGAAAAAGAGGTTTGTACCAGCATACTATCAACGAGAGATCATTCGTAGTTTACAAACTCTTAAACAGGGAAGTCGAAGTGTGGATAAATATTACAGGGAGATGGAAATGTTGAAGGATCAGGCTAATGTGATTGAGGATAATGAAACAGCGATGGCTAGGTTCTCGGTAGGACTGAACTGGGAGATTGCAGACTTGGTTGAACGACAACATTATTTGGAGTTAGAAGAACTTGTACATATGGCTACTAAGATAGAGAAACAACTCAAGAGGCGAGGAGGACAATGGGGACAATCTAATGCTAGTTCATCATGGAGACCTAATTTAGTAAAGCGAGAGGAAAAGACAGCTGCGTTCAAACCAAAGGTGGAACCTAAGCAAGGATCGACTAGCCGAGAAACACAAGGTAAAACTGAACAACCTTCTTTTGGTCGTAATCAGGATATTGTATGCTTTAAGTGTCAAGGCAGGGGACATATTTCTAGCCAATGTCCAAATCAGAGGAGAATGTTGTTGCTTGACAATAGAGATGTGGAGACCGAGGGGGAAGAGAGTGACACTAATTATATACCACCATTAAAGGAGATAGGTGAGGATGCGATACATGGTGAAATTCTGGTTACAAGAAGAGCACTTAGTACGTAGGTTAAGGAGGAGAGCAGTGAACAGCGGGAGAATCTATTCCATACTCGATGTCTTATGAATGGGAAAATTTGTTGCGTAGTTATAGATGGAGGCAACTGTACAAATGTGGCAAGCACTACGATGGTGGAGAAATTGGGGTTACCTACTACCAAACATCCGCAGCCGTATCGTTTGCAGTGGCTCAATGATAATGCAGACACTAAAGTAACCAAACATGTGTTAGTTCCATTTGCTATTGGTCGGTATGTTGATAAGATATTGTGTGATGTGGTGCCTATACAGGCAGGGCATATGTTATTGGGTAAGCCATGGCAGTTTGATAGGAAGGTTCAACATGATGGGTTTACCAATGTATATTCATTTGTTTACGACACGAAGAAAATCTCTTTGCGACCTTTGTCACCACAACAAGTACATGAAGATCAAATTCATTTGCAGAAAGATTATGTACAAAGAAAAAGGAGTGAAGAAAAGAAAAATCAAGAAGAAAAAAAGAGAGAAAAAGAATGAGAGAAAAAGAAAGATGAGAGAAAAACAAATATACTAGCAAAAAAGAGTGATGTGAGAAGAGCTTTGATTTCTAAACAGCCTATGATTTTACTTCGGTATAAAGAGGCGTTTTTGAATACTAACGCTAATGAATCTTTGCCTAGTGTTGTTTCATCTCTCTTACAGGAATTCAAAGATGTATTTCCCGAGGAGCTTCCTCATAGACTACCACCTATTAGGGGAATTGAGCATCAAATTAATTTTGTTCCTGGTGCGACGATTCCAAATCTTCCAGCTTATTGGAGTAATCCCGAGGAGACGAAGGAGTTACAAAGGCAGGTTGACGAGCTGATGGGGAAAGGATTCGTGAGAGAAAGTATGAGCCCGTGTGCAGTTTCGGTGATTCTAGTGCCAAAAAAGGATGGAAAATGGAGGATGTGCATCGATTGTCGAGCGCTAAATAACATTACGATAAAATATCAACATCCCATTCATCCTTTAAATGACATGTTAGAAGAATTACATGGGTCTTGCATATTTTCAAAAATTAATTTAAAAAGTGGTTATCATCAAATTAGAATGCAAGAGGGTGATGAATGGAAAATAGCGTTTAAAACTAAATATGGTCTTTATGAGTGGTTGGTATTACCTTTTGGGTTAACTAATGCACCCAACACTTTTATGAGATTAATGAACCATGTTTTGCGTTCATTCATTGGAAAATTTATCATAGTTTATTTTGATGATATCTTGATTTATAGCAAAAACTTGGAAGATCATGCATTGCATTTAAAATCTGTTTTAGATGTACGTAGGAAAGAAAAGTTATTTGCTAACATGGAAAAATGCATGTTTTGTTCGGATAGAATTGTTTTTCTTGGCTTTGTTGTGAGTTCACAGGGAGTCCAAGTTGATGAGGAGAAAATACGTGTGATCCGGGATTGGCCGAGTCCAACAAATGTGAGTCAAGTACGAAGCTTTCATGGACTCGCAAGTTTCTACCGATGCTTTGTTCAGAATTTTAGTGAGATTACAGCACCATTGACCGAGGTCATCAAGAAAAGTGTGGGCTTTAAGTGGGGTGATGAACAGGAAAAAGCATTTAATTTGATTAAGGATAAATTGACAAATGCTCCTTTACTTATTTTGCCTAACTTTGCTAAAACTTTTGAGATTGAGTGTGATGCTTCGGGTTTAGGGATTGGAGCTGTGTTGATGCAAGAAGGGAAACTAGTGGCGTATTTCAGTGAAAAATTGAGTGGGGCAGCTTTGAACTATCCTACATATGACAAAGAGATGTACGTTTTGGTTAGAGCTTTGGAGACATGGCAACATTACTTGTGGCCTAAGGAGTTTGTGATCCACACTGATCATGAATCATTGAAATATTTGAAGGGTCAACACAAGTTGAACAAAAGGCATGCACGATGGATGGAATTTATCGAGACATTTCCATATGTTATTCGATATAAGCAAGGTAAGGAGAACGTCGTTGCAGATGCTTTGTCTCGCAGGTATGTTTTGTTAAATACTCTTGATACGAAACTACTTGGGTTTGAACGAATTAAAGAGTTATATGATAATGACCTTGATTTCGATAAAGAGTTTAAAACTTGTGAAAAGAATGTTGTGGGTAAATACTTTAGAATTGATGGATTCTTGTTTCGTGAAAATAAACTATGTATACCTACATTTTCTTTACGTGAGTTGTTAGTTAGGGAATCACATGGGGGTGGTTTAATGGGATAATTTGGTGTTGATAAAACTTTTGCTGTTTCGAAAGAACATTTTTATTGGCCTCATATGAAACGAGGTGTGGAAAGAATATGTGATAGATGTATTACTTATCGCCGCGCTAAATCTCGTGTTCAACCTCATGGATTGTATACACCATTGCCTATTCCTAATGAACCTTGGATTGATCTTTCTATGGACTTTGTGTTTGGTTTACCTAGGTCTAAGCATGGTTATGATTCGATATTTGTGGTCGTGGATAGATTTTCAAAAATGGCACATTTTATTCCATGTCATAAAACTGATGATGCATCTCATGTTGCTGATTTGTTCTTTAGGGAGATTGTGTGTTTGCATGGTATGCCTAAAACTATTGTTTCTGATAGAGATACAAAGTTCTTAAGTTACTTTTGGAAGACTTTTTGGTGTAAATTAGGTACTAAACTGTTATTTTTAACTACTTGTCATACACAAACTGACGGTCAAACTGAAGTAGTAAATAGGACTTTGTCGGCATTATTACGGGCTATCATTAAAAAGAATATTAAGCAATGGGAAGAATGTTTACCACATGTTGAGTTTGCATATAACCGTTCTGTTTATTTTGATACTAATTTTTCTCCATTTGAAATTATATATGGTTTTAATCCTTTGACACCGTTGGATTTATCACCGTTACCTGTTTCTGAATATACTAACATGGATGGAAAGAAAAAGGCTGATCTTGTTAAACTGATTCATGAAAAGCCGGACTAAATATTGAAGCGGAGGATCTAAACGATTACATTAAGCACGCGAACAAGGGACGACATCAAGTAATCTTTGAGCCCGGAGATTGGGTGTGGTTACATATGCGGAAAGAAAGATTCCCAGTTCAAAGACGGTCGAAATTGCTTTCGAGGGGAGATGGTCCATTTCAAGTTCTCGAGCGTATCAATGATAATGCCTATAAATTGGATTTGCCAGGTGAGTATAATGTTAGTGCCACATTTAACGTTCTTGATCTAAGCCCGTTTGATGTAGGTGGCGATTTGAGGACAAATCCTTTTCAAGAGGAGAGGAATGATGAGGACATGGCATGTGTGGACTTAAATAAGACTAAAGGGACGTGGGGGTCAAGCATGGCTAGAACTAAGAAGTTCAAACAAGGTCTCAATGGATTGATCCAAGATGTTTGGGCTGAAGCTAACGCAAGAAAGACCAAAGAGGAGGCAAAAGATCATGACACACAAATTTGGGTCAATTTAATACAAGCCCAAATTCTAATCTTCTTAGCAAAGTCAACATATTTTACATGCAACGGGAGTTATTATTCACGTGGGTTGGGTTATTAATTTAGTAACTGTCATGTTGGTCGAACTTTTTTAAGTTATTAGATTTCATATTATGTTGGATATACGATGATATGGGCAAGTCTTAAAGGAATGGTCTCAGCAAGCACAAGATTTTATATGTACACATGGACATAAAGGGATGTTGACATGCAAAGGAGTTACATGGATTCTATATTCTGCAGTTACATTAGATCATACAATCTTTCATGCAAATCAATTCACATGGGTTTTTAGCAGCCTCCATGCGCAAATTGATTTCATATACACGGCAAGTTCACGTGGAAGAATTATTAGATAATACATTCTATTGTAATTAGGATTTTTTATTATTTTTTATTAGAATTCTTTTTCAAATTGAATTCTAATAGGGTTGTAGTTTATAAATTCCTATTAGGATTTGGATTGTTTTGAGTAGTATAAATAGAGGTCTAAGTTGATGTAATCAAACACATTATTTATTATTCAATATATTTGTGAGTTTATTCTCTACTTTTGGTTCTTTGAAGAATTCCTAAGAAATTAGTAGTTTCTTAGTTATTTCTTTGAGATTCAATTTGACTTATCATACAATAATTCATAGTTGTGTGTGACATCTTCTACCGCATCAATCGTCGATTGTACTAAGATTACTGCTTCAATATAAGCGAGGGGTTAAGGTGTCGTTGATGTCCATTCAATGTAGATTCCAAACGCGAGCAATTGTACCAAGATTACCGTCTAAAGTATAGACGAGGGGTTAAGGTGTTGCAAGCAATTCACCCAATAACTGTGCTAGAAACGATCCGGGCGACGACCACCTCACGCAAGCGTGTCGTGGAGTCTATCAATATCTAACTGACTGATTCAATTTATCATGAATTTCATAAAAAACATAATACATACTAATATATACCTTTCTTGCTTGGTTATGGTTTCACTATCTTTTATGCTTTATTCCAGCTGCCCAATCAATTCTTGAAGCTTCTATTTTTGTTTTAGCCGAACATAGTGGGATGGAATTATGCACGGATGGACTGAGGATTGACAGGGAAAGTGGCCGGTGGAGCTTGGCCAGGAAAGAGTAGAAAATTTTAGTTTGGTTTTGAATTTATAGCAACCCTTTCCTTGTTCCCCAAAAAATTTGCTTGGCCATTACATATAAGGATTTCTGAATTTTAAGCCTATACTTCCTTCTTCATGCCAACTCCTACTTAATAAAGTTCATATTTAACACAACTCATGTTTTATCTCTTACTGACTCAGCTGCTTGTTTTCTTTTCCCTGACTTATATTATTTCCTCTTTTCTCTCTAAACTTAGCCAATTTGGCTAAAATTGAATATAAGTAAATTTTGATTTTGATTATATAAAAGCTACTTTTAATTTTTATAAGTTAGTCACTCAACTTAAGTCTTCTCTAGTCTTCCCCCTAGTCTTTAAAAGCTTGCAAATCACCCCCTAACATATTCTTAGCATATTCTCAGAATATTCTTTATTCCTTAACATATTTCTTAAGATATTTTCTTAAGTTTCAACTATTAAGTTTTTAACCCTAAGGTTTTCTTAACTCACACAATTCCCCCTTAACTTTCATAATTCACTTCCATACTTTATTAAGTTAGTTAATTACCCAATCTTAGTAATTTAATTTAATTAAATAAGTTACTACATAAATTTCCTTAATTTATTTTACCCTCTCGGAATCATATAATTTACATAACGAATCTTTGATATATAAAATATAACATAATATATTCAAATTACATATTTATTTTATAAATGTTAAATAAATATACTGCACACAATTTCTTATGTAAATACAATTATTTACATACCCAAGATATTATAATATAATATCCTTACTTCATTATCATAAATTCAATTAAGAATTTATTTACTTTCTTAAGATATTAAGATAAATATAATATCTTTTCTTTATTAAATTAATTTTATATATGAATTTATTCTAATACTCTTGGGTAAAGTATATATAAATATTATATGCTTAACGCCTCTTTTTTGCCTCATTACTCAAATTGTTCCCAACAATTTTATTTCTCTGTGTATATATATATATATTAACTTGCAAATATTCTTTATAATGCACATGTACTCACATCACATATAGAAAATAAATAATAGATTTATTCTCCCACCTTATAAATTGTTTATATCAATTTATTTATATATAGTAAGTATAACTTAATATATTTACCGTATAAATGGAAATTTATTCAAGTAAATAAGATATTATAATTAAAATAATGCCTTTTCTTTATTAAAATAATTCAACTCTAGAATTTATTTTAATATCATTTATTTAAAGTATACAATAATTCTTGTATACTAATTACTTTCTTTTCCTTCTATAAATTGTTTTCAACAATTTAACTATAATAAATATAATAATATACTTACTACATTAAAACAAACATACCTTACGTCGAATAATGTAATACATGATTTCTTCAATAAAAGGTGGTTATACATTAAGTATATATTTAATGCCATCAATTCACCACATTAAAATAATTTAATATTATGGATTATTTTAATTCTACCCATCTCATTTCCTTTAATAAATTTCCCCTACAATTTATTTACATATAATAAATATATAATACCAATATATTTATTAAGTATAAACATCACATATTGCATAGTTCATACCCACTTATGCAATATAATATCATACAACATATTATCTAATAAGAATTTTATTTATTTAATTCTTACTTTAATATTACCCAAAAAATTGGGTTATTACAGCTAGGGCTATGAATTATTGAGTATATATTAAGTAATAGCAAGCTGAAAATAAAACTTGCTCATTGTGAGAATAACTTGTGTCAAATAATTGAAATAAGACAATTCGACATTAGGAATTGGAATTCAAGAAAATTGCATTCACAATACACGAATGACAATAAAGAAACTTGTCTAAAAATAAACAAGTTAGAATACATCAATAAGTATTGAAATTCAAAACTTGTTCGAATAAAGTTAAAGTTATAGCATTCTCAAATTGTGATTAGGAATACAAGAATTCGCTTAATGAAAGTTTAAAGAAAAAAACTTGCTCAATGTAAAAAGATAAGGTTTAGAAACTTGCCTCAAGCGTAAGCTATAATATTAAAACTCACATTCACCTACACATTTTAGTGGAATCACAATATCTATTAGACATGTTAACATCCACTTAAAAAATAACACCATTTCTAGCTAAACTTGTTAATTTAGTACAAATCTTATGCTACTATATAAATATCAGAAATTCCAAGTGTTAACTTTCACAACACTTATTTATTAATCCTCGTATACACTAATTTCTAACATATCGCATTCATTGTGTACGCTAAGTCATAACATAACGCGTTCGTAACTTACTAATCATTTTTACAACTTTGAGTTTTTCAATGACATATCACGGTTCTGTTATAACCTTCTTACTACATATTTGAAACATTAACATAACATAAAGCTAAGTTACAATGGTATCCAAAGTCTGCAGAAGTAGCAGACTTCAACATCTCAGATGTGGTATGGCACATTCATGCCATACACAAGCACAGGGGATGGCAGAATTCTATAGATTTTAGCCTTAGCACCCAGCGTAGGCTGCTATTTGGTGTACTGCATAAAACAAGAAACAGATGAATAGTAGCCGTTTTTAGCCCAACTAACACGAATTTCACCCACAAAATAGTGAAATTAACATATACAATTGATATAAAACTATCATAAACATGTTTCCTCACATATTCATCAATAAGAACAATTTAACAACAACTTTCACTAATTTAAATCCTCAAATTCCATATTTTCATATAAAAACTCAAATTTTGAGTTCCTTCACAAAAATTCACACTGTAATCACAGTTCTACACCAAATCACTTCGTTCAAACTACGTTATCTTCGTTTCTTAATGGACTAGCATAATCAAAACTCAATTGGCAGTTCAACATACAAATTAACCACTAAAATTGGTACTTTCACAAGCCATATGAGAAATACATACTGTAAACATTTTTCTTCCTTTTTAACCATAATTAGCATACAAACTCTTGTTTAAATACTAGTTCTAATCACCACGAACATTTACAATCGCATGTAATCAGTTGTATAACAACAATTTCAATAATTGAATTCACAGAATTTAGGAATTATGCCGTAAAACTCATATATATATATATATATATATATATATCAACATATAACATTAAGGTTACGAATAATACCTTCAATTAGCTTGAATGATCTTTGCTAACACCACAGAAATTGCTTGAAAACTTAGAACTTTCTCTCAAATTCTCTCACAACCTCTTTGTTCTGTAAACCTTCTTCTCAGACTTAGCAAATAACTAAAGCGTAAACTAAAACCCAACTGATAACCAAATGCATAAAAAGAAACTGATATGGCTATAATAAGCCTAATCAGTTACAAAATATAACGTATAGATTATAAATATATTTTATTTATTATTTAATTTGTTTTATTTATAATTCAAAAATCAAAAATCCAAAAGCCATAAGGCTTTGTTTGGCAAAAAGTCTTTAAAATAAAGACTTAATATTTTTAAGTCTTGTTTGGTCAAAACTAAATTAAACCACTCTAATTTTATTTTAATAAACCATTTAGTTTATAATTTATAATCACATATTATTTATTAGGATTTCCATATCCCACATTAATCAAATAAATTAATTACACATACTATATTTTAAGTAAATATTCCACTTTAACAAATATCACAAATTTATAATTTCATTATAATTTTATTTAATAATTTAACATACCATTTTAAATTATTAAATTAATACAACAACAATATTGAAAGTAGTATGCATACAAGCCAATCATGTATGATGATAAAGCATATACTTTGTAATCAATCTTATTTGTTTATTAATAAAAGAATTATTTATTAAAGGCATTTATTATCTATATGGTCTTTGTTTTAATAATATGTGATAAACCCATAGTTTTAAGCAATTCTTTTAGAATCATGATGAGATCATGCTAATAAGATCTAAATTCTTAGATAGCTTAAAACTAAAATGTTCCCAATCAATGGATTACTAAAAAAGGGATTAGTGAATCCGGGATAGATTAGAAATACGTACGTTCTTTTCATTGGATGAGGATGATTGATCTCATGATCATTTGTGTGGAGACACTAAAGCAAGTATGTAGGTGCTTATTAGAGAATAAGTTCCTTCGAACGTGACTCGCTAAGGAATACCTAATGGAGTTTTACTCTGTCATCAATAGGAATTCTCAGTAGTGATAGTAGTACAAATGATCCTTAGACTTGAAATCATCATAGTATCTTATATATAATGAATTACACTTTGACTTATTCCTTAAGACTCTTAGAGTATATCAAAGGGTATGCTTGGGTATAATAATTTATATATGGAGATAATGAATGATCAATAAAGAATCTACCACTTCTAATAAAAGAAGAGAAATGTCCTATGTGATTCGATAAATGACAACCCAACAATCCTTGGCCAATATGGAATGAAATTAGAAAGTAATTTCTAATTTACATTCATTAGGAGTTGTGCATTTAGGAATCGAAATACATATAATTAAATAAAATAAGACTTGACAGTAATTCCATGTCTTATATTTAATTGGGACATTGTATGATGGAAGGATTGAATTATACGGTAACTATTAATTCAAAGGTTCTTTTATGATTAATGTTGAAATCTATATTATTTGGAAAGTCGTTGATCGCTAGGGAGGCTTATCCCTATTGTAGAATAAATATTATTTATTTAAATAAATTAATCGTTTAATTTATTTATTTAAATAAGGTTAGAATTTTTCTAATTGATTTATTCACAACCAGGTTTAATATGGAGAACCTAAAGGGTCACACCATAAAAGGAAGAATAATTATTTAAGAAGTTAATGACATAATCGTAATAATATGTTAAGTATATTTAATTTAATCTATGATGATAGAATAAATTAAATATCTTAATATTTATTATTTAATATTTTAGAAATATTAAATATAAATTAATAAGAGGAGTCATATTAATATTATTACAATTATTATTATTTTAATTTCTAAAAGAGTTTAGGAATTAATTTAATATAAGTACTCTCATTTATTCCTAATAGGATTAGGAGGGAAAATTAGTTAAAGGAGTTTAATTAATTATCCCTAATAGGATTAGGGAGCCCATTTAATTAAAAGAGTTTAATTAAATAAATAATATCATATTTTAATAGGGTTACCTGATATCTTTATAAGAGGAGTCTTATATCAGATATCACATATACGTAATTTTAATAGTTGGAGAGTACGCCCCTTTTTCTATAGAGATAGGAAATTTAATAGTTGGAGAGTACGCCCCTTTTTCTATAGAGATAGGAAAAACTAGGGTTTGAGCCAATACACCCTTCTTCTTGAAAATTCTTCTTCCTTGGTGGATCACCTCTATAGGCCATACACTTGGGTGGCTTACATTGATCAAAGGAAGGAATTTACGCGGAGATTCAAGGAGATCGCGGAGAAGTAGGAGGTGAACTCATACCTGAGGAAGCTCGTTTCTACTTGGGTATGATTTCATAACTTCTTATTTTTCGTTTAATTAATAATATGCATAAAGGATGATCCGGGTAATTGATTTATGAAAAATTTTAAAATCTGATTTTATTTTGCTTCCGCTTATTTTTGCAATTTGATTGCTGCTTTGATTTTCATAAAACCTTACAGTGGTATTAGAGCCAAACTTTATGCGCAATATTAATTATTTTGATTCCATATATGTATGGGTATATATTTTGAATAATTTATTGGGCATAATTTGTTTTATAGAATTATTATTTTATGAAAAAAAAATGCCGAAAAAGTTTTCAGAAAACGTTTTTTTAATACTTCCGTGGGTAAATATTTTTTTTAAAGAGTGAAAGCCGGAAAAAGTTTTCGGATCCGTGGGTGTTTTTTTTTTAGAAAAATTAATTATCCTGGATCACTCTCTACATTACATCTTTATTCATGTGATTCAAAAACCTTATATATATATATATATATATATATATATATATATATATTAGTTATATTATACCTCTTGGTCTTGGTCACGTGAATTGGCTGTAAAGGAAACCACGGAACACGTTTTTTTTAAATAATAAACCGTTAATCTTATGTGGATATGATTATATCCGTAATATATATTTAATATATATTATATATATTATAACCGTACGGTTATATTATATTATATATATATATATATATATATAATATTCTTAATAATTTTATAATTAAAATAAAGAGTTTATTTAATCTTGAAATTGGATTTCATGCAACATAAAATTGCCCATTAAATGATATTCATATATATATGGAATAATTTTATTTATTGATACATATGGTGATATGTATGATAATAAATGTGATTGATTATGGACTATTGACCAATGTGATTGGATTTATTTTGGTTGGATGTTTGAATGAATGAGTTTTATTAAATGGGGTCTGCGTATTTCGTCTTTTCTGGTTTTATTCTTGATGTAAATTCTATCTCTCTCCTATGTACTTCCCCTTGACTGCTGATCAAGGTTTCTATTTAAATTAAATAGTTTAATGTAATAGGATTATTTAGAATTTTTTTGAAGAACAGGAGATTAAGGAGAAAGGAGCTCGAAGACCCGTTTGTAATGGAGCCCGGGTTTAAATGTAGTAGTTATATTTAAATGTTTATTCTTGCGCCCTAGGTTTTGACTTTTTGGTTCACTTGGTGGCTCTAGTGAACCAAACTAGAATAAAAGTCCATAATCAATCCGGGTAGAATATAGTATTCTATATGTGCATGCTAGTATTATATATTATATATATTATATATTATGTAAACATGCTTCACATGTTTAATAATATAACGCGTATTTTATATATATATTTGCATGCGCGCTAAACAAGATGAGACTAATAATAACAAAACCCTCAATGAAATTATATTAAGTTGTAACGTTCAAAGATATTTGGAATATCGAACGCCGCCTTCTAGCATGATAAAAACAATAGAGCATTGAATATTTAATATGAGTTTGTTGTGCACACACAAGGCGAGTATTAAATATTTGAGATGTTGTTTTCATTACATTTGATGTTTATAAGGAATTGAACATTACCGTTTTTTTGTGCACACATAAGGGTTATAGTTTTCTCTTCACTTATATGGAAATGCTGGGTATGAATTAACTTAAATCATTTTAGTTCGGATATGCACACACTTGACCATTATGATTTAAGAGGCAAAATATAAGGAGTTACATGATGATATAATTGACAAGAGTTGTCTACCTATTTATTTATATATAGTTTGTTGTGCACACACAAGGCTATATACATTTGAAATGAGATCCTTATTCTCACTAGCAAATCTTTAATTAGACATTTCCGAACTATATTCATGAGGGTAATATAGTTTGAAAAAAATAGTGGAAGATACCAATATAAAATAAGACCTAATTTATTTTGGTAATTAATTAAATGAATGTTTGCTAAAATATTGTCCTTTTACATGCAGAATTTTGAAAATGCCACATTCACTAATTTCACTGCGTAGCATATTTGATGCTAATAAAAAACTGACCGAATCAATTATACTGATTGGTTAAGAAATCGAGAATTGTTATCATTCTTTGAAAAGATTTCTTACATCCTAAATTACTGCATACGCAAAAAGTTGCAGAAATAGACTCTGAGGAAGAGATTGCTACTTTTAAACAGTGGCAAGATGATGCATCAGTGGCTCAATGCATCATGCTCGCATCCATGAGTAATGAGCTTCAGCGTGAGCATGAAAACATGGAGGCTCCTACTATGCTCCTGCACATTCAAGAGTTGTATGGTGAGAAAAGTAGGACTGCTAGATATGAGATATCTAAGGAGCTCTTCCGATCTCGGATGACCGAGGGCACTACCGTTGAGACTCATGTCTTAAAGATGATCAATCTGATTGAACATCTTGGACAGCTTGGGTTCGTCATGGATGGGGAGTTGAGTCAAGATTTAGTCTTGCAGTCACTCCCAGACACATTCTCATAATTTGTTGTGAATTTTCACATGAATAAGTTAGATGTCAGCTTGCCTGGATTACTTAACATGTTGAAAACTGCTGAAGTTCACTTCCCATCCAAGAAGAACCATGTCTTACTGGTGGATGATTCTTCCAAGAAAAGGAAGAGGCCCAAGGTATCTTCTGAAAAGAAGAAATCCAAGAAGGCTAAGGGAAAGGCGAAAGTGAAGGATCAAAAGAAACCTGATCCAGCTAGCAAAGGAATTTGCTTCCATTGCAACAAGTCGGGTCACTGGAAGAGGAACTGCAAGGATTATCTTCATGAACAAAAAGCGAAGAAGCTTGAGAAGCTTCAAATCCTAATCAAGGTTTGTTTATGATTGAAATTAATTTTTACGAAAGTCAATCTTCTACTTGGGTATTGGATACCTGGTTGTGGTTCTCACATATGTAATAATATGTAGGGGTGGTCAAGAAGAGAAAGTCGAGCAAGGATGATGATGTCGCCCCACGAAAGTGGGAAATGGATCAAAGGTTGCTGCATTAGCTGTAGGGACTTATTGTTTAGCACTGCCTACGGGCAAGTCCATTTGTTTAAATAATTGTTATTTTGTTTCGTCACTTATTAGAAACATTATTTCAATATCTATATTGGATACGGATTGTTTTGACATTATAATAAAGAAAAATAGTTGTTCTATTTATATTAATAATGTTTTATATGGTGTTGGTAATTTATGAAATGGACTTTACATTCTTGACTTGCATGAAAATATACTTCAAATTGAACAAACTAATAAAAGGAAAAGAGATAATGTTAATTATACCTATATGTGGCATTGTAGACTCGGTCATATTAATGAAACAAGATTATCCAAGTTGCATAAAGATGGGCTCCTAGAGCTATCAGATTATGAATCATATCCAACTTGTGAATCTTGTCTCATGGGAAAAATGACTAAATCTCCTTTTAGTGGAAAAGGATAAAAAGTTATAGAGTTGTTAGCGTTGGTACACATGGATGTATGTGGACCTATGACAACGAATGCACGAGGAGGGTATTCTTATTTTATTACATTCACTGATGATCACTCAAGATTTGGATATGTGTACTTAATGAAATACAAATCTAAATTATTTGAAAAGTTCAAAGAGTTCAGAAGTGAAGTAGAGAAACAAACGGGCAAAAGTATTAAGATTCTTCGATCAGATCAAGGTGGTGAATACTTAAGCAGTGAGTTTCTCAATTGTCTCACATAAAGTGGTATAATCTCACAATGGACTCCACCAGGGACGCCACAGCTGAATGGTGTGTCTGAAAGGAGAAATCGAACACTGTTGGACATGGTTCATTCCAGATGAGTTTTACCGATCTTCCGGTATCATTTTGGGGATATGCCCTAGAAGCGGCAACATATCTACTAAATAAGGTTCCCTCAAAATTTGTCCCTAAGACTCCATATGAGATGTTGACAGGGAGGAAGCCTAGTCTTAAGCATGTTAAGATTTGGGGATGTCCAGCTTATGTGAAAAGGTTTCAGAATGATAAGCTTAGGACAAGATCTGATAAGTGTACTTTTGTGGGATTTCCTAAAGAAAGTTTAGGATATTATTTGTACAATCCTACTGAACAAAAGGTGTTTATTTCCAAACATGTTTCCTTCTTGGAAAAGGAGTTTATCCTTGAAGGGGTCAGTGGGAGGAAAATAGATCTTGAAGAAATTCAAGAACCACAAACTACTACAGATCAAATGGATAAACCTGTCCAAGTAGAGATTCCTTCTCTACCACACCCTATTCGTAAATCTGGAAGAGTACCAAAGATACCTGATAGGTATGGACTTGTCATAGAAGATGACGATAAGGTACGCATCATAGATAATGATGATCCATTGAATTACGAACATGCTATGAGTAGTAAAGACTCAGAGAAGTGGCAAGAATCCATGAAATCGGAGATGGACTCCATGTATGAGAACCAAGTATGGACTTTGGTTTCACCACCAGAAGGCATTAAGCCTATTGGGTGTAAATGGGTCTTTAAAAGAAAGATTGGAGCAGACGGCAAAATAGAGACCTATAAGGCCCGACTAGTCACAAAAGGTTTCAAATAAAGACAAGGAGTTGACTATGACGAAACCTTCTCACCAATAGCAATGCTCAAGTCCATTCGGATTTTACTTGCGATTGCAGCTTACCATGACTACGAAATTTGGCAGATGGACGTAAAAATGGACTTCCTTAATGGGAAACTTGAGGAGGATGTGTATATGACACAGCCAGAAGGATTTGTTTCAAAGGTTGGAACAAATCAAGTCTGTAAGCTACAATGATCCATTTATGGATTGAAGCAAGCTTCTCGTAGGTGGAACATCCATTTTGATGAGACAATTAAAGAGTTTGATTTTATCAAAAATGAGGATGAACCATGTGTGTACAAGAAGGTTAGTGGGAGGCTGTTTCATTCCTCGTATTATATGTTGATGATATATTACTGATAGGGAATGATATTCCTATGCTACAATCAATTAAAATCTGGTTATCTAAACACTTCTCCATGAAGGACTTGGGAGAAGCATCCTATATTTTGGGGATAAAGATCTATAGAGATAGATATAAAAGGATGCTTGGCTTGTCCCAAGGAACGTACATTGACTCGATGCTAAAGAGTTTTAGCATGAGAGATTCCAAAAGAGGTCTCATGCTGATGAGCCATGGAATACATCTCTCTAAGAAACTGGCCCCAAAGACACCTAAGGAGATAGACCGTATGAGTAAGATTCCTTATGCTTCAGCAATAGACTCTATCATGTACGGTATGATATGTACTAGACCAGATGTCGCTCATGCACTTAGTGTAACAAGCATATATTAGTCGAATCCAGGAGAAGAACACTGGAAGGCAGTGAAAAATATCCTAAAGTACTTAAGAAGAACTAAGGATGTATTTGTTGTCTACGGTGGGTCTGAATTGAAACTAGAGGGCTTCACAGACTCAAGTTTTCAAACAGACCAAGATGACAGTAAATCCATTTCGGGGTATGTGTTTACCTTAAACGGTGGCGTAGTGAGTTGGAAGAGTTCCAAACAACAAACAGTTGCTGATTCAGTGACAGAGGCAGAATACATAGCTGCAAGTGAAGCTGCAAAGGAAGCTATTTGGATGAAGAAGTTCATTACCAAACTTTTGTGTGCTTCCTAGCATTACAAGATCAGTGCCTTTATTCTATGACAACACTGGAGCTGTTGCGCAGGCATAGGAACCCAGGTCTCATCAGAAATCTAAACACGTGTTGTGGCGATTTCATTTGATCAGAGAGATTATTGAAAGAGGAGACATCACCCTGGAGCGTGTGGACTCTCAAGACAATATTGCAGATCCATTTACTAAAGCGATAACACAACATCAGTTTAATCGTCACTTAGAGAAGATGGGTATGAGATACCATGGCGATTGGCTTTAGTGCAAGTGGGAGATTGAAAGTAGTATGCATACAAGCCAATCATGTATTATGCTAAAGCATATACTTTGTAATCAATCTTATTTGTTTATTAATAAAAGAATTATTTATTAAAGGCATTTATTATCTACATGGTGCTATTTTAATAATATGTGATAAACCTATAATTTTAAGCAATTCTTTTAGAATCATGATGAGATCATGTTAATGAGATTTAAATTCTTAGATAGCTTAAAACTAAAATGAGGATTACTGATCGCATGATCATTTGTGTGGAGACACTAAAGCAAGTATGTAGGTGCTTATTAGAGAATAAGTTCACTGAACGTGACTCGTTAAGGAATATCTAATGGAGTTTTACTTGCATGTCAATAGGAATTCCTGTAGTGATAGTAGTACAAAATTATCCTTACACTTGAAATCATCATAGTATCTTATATATAATGAATTACACTTTGACTTATTCCTTAACACTCTTAGAGTATATCAAAGGGTATGCTTGGGTGTAATAAGTTATATATGGAGATAATGAATGATCAATAAAGAATCAACCACTTCTAGTAAAAGAAGAGAAATGTTCTATGTGATTCGATAAATGACAACCCAGGAATCCTTGGCCAAGGTGGAATGAAATTAGAAAGTAGTTTCTAATTTGCATTCATTAGGAGTTGTGCATTTAGGAATCGAAATACATATAATTAAATAAAATAAGACTTGACAAGAATTCCATGTCTTATATTTAATTGGGACATGTATGGTGGAAGGATTGAATTATCGGTAACTATTAACTCAAAGGTTCTTTTATGATTAATGTTGAAATCTATATTATCCGGAAAGTTGTTGATCACTTTGGGAGGCTTATCCCTATTGTAGAATAAATATTATTTATTTAAATAAATTAATCGTTTAATTTATTTATTTAAATAAGGTTAAATTATTCTAATTGAATTATTCACAACCTAGGTTTAATATGGAGAACCAAAAGGGTCACATCATAAAAGGAAGAATAATTATTTAAGAAGTTAATAGCATAATCGTAATAATATATTAAGTATATTTAATTTAATATATGGTGATAGAATAAATTAAATAGCTTAATATTTATTATTTAATATTTTAAAATATTAAATATAAACTAATAAGAGGAGTATTATTAATATTATTACAATTATTATTATTTTAATTTCTAAAAGAGTTTAGGAATTAATTTAATATAAGTACTCTTATTTATTCCTAATAGGATTAGGAGGGAAAATTAGTTAAAGGAGTTTAATTAATTATCCCTAATAGGATTAGGGAGCCCATTAAATTAAAAGAGTTTAATTAAATAAATAATACCTTATTTTAATAGGGTTACCTGATATCTTTATAAGAGGGGTCTTATATCAGATATCACATATACGTAATTCTAATAGTTGGAGAGTACGCCCCTTTTTCTATAGAGATAGGAAAACCTAGGGTTTGAGCCAATACACCCTTCTTCTTGAAAATTCTTCTTCCTTTGTGGATCACCTCTAAAGGCCACACACTTGGGTGGCTTACCTTGATCAAAGGAAGGAATCTACCCGGAGATTCAAGGAGATCGCGGAGAAGTAGGAGGTAAACTCGTACCTGAGGAAGCTCATTTCTACAAGGGTATGATTTCATAACTTCTTATTCTTCGTTCAATTAATAATATGCATAAAGGATGATCCGGATAATTGGTTTGTGAAAAATTTTAAAATCTGATTTTATTTTGCTTCCGCTTATTTTTACAATTTGATTGCTGCTTTGATTTTCACAAAACCTTACAGTGGTATCAGAGCCAAACTTTTAATTATTTTGATTCCATATATGTATGGGTATATATTTTGAATAACTTATTGGGCATAATTTGTTTTATAGAATTATTATTTTATGAAAAAAAATGCCGAAAAAGTTTTCAGAAAACGTTTTTTTAATGCTTCCGTGGGTAATTTTTTTTTAAAGAGTGATCGCCGGAAAAAGTTTTCAGATCCGTAGGTGATTTTTTTTTAAAAAAAATGAATTATCCTGGATCATTCTCTACATTACATCTTGATTCATATGATTCAGAAACCTTATATATATATATATATATATATATATATATATTATTAGTTATATTATTCCTCCTGGTCCTTGTCACGTGAATTAGCTGTAAAGGAAATCACGGAACACGTTTTTAAAAAAAAAATAATAAATCGTGAATCATATGTGGATATGATTATATCCGTAATATATATTTATTATATATTATATATTATATATATTATAATCGTATGGTTATATTATATTATATATATAATATTCTTAATAATTTTATAATTTAAATAAAGAGTTTATTTTAATCTTGAAATTGGATTTCATGCAACATAAAATTGCCCATTAAATGATATTGATATATGTATGGAATGATTTTATTTATTGATACATATGGTGATATGTGTGATAATAAATGAAATTAATTATGGACTATTGACCAATGTGATTGGATTTATTTAGGTTGGATGTTTGAATGAATGAGTTTTATTAAATGGGGTCTGCGTACCTCGTCTTTTCTGGTTTTATTCTTGATGTAAATTCTATCTCTCTCCTATGTACTTTCCCTTGACTACTGATCAAGGTTTCTATTTAAATTAAATAGTTTAATGTAATAGGATTAGTTAGAATTTTTTTGAAGAACCGGAGATCAAGGAGAAAGGAGCGCTCGAAGACCCGTTTGTAATGGAGCCCGGGTTTAAATGTAATAGTTATATTTAAATGTTTATTCTTGAACACTAGGGTTTGACCTTTTGGTTCATGTGGTGGCTCTTGTAAACCAAACTAGAATAAAAGTCCATAATCAATCCGGGTAGAATATAGTATTCCATATGTGCATGCTAGTATTATATATATTATATATTATGCAAACATGATTCGCATGTTTAATAATATGACGTGTATTATATATATATATATATATATATATATATATATTTGCATGCGCGCTAAACAAGATGAGACTAATAATAACAAAATCCTCAATGAAATTATATTAAGTTGTAACGTTCAAAAATATTTGGAATATCGAACGTCACCTTCTAGCATGATAAAAATAATAGAACATTGAATATTTAATATGAGTTTGTTATGCACACACAAGACGAGTATTAAATATTTGAGATGTTGTTTTTATTACATTTGATGTTTATAAGGAATTGAACATTACCGCTTTGTTGTGCACACACAAGGATTGTAGTTTTCTCTTCCTTTATATGGAAATGCTGGGTATGACTTAACTTGAATTATTTTAGTTCGAATGTGCACACACTTGACCATTATGATTTAAGAGGCAAAATATAAGGAGTTACATGATGATGTAATTGACAAGAGTTGTCTACCTATTTATTTATATTAGTTTGTTGTGCACACACAAGGCTATATACATTTGAAATGAGATCCTTATTCTCACTAGCAAATCTTTAATTAGATATTGCCGAACTATATTCATGAGGGTAATATAGTTTGAAAGAAATAGTGGAAGATACCAATATAAAATAAGACCTAATTTATTTTGGTAATTAATTAAATGAATATTTGCTAAAATATTGTCCTTTTACATGCAAAATTTTGAAAATATCACATTCACTAATTTCACTGTGTAGCTTACTTGATGCTAACAAACTGACCAGACCGAATTACACGGAGTGGTTAAGGAATCTGAGAATTATTCTCACTGCTGAAAAGATTTCTTATGTCCTAAATTCGCCTGTACCTGTAAAAGTTACAGAAACAGCCTCTGAGGAAGAGATTTCTACTTTTAAACAGTGGCAAGATGATGCATCAGTGGCTTAATGCATCATGCTCGCATCCATGAGTAACGAGCTTCAGCGTCAGCATGAAAACATGGATGCTCCTACTATGTTATTGAACCTTCAAGAGTTGTATGGTGAGCAAAGTAGGACTGCTAGATATGAGATATCTAAGGAGCTCTTTCGATCTCGGATGATCGAAGGCACTACCGTTGAGACTCATGTCTTAAAGATGATCAATCTGATTGAACGTCTTGGATAGCTTGGGTTCTTCATGGATGGGGAGTTGAGTCAAGATTTAGTCTTGCAGTCACTCCCAGACACATTCTCACAATTGTTGTGAATTTTCACATGAATAAGTTAGATGTCAGCTTGCCTAGATTACTTAACATGTTGAAAACTGCTGAAGTTCACTTCCCATCCAAGAAGAACCATGTCTAACTGGTGGATGATTCTTCCAAGAAAAGGAAGAGGCCCAAGGTATCTTCTGAAAAGAAGAAATCCAAGAAGGCTAAGGGAAAGGCGAAAGTGAAGGATCAAAAGAAACCTGATCCAGCTAGTAAAGGAATTTGCTTCCATTGCAACAAGTAGGGTCACTGGAAGAGGAACTGCAAGGATTATCTTGCGGAACAAAAGCAGAAGAAGCTTGGAGAAGCTTCAAATCCTAATCAAGGTTTGTTTATTATTGAAATTAATTTTTCTGAAAGTCAATCTTCTACTTGGGTATTGGATACCGGCTTTGGTTCTCACATATGTAATAATATGCAGGGACTAGTCAGAAGTAGAAAGCTGAGCAAGGATGAGGTCGTCCTACGAGTGGGAAAGGGAGCAAAGGTTGCTGCATTAGCTGTAGGGACTTATTATTTAGCACTGCCTACGGGCAAGTCCACTAGTTTAAATAATTGTTATTTTGTTCTGTCACTTATTATAAACATTATTTCAATATCTGTATTGGATATGGATGGTTTTGACATTATAATAAAGAACAATAGTTGTTTTATTTATAATTATAATGTTTTATATGGTATTGGTAATTTACGAAATGGACTTTACATTCTTGACTTGCATGAAAATATACTTCAAATTGAACAAACTAAGAAAAGGAAAAGAGATAATGTTAATTATACCTATATGTGGCATTGTAGACTCGATCATATTAATGAAATACTATTATCCAAGTTGCATAAAGATGGGCTCCTAGAGCTATCAGATTATGAATCATATCCAACTTGTGAATCTTGTCTCATGGGAAAAATGACTAAATCTCCTTTTAGTGGAAAAGGATAAAAAGTTATAGAGTTTTTAGCGTTGGTACACACGGATGTATGTGGACCTCTGACAACGAATGCACGAGGAGGGTATTTTTATTTTATTACATTCACTGATGATCACTCAAGATTTGGATATGTGGACTTAATGAAATACAAATCTAAATCATTTGAAAAGTTCAAAGAGTTCAGAAGTGAAGTAGAGAAAAAAACGGGCAAAAGTATTAAGATTCTTCGATCAGATCGAGGTGGTGAATACTTAAGCAGTAAGTTTCTCAATTGTCTCAAAGAAAATGGTATAATCTCACAATGGACTCCACCAGGGACGCCACAGCTGATTGGTGTGTCTGAAAGGAGAAATCAAACACTGTTGGATATAGTTCGTTCCATGATGAGTTTTTCCAATCTTCCGGTATCATTCTGGGGATATGCCCTAGAAGCGGCAACATATCTACTAAATAAGGTTCCCTTAAAATCTGTCCCTAAGACTCCATATGAGACGTGGACATGGAGGAAGCCTAGTCTTAAGCATGTTAAGATTTGGGGATGTCCAGCTTATGTGAAAAGGTTTCAGAATGATAAGCTTGGGACAAGATCTGATAAGTGTACTTTTGTGGGATATCCTAAAGAAAGTTTAGAATATTATTTGTACAATCCTACTAAACAAAAGGTGTTTGTTGCCAAACATGCTGCCTTCTTGGAAAAGGAGTTTATCCTTGAAGGGGTCAGTGGGAGGAAAATAGATCTTAAAGAAATTCAAGAACCATAAACCACTACAGATCAAATGGATGAATCTGTCCAAGTAGAGATTCCTTCTGTACCACACCCTATTCGTAAATCTGGAAGAGTATCAAAGATACCTGATAGGTATGGACTTGTCATAGAAGATGACGATGAGGTACGAATCATAGATGATGATGATCCATTGAATTATGAACAGGTTATGAGTAGTAAAGACTCAGAGAAGTGGCAAGAAGCCATGAAATCCGAGATGGACTCCATGCATAAGAACCAAGTATGGACTTTGGTTTCACCACCTGAAGGCATTAAGCCTATTGGGTGTAAATGGGTCTTTAAAAGAAAGACTGGAGCAGACGGCAAAGTAAAGACCTATAAGGCCCGACTGGTCGCAAAAGGTTACAAACAAAGACAATGAGTTGACTATAACGAAACCTTCTCACCAGTAGCAATGCTCAAGTCCATTCGGATTTTTCTTGCGATTGCAGCTTACCATGACTACGAAATTTGGCAGATGGACGTGAAAATGACCTTCCTCAATGGGAAACTTGAGGAGGATATGTATATGACATAGCCAGAAGGATTTGTTTTCAAAGGTTGGAACAAATCAAGTCTATAAGCGACAACGATCCATTTATGGATTGAAGCAAGCTTCTCGTAGGTGGAACATCTGTTTTGATGAGACAATCAAAGAGTTTGATTTTATCAAAAATGAGGATGAACCATGTGTGTACAAGAAGGTTAGTGGGAGGCTGTTTCATTCCTCGTATTATATGTTGATGATATATTACTGATAGGGAATGATATTCCTATGCTACAATCAAATAAAATCTGGTTATCTAAACACTTCTCCATGAAGGACTTGGGAGAAGCATCCTATATTTTGGGGATAAAGATCTATAGAGATAGATCTAAAAGGATGCTAGGCTTGTCCCAAGGAACGTACATTGACTCGATGCTAAAGTGGTTTAGCATGAGAGATTGCAAAAGAGGTCTCATGCCGATGAGCCATAGAATTCATCTCTCCAAGAAACAGGCCCCAAAGACACTTGAGGAGAGAGACCGTATGAGTAAGGTTCTTTATGCTTCAGCAATAGGATCTATCATGTATGGTATGATATGTACTCGCTCATGCACTTAGTGTAACAAGCAGATATCAGTCGAATCCCGGAGAAGAACACTGGAAGGCAGTGAAAAATATCCTAAAGTACTTAAGAAGAACTAAGGATGTATTTCTTGTCTATGGTGGGTCTGAATTGAAACTAGAGGGCTTCACAGACTCAAGTTTTCAAACAGACCAAGATGACAATAAATCCGTTTCTGGGTATGTGTTTACCTTAAACGGTGGCGCAGTGAGTTGGAAGAGTTCTAAACAACAAACAGTTGCTGATTCAGTGATAGAGGCAGAGTACATAGCTGCAAGTGAAGTTGCAAAGGAAGCTGTTTGGATAAAGAAGTTCATTACCGAACTTGGTGTGCTTCCTAGCATTACCGGACCAGTGCCTTTATTTTGTGACAACAATGGAGCTGTTGTGCAGGCATAGGAAACCAGGTCTCATCAGAAATCCAAACACGTGTTGCAGCGATTTCATTTGATTAGAGAGATCATTGAAAGAGGAGACGTAGCCCTGGAGCGTGTGGACTCTCAAGACAATATTGCAGATCCATTTACTAAAGCGTTGACACAACATCAGTTTGATCGTCACTTAGAGAAGATGGGTGTGAGATACCACGGCGATTGGCTGTAGTGCAAGTGGGAGATTGAAAATAGTATGCATACAAGCCAATCATGTATGATGATAAAGCATATACTTTGTAATCAATCTTATTTATTTATTAATAAAAGAATTATTTATTAAAGGCATTTATTATCTACATGGTGCAGTTTTAATAATATGTGATAAACCCATAATTTTAAGCAATGCTTTTAGAATCATGATGAGATCATGCTAATGAGATTTAAATTCTTAGATAGCTTAAAACTAAAATGTTCCCAATCAATGGATTACTAAAAAGGGGATTAGTGAATCTGGATAGATTGGTACGTACATTGCTTGCTCATTGGATGAGGATGATTGATCTCATGATCATTTGTGTGGAGACACTAAAGCAAGTATGTAGGTGCTTATTAGAGAATAAGTTCACTGAACGTGACTCGTTAAGGAATACCTAATGGAGTTTTACTTTCCTGTCAATAGGAATTCCTGTAGTGATAGTAGTACAAATGATCCTTAGACTTGAAATCATCATAGTATCTTATATATAATGAATTACACTTTGACTTATTCCTTAAGACTCTTAGAGTATATCAAAGGGTATGCTTGGGTGTAATAAGTTATATATGGAGATAATGAATGATCAATAATGAATCTACCACTTCTAGTAAAAGAAGAGAAATGTCCTATGTGATTCGATAAATGACAACCCAGGAATCCTTGGCCAAGGTGGAATGAAATTAGAAAGTAGTTTCTAATTTGCATTCATTAGGAGTTGTGCATTTAGGAATCGAAATACATATAATTAAATAAAATAAGACTTGATGAAGAATTACATGACTTATATTTAATTGGAACATTATATGGTGGAAGGATTGAATTGTATTTGCAGAACTATTAACTCAAAGGTTCTTTTTTATGATTAATGTTGAAATCTATATTATTTGGAAAGTCGTTGATCGCTAGGGAGGCTTATCCCTATCAGTAGAATAAATATTATTTATTTAAATAAATTAATCGCTTAATTTATTTATTTAAATAAGGTTAGAATTGTTCTAATTGAATTATTCACAACCTAGGCTTAATATGGAGAACCTAAAGGTCACACCATAAAAGAAAGAATAATTATTTAAGAAGTTAATGGCATAATCGTAATAATATGTTAAGTATATTTAATTTAATCTATGGTGATAGAATAAATTAAATAACTTAATATTTATTATTTAATATTTTAGAAATATTAAATATAAATTAATAAGAGGAGTCTTATTAATATTATTACAATTATTATTATTTTAATTTCTAAAAGAGTTTAGGAATTAATTTAATATAAGTACTCTCATTTATTCCTAATAGGATTAGAAGGGAAAATTAGTTAAAGGAGTTTAATTAATTATCCCTAATAGGATTAGGGAGCCCATTTAATTAAAAGAGTTTAATTAAATAAATAATATCATATTTTAATAGGGTTACCTGATATCTTTATAAGAGGAGTCTTATATCAGATATCACATATACGTAATTCCAATAGTTGGAGAGTACGCCCCTTTTTTCTTTAGAGATAGGATAAACAAGGGTTTGAGCCAATACACCCTTCTTCTCGAAAATTCTTCTTCCTTGGTGGATCACCTCTAGAGGCCATACACTTGGGTGGCTTATATTGATCAAAGGAAGGAATCTACTCGGAGATTCAAGGAGATCGCGGAGAAGTAGGCGGTGAACTCGTACCTGAGGAAGCTCGTTTCTACAAGGGTATGATTTCATAACTTCTTATTCTTCATTTAATTAATAATATGCATAAAGGATGATTCGGGTAATTGGTTTGTGAAAAATTTTAAAATCTGATTTTATTTTGCTTCCACTTATTTTTGCAATTTGATTGTTGCTTTGATTTTCACAAAACTTTACAAATATAACATCTCATGTTATATTACAACTCTCTAAATTATAAATTAAATTAATTTAGAATATTATCTAATAAATTTAGATTCATAAATATTTGGTAACAACCACCACATCAATAAAATATTTATTCAATAATTTCAACAATAAAAACATCAAACAAATATTTATATAATCCAATAAATATTTAAAATTACAATTTGAAATTCCGGATTGTTACATACTGAATATTGTCATTGTAAAACATTTTAAAGAAGAGAAGTGCTATTTTGAATTATCGATAGTACTTCATAACTATTGTTCAATTATTGAAGATATATGATTTGTATGATTCAAGCATATTGTTAAATGGAATTGTTGTACTTGCTGAGCTAGTTATGCTCATTCTTGCTTGAACCATATGAATGCAGCTAAGATCGAACGAACCGAAGGATCCGACAAGGATAAAGGAAAGGCTAAGGTGAACCTGTAAGTTACCTATGTAATAGTATAGGTTTGTAATGATAATATTTGATATTATGACAAGAACAAATGTAATGGTTATAAAGAACCTAGGGAATGGTAATATTGATTTGCAATATATTTATAAGACATATTCATTCTTTTGAGGCATTTCAATTGAATGTTTGTGTGAACTGTAGCATCGTGGAACACCATATGTCAGGTTGGAAGATACCTGAATTTGGGGGCATCACAGGTTGGTATCAAAGCATTAGGTTATAAAACTTAAGGGGGGAATTAAAACCTTAAGTCATAACCTTAATAGAAGTCAAAGAAGTAAAAGATGAAAGTAACCTTAAAAATGCATTATATATATGATATGTGTTTTTATTATTCTACTGACGTGTACTAATCAAACTTAATTATTTTGTTATAGATGTCAGGTGGAAATGGAATTTATAGAAACTGTGACGATTTAATTGTTTGAATTGTGATTCTGGGGACAAAATCCTTGTAAGGAAGGAAGGATATAACGATCCAAAATTTCAAATTTGTAATTCAAATATTTATTGAGTTATATAAATATTATTTGAGGTGTTATGTTGTTCTGTTGATTTAATAATTAAGGTGGCATGTTAAATTATTAAATAAAGTTATAATGAAAAATTATAATTTGGTGATATTTGCTAAAAAGGCTATATTTAATTAAAATATAGTATGTGATTAATTTAATGGGTTAATGTTGGATATGAAAATAATATGTGATTATAGTTTATAAACTAAAGTGTTTATTAAAATAAATTAAAAAGGATTTAAATTAGTTTGTCAAACAAGGCTTAAGTATTTTAATTCTTTAAAATTTAAATGGGTTGTCAAACAAGCCTTAGGCTTTTGGAATTTCTAATTTTTGAAAATAAATAAAATAAATAAAATAATAAATTTAATATATTTATATTATATACGTTAGTAACTGATTTTGCATTTAGTAGGGCTATTAAGGGGTATCAGTTTATTCTTGCGCTTGAATATCAGTTGATTTTTTTTTATTATTACGCATTCTATTGTGAGAGTACTGAATTCTAAGAAAATTAAGAGCTTGAAAGAGAATTGGAGAGGGGTCTAGGAATTTTCGCGTCAATTCCAGTGTCCTTAGCTAGAATTTCTGTCAAACAACAAAAGTTATGTTCTAATATTGATATTGTTTAGGAGTATCTCGGTAAAATTTTGCTATACTCTCTGAACTCTAGCTTTCTGTAAAATTGTTGTTACGTAATCTGTTGATGGTAATTAGATATAGTGATGATTAGAAAGTGTATTTAGACAATAATTGAATGCTAATTTCAGTTTACAGTAGAAGAAATATTTCGTCAGTGTATGTTTATATATATGTTTTCATACATAGCTTGGGTAAGTATCGATTTTAGTGGCCAATTCGTATGTAAAGCCATAAATTGAAACTTGTATTTGATAGTTTATTGAGATACGAGCATAACATAATTTGAATGGAGTGATTTGGCTAATTAATGAATTCACAGTGATGATTTCTAGAATGAATATAAAAAAAATTGAGTTTTTGTATGAAAATATGAATTTTGAGAAATTAAAATAGTTTTAGTTGGTGTTAAATTGTTCTAATTGGTTGTAAATGTGAGCAATCGTGTTTATGATAGTTGTATATTTATCTTACGTGTTATTATCACAATTTGGTGGGTGAAATTTGTGTTTGTTGGGCTAAAATTGGCCATCTTGTTCATTAGCCTTCTTCTTTGCGTCTGTCTCGAACAATTGCCAAGTAGCCACGCCTAATGTTAAAGCAAAAGAGGCGCGAAATTGCCACGGCCCTGAGTTCAGTATGTATGGCAATTTGCGCATACCTACAGTTTAATGATTACGGCTTTTCTTTGTTGTCTGCAGACTTGGGATAACATAATAACATGGTCTGAAATTATGTTAGCATGTTTGCATAATAACATGGTCTGAATTATTATAGTTCATTTACTTGACACAAGTCATTCTCATGATAAGTAAGCTTTATTTTCAGCTTGTTATTACTTAATGTTTATTCAATAATTCATAGTCCTAGCTTAATTTTATTTAAGCAAGGTTTATTATTGTCATTCAATACTTATGCTTTGTAGTTGTTTCTAATCATGAGATCAAGTATAGTCAGTTCGCTTACACTTATTCATTGTTTCATATTATGTTATTATTGATCAACTGTTGTATTATCAAACACTATTGATTCAACTAGTCCTCTAGTTGATGTTCGTTAAACTTCAAATTACCCTTGAAAGCTTATCCAAACTAAACTTTTTTGGTGCGGACTTGTACTCCAAATACTGAGATGAACAACCCTATTATTATTAGGGGATAACTTACGCGTAGCGTTAAAATGTTTGTGCATAATACATTGTATGAAGGGTTGATCCCCCTATGTACGAGGATTCCTTATAGTCTTATGACTATTAAAGTTGGAGTTGAAAGATTACTTGCAACTGTGGACATGGTTCATGGTCTTATGACCCTCAGTTATGTGTATTCCATATTTTGGATTTCGGTTCTTGATTATCATTGTTAGAGTACTATCCAGTTTGACAAGCCTATTTGTTGGCAGTTATTATTATTATCCTCTTGTCGATTCCTTGTTATATTCAGTGAACAATTGTTTTGCTCACTCTTGCATATTTATAAACTCATTGCAGCTAAAGTGGAGAAGGTAGATGAACCTTCAACTAGCACAGGAAAGGGAAAATTGTACAAGTGATGCTGATTTGTACTTTTATTTATTATGATGATCTTAGACTTTGTTTTAATGATGTAATATAATAAATTAATTTTGCTTTTGAATGATGTTTAAAGGTTAGATAACCTGGGATGTTTTTTGAACTTAATGATGTAACCCTATTTAAAGGGAGGTTTTATGATTCAAATATTAATTTATCTGGGTAGATAGTATGAATGTTTGATTAGTGAGCACCAAATCTTGTGAGAATGAGGTACCTAGATTTGGGGGTGTCACTGGTTGGTATCAAAGCCTTAGGTTATGAACCTTAGGTGGGGGAAAAGCCTTAGGAAGTAACCTTTGAAAAGATAGTGATGATGAACTCTTATCGAGTTTTAGGAAAGAGAAAGTAATAAAACACTTATGTGTTTATGTGCTTACAACTTATGTGCTCATGAGTGTCGAGTAGTAATAGTTAGTAATTAAAACTTTAACTTTGGTTGACATGATGACTATTATAGGAGGATCTAGTCAGGCTAGAGAGGAGGAGCCTCAGGATATTCAGGTGATTTGGGAACAACTACTGCCACGGGAAACAGTTTCGCCAGTCACAGTAGTTGAGCAGGAGAGGGTTCCTGATGAGGATGATGAGATAGAGACAGATGAGGAGGATCCCGTAGAGCTGCCACTGTCGGGGGGATGAGGAGGACGAGGAGGAAGAGCTTCCACTTAACTCAATAGCTGCCCGTATGTACGACGAGGTGTATGACCACAATGTGGAACTTCAAGATACCGTCGAGGAGTTGCGAGAGATAGTAGCTGAACAACAGACCTCGATGACACAGAAAGTCGACGAGATCCAGGATCGAGAAGAACGATTGAACAACGTTGAGGAGAAGCTGGTCCACATTGAAGGAGAGAACGAGCGAATGATAGTAGAGATTGCCGAGTTGAAGAACAAGTTGAAAGAAGAAGCTATGAAAATGGCAAGAGCCGAAGACGCGTAAAGTGAAGCTTATCAACGAGTCGGAATAACAGAGAGGGACGCACAAGCAAAGAGGAGGAAGATGGAAGAGATGAATAACGTATTCAACACCGTGGTCAATCGAGCTCAGGATCGGGTCATGGGTTATCCAATTCAATTCGAGATGCTACCATCATACATATTGGATCGCCGAACAATGTTCCAAATTATGGAGGAGGAGCGTCGTAAGGCTACGCAGTATCTTAGTAGAACATTGTAGAGAATGTAATTGACATGTGATTAGAAAATAAATGAAATATAAATCCCGGGTATGATATAACCAATGGGATGTGATGTTGATGATGTTGACCTGTAACTGTTATAGTTCAGGAAAGTAATGTAAATAGCAGTGATGCTATTATTTTGATGTTTTTAAAAGATGATGAATGAATAAAAGTTATTATTTTATTCAAAGTGTTATGTGTTACATGATAAACTTTTATGATGTGCAACCTAAGTATATAATACTTAAAAAGGTTGAATAAAAGCTAATGGGTGTATTTTAACAGAAAATGGCTTCAAGACGTCAACCACCACGACGGAGAACCACTGAGGAAAACAACAACAATGTGGAAGGAAACCCTGTTCAGCAGCTAGTGACGTTACTGACGGGTGCTTTGCAGAATCAACCTCAGAACCAAGGTATTACGTTTAAGGATTTCAAAGCGGTTGGACCACCAGAATTCCATGGGTCCATGAATCTAGTTGAAGCACAGACCTGGATCATGGAAATCGAGAAGGTTTTTGATGTTGCTAGGGTAGAGGATAACCAGAAGACTGCTTTTGCAACATTCATGTTGAATGCAGAGGCTAGCTATTGGTGGCAGGCCAACAAAACTCAGAAATGACCAGGAGTGATGACTTGGGAAAGGTTCAAAGAGATATTATTTGAGGCATATTTTTCAGAAATTTTGAAGAGTTAGCTAGAAGTGAAGTTTTTGGAATTGGAGTAGGGAACGATGTCGATGTCTGAGTATGCCGCAAGATTTAACGAGTTGGCGACATTTGCACCATATCAAGTCAGCACAAACGAACGCAAGGCAAAGAGGTTCGAGCAGGGACTAAAGCCCTGGTTGTACAGTAGGGTTTCCCTATTTCAGTTGAAGACGTTTGCAGCAGTGATGGAGAAGGCAATTCTCGTTGAAAGTGGAGGCGAGGCAGTAACAAAACATAACCAAGAACAGAGGAAGAAGAAAAGTGAAGGTGAGGCTAAAAATGGTGGTGGTGGTAACGGTGGAAATGGCAACAACAACCTGAAGAGGAAGTGGAATGCGAATGGAGGAGCTGGAAATCAGCAAAGAAACCAACAAAATAAGAAGTTCGAAGCATGTGCTACGTGCGGAAAGTTTCATAAGGGAGTGTGTTTGCTGGGGAAATGAATATGCTTTAATTGTGGCCAGGAGGGTCACATCGCCCCAAATTACACTCAAGCTAAGAAGAATGTGTGCTTCACGTGCGGATCCAAGGATCACTTTGCCCGTGAATGCCCTAAGAAGAGATCTGGTGAGACAAATGGGAGCAAGGGAAATGTTAGTGGAGGTGCGTTGGCTATTGCTGGACCAACAACAACAAATAAGCCCACAGCCAGAACTTTCAATATGACGGTGCAAGATGCGGTGCAATCAAAAGATGTCGTGTCAGGTATTAATCAATGATATAAATGCATATGTATTATTTGATTCGGGTGCTACTTGCTCGTTTATATCTGATGATTTTGCTAAGAAATTAAAAATACCTTGTGAAGAGTTGAAATTTCCTTTAAATATAAAAATTGCGAATAGGGAAGTGATTCTTGTTAGGTTCGTATACAAGAACTGTAGGGTGAACATTAAGGGGAATATTATGGCAGTAGATTTAATCCCGATAAAACTCGGAGAGTTCGATGTTATTTTCGGAATGGATTGGCTGTTTAATTAAGGAGTGATAATTGACTACCAAAAGAAGTGTGTAAGCCTTATGACTTTGTCAAAGGTAGTTTTTCATGGTAGCAAATCGCCTAGACAAATGAAGTGTCTGACAATGATGCAGGCCAAAAAGTTACTGAGTCAGGGCTGTGTAGGGTATTTAGCTTACATAGTCGATACTCAAAAGGAGAAGGGTATGAAATTGGAGGAAATACCAATGGTGTAACTGAAAGAACTGTTAGACAAGAAGTATATTCAACCGAGTGTGTCACCGTGTGGAGCACCGATGTTATTCGTGAAGAAGAAGGATGGGTCAATGCGTCTTTGCATTGATTATAGGGAACTGAACAAAATCACAATTAAGAACAAATATCCGTTGCCGAGAATAGATGACTTGTTTGATCAGTTGAAGGGTGCTAGATATTTCTCAAAAATAGATTTGAGAAGTGGGTATCACCAATTGAAAGTTAGGAAGGAGGATGTACCGAAGACGGCATTCCGAACTCGCTATGGACATTACGAATTTTTAGTAATGTCTTTTGGTTTGACAAACACCCCTGCAACGTTCATGGATTTGATGAACATGGTGTTTAAACCATTTTTGGACAAGTTTATAGTGGTGTTCATCGACGATATCCTGGTGTACTCTAAAACTCAAGAGGAACACGTGGAACACTTACGTCTGACGTTGGAGACGTTAAGAAAGGAAAAGTTGTACGTGAAATTCTTTAAATGTGAATTTTGGCTAGAACGTGTACAATTTCTTGGGCATGTAATTGATAAGGATGGGACTTCTGTAGATCCATCAAAGGTTGAAGCTGTGATAAATTGGAAACAACCAAGAACTCCATCTGAAGTAAGAAGTTTCTTGGGGTTGGCTGGATATTACAGACGTTTTATTCAGGATTTTTCCAAGATTGCCACTCCGTTGACAAATTTGACAAGGAAATCTGTAAAATATGTTTGGACGGAGAAGTGTGAAGAAAGTTTTCAAGAATTAAAGAAAAAGCTCACTGTGGCACCTGTGTTGTCATTACCGGATAATACAGGAAACTTTGTAGTGTATAGTGATGCTTTACACAAAGGATTTGGTTGTGTCCTTATGCAGAACGACAAGGTTATTGCGTATGCATCAAGGCAACTGAAAGACTACGAAAAAGAGTATCCGACTCATGATTTGGAGTTGGCGGCGGTTATATTTGCACTGAAGATATGGAGACACTATCTCTATGGAGAGAAGTGTGAGATCTACACAGACCATAAAAGTCTGAAGTATATTTTCACACAGAAAGACCTGAACATGCGGCAAAGGAGATGGATGGAACTGATAAAAGATTATGTTTGCGAGATCTTTTATCATCCGGGTAAAGCTAATGTGGTTGCAGATGCCTTGAGTAGGAAAGGCAGAGAAAAGTTGATGTTATTAACAGATAAGGAGGAGCTTATTACAGCAATGACAAGGCTAGAGTTGGAAATCAAATTTCCAGAAGAGTCCGATGAAAAATTGTTCCAGATAGAAACTAGTCCAACTTTGGTGGACAAGGTGAAGAACGCACAACTACAGGATGAAGAATGCAAGAAAATAAAGCAAAGTGTAGTCGAGGGTAAAGAAATGAACTATAAGGTCGATGTTGAGGGAATGTTAAGATTCAAGGGACGAATTTGGGTTCCAGCACTGCAGGATATTAAAGAAGACATCCTGATAGAATTCGATTCATCCTGGAAGTACGAAAATGTATCAGGATTTACGACGTCATTTTTGGTGGCCGAACATGAAAAGAGACGTGGCAGAGTGCGTTACAAAGTGCTTGACATGTCAAAAAGTGAAGGCCGAGCATCAACGACCAAGTGGATTACTTCAACCGTTGGAGATACCGGAATGGAAGTGGGAGCATATCACAATAGATTTTGTGGTAGGTCTTCCAATGACTCAGAAAGGATATGATGCGATATGGATAATAGTGGACAGATTGACAAAATCTGCACACTTTTTGCCAATAAAGATTAGATTTAATCTTGACTAGCTGGTGAAATTATATGTTAAAGAGACCGTCTTAAGACATGGAGTTCCAGTATCAATTGTATCAGATAGAGATTTGAGGTTCATATCAAATTTCTAGAAGAGACTAAAAGAATGCATGGGAACGCAATTGAGGATGAACATAGTGTATCACCCGCAAACCAATGGGCAAAGCGAAAGAACGATCCAGACACTTGAAGATATGCTCAGAGCATGCATCATGGATTTCAAAGGAAACTGGGATGATCATCTATCGTTGGTGGAATTTGCATACAACAACAGTTACCACACAAGCATTGGTATGCCGCCATACGAGGCGTTATACGGCAGAAAGTGCCGAACTCCACTATGCTGGGATGAAGTTGGAGAACGTCAACTGTTAGGCCCAGAACTAATTCAGCAGACCGCTGAAGTGGTCAAACTCATCAGAGCAAGATTGGTAGCTGCTCAAGATCGACAGAAAAAGTATGCTGATCAACACAGACAAAGTCATGAATTTGAAGTAGGAAGTTTCGTGTTCCTGAAAGTCTCTCCTTGGAAGGGGAAAATTCATTTTGGGAAGAAAGGAAAGCTCAGCCCAAGGTTTATTGGACCTTTCAAAATTTTACGCAGAGTGGGAGAGGTGGCTTATGAGGTAGCTTTACCTCCAGAATTAGAGCATGTGCACAATGTTTTTATATATTGAATTGTTGCAATCAGATAAACCCGATTACAAGCATGTGATCGAGTATGAACCGTTGCAGTTCAGTAAATATTTGTCTTACGAAGAAATTCCTATCCAGATAGTCGATAGGAAAGAACAAGTGCCTAGGAATAAAGTGATACCTTTTGTGAAGGTGATATGGAGGAACCACAACGTCGAAGAGGCTACGTGGGAACTCGAAGCTGATATGATGAAGAATTATCCTAAGTTATTTGTTTAGTCTGTGTCTTCGATTATGGGGACAGAATCTTTGTAAGTAGGGGAGAATGTGACGATTTAATTGTTTGAATTGTGATTCTGGGGACAAAATCCTTGTAAGGAGGGAAGGATGTAACGATCTGAAATTTCAAATTTATAATTCAAATATTTATTGAGTTATATAAATATTATTTGAGGTGTTATGTTGTTGTGTTGATTTAATAATTTAGGTGGTATGTTAAATTATTAAATAAAGTTATAATGAAAAATTATAATTTGGTGATATTTGCTAAAAAGGCTATATTTAATTAAAATATAGTATGTGATTAATTTAATAGGTTAATGTTGGATATGAAAATAATATGTGATTATAGTTTATAAACTAAAGTTTTTATTAAATAAATTAAAAAGGATTTAAATTAGTTTGTCAAACAAGGCTTAAGTATTTTAATTCTTTAAAATTTAAATGGGTTGTCAAACAAGCCTTAGGCTATTGGAATTTCTAATTTTTGAAAATAAATAAAATAATAAATATAATATATTTATATTATATACGTTAGTAACTGATTTTGCATTTAGTAGGGTTATTAAGGGGTATCAGTTTATTCTTGCGCTTGAATATCAGTTGATTTTTTTTTATTATTACGCATTTTATTGTGAGAGTACTGAGTTCTGAGAAAATTGAGAGCTTGAGAGAGAATTGGAGAGGGGTCTAGGAATTTTTGCGTTAATTCCAGTGTCCTTAGCAAGAATTTCTGTCAAGCAACAAAAGGTATGTTCTAATATTTTGATATTGTTTATGAGTATCTCGGTAAAATTTTGCTATACTCTCTGAACTCTAGCTTTCTGTAAAATTGTTGTTACGTAATCTGTTGATGGTAATTAGATATAGTGATGATTAGAAAGTGTATTTAGACAATAATTGCATGCTAATTTCGGTTTACAGTAGAAGAAATATTTCGTCAGTGTATGTTTATATATATGTTTTCATACATAGCTTGGGTAAGTATCGATTTTAGTGGCCAATTCGTATGTAAAATCATAAATTAAAACTTGTATTTGGTAGTTCATTGAGATACGAGCATAACGTAATTTGAATAGAGTGATTTAGCAAATTAATGAATTCACAGTGATGATTTCTAGAATGAATATCAAAAAAATTGAGTTTTTGTATGAAAATATGAATTTTGAGAAATTAAAATAGTTTTAGTTGGTGTTAAATTGTTCTAACTGGTTGTAAATGTGAGCAATCATGTTTATGATAGTTGTATATTTATCTTACGTGTTATTATCACTGTTTGGTGGGTAAAATTTGTGTTTGTTGGGCTAAAGTCGGCTACTGTTCATAGCCTTCTCTGCGACTGTCTAAAAACCCAGTAGCAACTCTGGCGTGCCAAAAGCAAAAAGACGCAGCATTCACGCCGGAAAAATTGCGTCGGCCCTAAAGTTTTTGTATGGCGCAATTGCCGCCATACACCGGTTTGTGATTCTCGCTCGATGATGTTGCTGCAGACTTGGGATAACGTCATAATATGGTCTGTAATTATGTTAGCATGTTAAATGGGTAATGTTAAGGTTAACATAACATAATGAAATGTGGTTAGTAATTCAAACGTTGTAAAAGTTGGTGAACTATGAAAGGGACATTTTTGATTTATTAAGTATGATAAATAGTGAATAGGTGTTGCGAAGTAAAACACTTAGAGTTTCTGAAATGTGAATGGTAATGAACATGTTATGATATGTTAGCATGTCTAATAGGTGTTGTGGTTCTAAAATTATGTGTAGGTGATCGTGAGTTTAACTTTATAGCCTACGCTCAAGGCAAGTTTTCTAACTCTATATTTACATTGAGCAAGTTTCTAAACTTCTTTTTATACATTGAGCAATCCTTTTATCCTTACATTTATGTTGAGCTAGTTCTTACTTTAAAGTTTCGTTAAACGAACTATTATATTCTTAATCATGATTGGAACAATCTAGCTATGACATTATTTTATTCAAACAAGTTTGAAGTCCAATACTTATTGATGCATTCTAACTTGTTTATTGTTAGACAAGTTTCATTATTGTCATTCGGATATTATGAATGTCGTTTTCTTGAATTCTAATTTCAAATGTTGAATTATTATAGTTCATTTACTTGACACAAGTCATTCTCATGATAAGTAAGCTTTATTTTCAGCTTGCTATTACTTAATGTTTATTCAATAATTCATAGTCCTAGCTTAATTTTATCCAAGCAAGGTTTATTATTGTCATTCAATACTTATGCTTTGTAGTTGTTTCTAAGCTTGAGATTAAGTATAGTCAGTTCGCTTACACTTATTCATTGTTTCATATTATGTTATTATTGATCAACTATTGTATTATCAAACATTATTGATTCAACTAGTCCTCTAGTTGATGTTCGTTAAACTTCAAATTACCTTTGAAAGATTATCCAAACCAAACTTTCTTTGGTGCAGACTTGTACTCCAAATACTGAGATGAACAACCCTATTATTATTAGGGGATAACTTACGCGTAGCGTTAAAATGTTTATGCACAATACATTGTACGAAGGGCTGATCCCCCTAAGTACGAGGAGTCCTTATAGTCTTATGACTGTTAAAGTTGGAGTTGAAAGATTACTTGCAACTGTGGACATGGTTCATGGTCTTATGACCCTCAGTTATGTGTATTCCATATTTTGGATTTCGGTTCTTGATTATCATTGTTAGAGTACTATCCAGTTTGACAAGCCTATTTTTTGGCAGTTATTATTTTTATCCTCTTGTCGATTCATTGTTATATTCAGTGAGCAATTGTTTTGCTCACTCTTGCATATTTATAAACTCATTGCAGCTAAAATGGACAAGGTAGATGAACCTTCAACTAGCAAAGGAAAGGGAAAATTGTACAAGTGAGGCTGATTTGTACTTTTATTTATTATGATGATCTTAGACTTTGTTTTAATGATGTAATGTAATAAATTAATTCCGCTTTTGAATGATGTTTAAAGGTTATATAACGTGGGATTTTTTTTTGAACTTAATGATGTAAACCTATTTAAAGGGAGGTTTTATGATTCAAATATTAATTTATTTGGGTAGATAGTATGAATGTTTGATTAGTGAGCACCAAATCTTGTGGGAATGAGGTACCTAGATTTGGGGGTGTCATAGAGACGTACAGGTAGACATTGAAGAATCAGTTAATCAAATAGAGGTTATACCGAACCCAATAGCAGAGGAGCCGGAAGTAGTGGTGATTGAGTCTGGAGACTCAGAGAACTATAACCTCATGTCGGTATTTGACGGCATGTCAGAAGAAGCGGTGGAGGTTGTGTCCTTTAACCCGATAGCCCTTGCTGAAAGACACCCCAGGGGGAGTCTATGATGTCACTGTTTATGACCGTGCTGGACGGAAACCTCCACTACTGTCAGGAAGTGAAGGGGCTAAAGGCAGAGCTTCAGGCTGTCTTATAGAATAAGACAGATGTGGAGTCGATGTGAGAATGGGAACATGACGAGAGAGTTTTAGCCAAGGACAAGGTCCACAAGCTAAAACAAGAGGTCTTTGAGCTCAGTGGGGAGCTAAAGACCAAGAAATAAAATATAGGGAGAATGTCCTATATTCATAGGAGTTCTCATAAAGATTTTCAGTAGCAGGTAGCTGGGTATCCAATAGAGGCTGGGCAAACTAGGCATACTATCAGCCGTGATGTTATCACCGGTCGTACCATTGCAGATTTTGATAATGCCTTGAGGCAGATGTAATGTAGTAGTAGCTAGGGTAGAATTAGATATGTAAATATTGTGTATCTAGTAGTGACGTAAAACCCTCTTTCGTATATCAAAGGTTAGTCTTTTGTAAATCCCAATTTTTGGAAAGCAATTACGGGATAGTAATGTAATCAGCTTAGGCTGTGTAATGGAACGATGTAGTATTATACTACAAGGAATGAATCAATATAAGCCTTTTTACGGAATATATTGAGTAATGAATGTGGAAGTTATTGTTTAATCATGAATATTAACTAACTAACAAGAAAGGAATAATAATGAAATGTGTTATTTATTGTTACAACAAAATGCCGCCAAGAAGGAGACAACAAAACCAAGATGCTAATGTAAATCAACCGGAGGGACGTCCGGTTAACCCGATGCAGGAATTTGTTAACTTATTAACAGTCGCGTTTAATAGAAATGGGGCTAATATCCCCATAAATCGTGGAGTAGTACGAGCTACTACTTTCAAGGATTTTAAAAGTGTTGGTCCGCCTGAGTTCAAAGGAACTACGAACCCCATAGAAGCCCAAACGTGGGTGAAAGAAATCGACAAGGCATTTGTCATTGCAAATGTTGATAAGGGTCAGAAGGTTGCCTATGCAACCTATATGATGAAAGGAGAAGCCAATTTTTGGTGGGAGGCTAACCAGGCTAGAGCTGGTATTGATAACTTAACGTGGGTGAGGTTCAAGGAGATATTCTTCGAGAACTACTTTCCCACGAGTATGCAGGGAAGAATGGAGATGCGATTTCTGGATTTGAAACAAGGGGACATGACGGTTCCCCAATACGCTGCCAAGTTTAATGAACTGGCGAGGTTTGCTCCACACCGAGGTTAGAAAAGCTCGACGATTCGAGCAGGGCTTGAAACCCTGGCTCTATAACCAGATATCCGTGTTCCAAAGTACTTCGTTTGGGACCATTTTAGAGAAGGCGATAATCGTCGAAGGTGGGAGCGAGGCTCTAAGCCAGTACCATAAGGACAAGAAGAATAAGGGAAAAGTTGATGGGGGAGTAAAGATAGAAGGAGCCAGTGGGAGTGGCGAAGGACAGAAAAGGAAAGGGTTTAACTCTTGGAATATTGGAGTGAAACAAGGAGATCCAAAGAGAAGAATAGAGGCCTGCAAAACCTGTGGGAAGACTCATTTAGGAGTCTGTCTCAAGGGGAAGGTGGTATGTTATAACTGTGGACAGGAGGGGCACATTTCGGCTAACTGTCCAAGTCCGAAGAAAAACCACGGATGCTTTGTGTGTGGGTTAACTGATCACATAGAAAAGAACTGCCCGAAGAAGGGGACTGACGGGAATAAGGGCACTAATAGCGGTAAGTTAGCAATTAGTGGTCCAGTGTAGCTGGGAAGGCCGATGGCCCGCACCTTTAACATGACAGTCCAAGATGCAGTTGCATCAAGGGACGTAGTCGCATGTATTATTCTGATCAACGACATAAATGCTTATGTGCTGTTTGATTTGGGTGCTACTTGTTCGTTCATAGCATGTGATTTTGCTAGACGATTAGAATTACTTCCCGAAAAGTTGCATGTACCTTTAAATATTAAGGTAGCAAATGAAGAGATAATTCATGTTGAAGATATTTATAGTAGTTATTGCGTAGACATACGGGGTTGTAAATTATCGGTAGATTTGATACCGATAAAGTTAGGAAAATTCAATGTAATTCTCGGAATGGATTGGTTGGTTAACCATGGGCAAATTATAGATTGTTAGAAGAAATGCGTGAACACTAGAACGTTAAGACAACCTCAGGTAGTATTTTACGGTAATAGATCGCTGGGGCGTTCGTGTTTTCTTACCATGACACAAACTAGGAAATTATTAAGGAATGGATGTGTAGGTTATCTGTGCCATGTTGTTGATACCCAAAGAGTGGTAGCAACCATGGAACAAATACCTATAGTTAAAGAATTCACGGATGCATTTCCAAGTGAATTGTCGGGTCTTCCACCGGATAGGGAGACCGAGTTTGTAATAGATATTGTGCTAGGAGTGGCACCCGTTTCCAGGGCACTGTATCGTATGGCCCCAGTGGAGATGAAGGAGTTGATGGTACAGTTACAAGAACTGTTGGACAGAAAGTACATACAACCGAGTGTTTCACCGTGGGGAGCACCGGTATTGTTTGTAAAGAAGAAGGACGGATCGTTAAGACTTTGTATCCACTACAGAGAGTTGAACAAGTTAACGATAAAGAATAAATACCCATTTCCTAGGATCGATGATCTCTTTGATCAGTTGAAAGGGGCTAAGTATTTTTCTAAAATAGATTTGAGAACGGGTATCACCAGTTGAAAGTTAGGAAGGAGGATGTACCAAAGACGACATTCAGGACTCGTTATGGTTATTATGAGTTTCTGGTGATGTCATTTGGGTTGACTAATGCACCAGCTGCATTTATGAATATGATGAACAAAGTGTTCAAACAATATTTGGACAAGTTCATCGTAGTGTTTATCGATGATATAGAGTCTATTCTAAGACGCTAGAAGATCATGTTGAACACCTAAGAATAATGTTGGAGACACTGAGGAAGGAGAAGTTATATGCGAAGTTCACTAAGTGTGAATTTTGGTTGGAAAAGGTACAGTTTTTAGGTCATGTCATTGACCGTGAGGGGATTTCAGTAGATCCAGCGAAGGTAGAAGCCGTGATGAATTGGGAATAACCAAAAATGCCGACTGAGGTGCGGAGTTTCCTAGGGCGGGATACTATCGAAGATTCATCCAGGATTTTTCGAAGATAGCTACTCCGTTGACTAACCTTACAAAGAAGACGGTGAAATACGTGTGGACAGATAAATGTGAGGATAGTTTTTAGGAACTGAAGAAGAGGTTGAGTGAAGCGCCTATTTTGTCATTACCCGATGACACAGGAAATTTTGTAGTTTATAACGATGCTTCGCATAGAGGACTTGGTTGCGTGCTCATACAACATGATAAGGTCATTGCATATGCTTCAAGGTAGTTGAAGGATTATGAGAAAGTTTACCCTACTCATGATCTGGAACTGGCCGCAGTAGTTTTTCCCTTAAAGATATGGAGACATTATCTTTACGAAAAAAAATGTGAGATATACATAGACCATAAGAGTCTAAAATATATCTTCACACAGAAGGAGTTGAATATGAGACAAAGGAGATGACTGGAGTTGATAAAGGATTACGACTGTGAAATCCTGTATCACCCTAGAAAAGACAATATAGTTGCCGATGCCTTAAGTATAAAGGGTCGGGAGAAGTTGTCTATGTTAACGGCTCAAACTGAGTTAATAACAGAGATGGCTAGGATGGAAATAGAAGTGAAGTTGCCGAGTGAAGCGGAAGTAGACTATTTTTCATGAGAGATTCAATCTATCGTTGTAGAGAGAGTCAAGGTGGTGCAGCTCAAAACTGATGAGAGTGACCAGATGAAGAAGCGGTTAACCAATGAAAAAGATTTATAGTACAGTCTCAATAACGAGGGGTTATTAAGATTTGAAGGAAGAATTTGGGTTCCGAATGAGACGGAATTAAAGGAGCAAGTATTACAAGAGGCTCATAGTTCGAGGTTCTTGATTCATCCTGGTAGTACTAAGATGTATCAAGACCTTCGACAGAGTTTTTGGTGGCCGAACATGAAAAGAGAGATAGCTGAGTATGTGAGTAGGTGCTTGACTTATCAAAAAGTTAAGGCCGAACATCAATGACTAAGTGGCTTGTTACAGTCATTGGAGATCCCGGAGTGGAAGTGGGTGTGACACCCCCGAATCCAGGTCCTTTGACCCTGGTTCGGTCATCACGATAAAATACAAACATCCACCTCTAAACAACATATGATAACTAAAATGCGGAATATAATGAACGTACGTCGTTCATTCAAAAGGTGTTACTAGTCCCAAGATACGATAACCTTAATATCATCTTATAATCATACCTTAAAATAAATATTAGGGTTCACATTACATAATCATAATTTAAACTAAGCATAAGATAAATTCTTCTTCTCGCAATTATCCTACATCTTCCCTTTACCCTTGTCCTTTCCTGAGGTCTCAGGCTTAGCTACAATATAATTCATTATATGGTAAGGATGAGCAACAAGTTTTCTCAACAAGTATAAATACAACAATAAGGATATATCATGATGAATGGAAAAATATCTGGCAATAGATTCAACAATATGAATATCTGAAGGATTCAACAATATGAATATTATAAGCAATGACAATGATTGCTTTTAGAATAACTGCTAGTCAAGTAGACTTTGAACTATAACACTCCAATGGAATCAATAGCTAAATGACCCTTTGGTTACTGGCTACAGAATAAGTACTTGAGGGGATCAACCTCACGTACTCTATGTATATGCATAACATTTAAATCTGCTCTGTTATATCTTATATTAGATACCTGGGGTACTCCCATATCATAAGAGGGGTGTTCTTTTAGTCTAAGAATCCTTACCATCAATTGGTTTGGATAGATTTTATAAAACTTCATAGGCTTTTATGACCGGACAAAGGTTCAGACTCTATTTACCACAGTTCAAGATTTATTGAACTTTAAATGATGTACAAATGCAAGACTGTACGAGCTTAAGTGCACTAAGTGCGAATGTCAATGATATCGATGTGGAATAACTGTATAGTAATTAATCCACTTAATAACATATTTGGAAATAAGATTTCAAGCTTAAATGAATAACTTTCAATTCAACAATATCCTACTCAATGCAATATGAGAAGGATATGAAAACTTTCACAACTCAAAGTTGTGTAAGTTAGGAAACTTATAACACAATAAATTCGGATACTTGCTCAATATAATTTAGAGTAAGTTTAGGGAAACTTGCTTAACAAAAGTAGGGTTCAAGGAACTTGCACAATCAAATGGTGAAGTTTAAGGGAACTTGCCTGTTTGCTCAGCTACTACTACAAGAAAAAAGCTTTATTCCGACGGAATATTCCGTCGGACCTAATCCTATTACGTCGAACATAGACTATTTCCGATGAAAATATCCGTCAGAAATTCTGTCGTAAATACTCTCGTCAAAAATAAGATCCGTCGATAATTCTGTCGGATATAACTTATCTTCGACGAAATTATCCCCGGCGGATTTTCGTCAGACATCACGTATTTTCGACAGAATACGTAGGACGAAACTTTCCATCGGATAAAGAGGTCCTATTTCCGACGGACTTATTCTCTCGAAATTAGCTTATTACCGACTAAAAATTAAAAGAACTCAATTTTTATAAAAAATGACTGCTTATTAAAGGTCGACGGAATTTTTGTCGGACATATGATATTTATTGACGGATCGTTAAAATCATGAGATAGAGTATTTACGACTGAAATCAGAATATTTCAACAATTACTAAAAATTGTTTTTTGTTATCTCCGAGGGAATTTCCGTCGCAACTACCTTATTCCGTCGGAATTAACTATTTTTTTTTAAAAATATAGATTTTAAAAGTTTAGTTTCCAGGTGTTTAAACCCATTAATGTACCTGTAACCTGTCACAACCCAATACATAGTATTATAAACCTGTATCTCACATTCAAATATACAACGTAGCACTAAAACGTAATCTTCAACTCATTATCATTCACATTCATATTCAAATATCCACCAAAACGTATTATAAGCTAACCAATTACAAATATAAGCTAATGTTCTATAAATGTTAAACAATATAATTTACAATAGTTGTACAGACGCAATTAAACAATAAAATATATACAAAAGTTCTACAATATCATGAATATATACAAATGAACTATATGTGAGAATGAGTATCATCATCGGGCGGAGGTGAACGACGGCGCAGCTCTGGTGTATGGAAATCAGCCTCGTGCTCCTGCTCATTATCGTCATCCTGCTCGCCATCGCCACCCTGTTGATAGAATCAAAAATATAAATCATTAGTTTGTATATATATATGTGAGAATTAATAAACTAGCCTTAATTAAAAAACATAAATAATAAGAATACCTGAGTAGGTGGGGGCTGACGAAAAGCCTCCTCCAAGAGGGTAATCACCATCCAGAGCATCTCGATGCTCCAAGCGTCGAACTGCTCCCGAGGTAATCCCGTACTCTCTACAAAGGCCCCTACTATAATATCCTGAGAAATCTGGTGAAGACGAGAACTAGAAGGCAACTGCTGACGCCGAAAGACCGGATCGGATGGAACCTATCCGACACGGCCCCTATCAGCTGCCAGAAGATATTGTCATCCAAGCCAGCGCCCGTATGAGATGGTCCGACATGTGCTCTCGGACGCTGGCACTGGCTAGAGCCTATAAAGAGATACAAATTCGATTATTAATAATAATTTATATAATGTGATAAATTCGGATAATTTCATGAAACATAAAAAAATATTACCTCCAGGAAGTGTATATGTGGGTATCCTCGGCAGACCCAACACTCGATATCTGCCGGTACTGCTACTAGGGGGATCCTGAGATGCGACCCATAGTCTCAGCTCCTCATCCCGATCTAATACAATATCTGGAAGAGGGGTGGCGGAATCTAACAGCTCAGAACCCCTCCTAATAGTCTCTAGCTCAGCTATACGCTCGTCCCGAAGCTTCTAAAATCGGTCTTGTAATGTATTCCGTATACGTATGTTAATTATATCATTTTATTTACAATTGAATATTATTAAAAGCTAAATAGTAAGATGAGTTTTACCCGTATAGCTAAAGCTGCCTGAGACAAAGCACGCTCGTCCTTAGGTGTGTGGGCTCGATCCCAAAACTCTAGCATGGTAGGATCTCGGCCGAAGGTCCTCCCCAATGCCTAATATAAACATTCATAAAACAGGTCTTAAGTATTTGTGTGAGAACTTGACACATAAATAACTAAATACAACGCACTTACCGTCTTCGCCTCCTCGAACGACTGAGAAGCAGTGGTGTGTACTATCCGGAGCTGACCACGGTTCTTCTTCGCTTCGCCTTTCGGACTTTTTCTTGAAGTCATGACCTCTAGTGGGCACACATAGCCTCCCAAAGCTAAACGGAGACTATCTTGGTGATGATCTCGATGGTGGTCCGGTTTGGTCCACAACCGCCGGTCAGCTTTTCATCGCATCTCATACAGCCATCCAGAGTAATTCGTAGCGACGTGATGCTCAATCACAGCATCGCCAGCTGACTGAGAGATGCTCGGGTCAAATCGATAATAAACCTATAACAAAAGATTATTTAAAATTAAGAACATTTGATTTCGTCATCCCAATACAACTATGTGGTGATAATATGCTTAACTTACGTGGAACTCCCGCAAGATGGTCTGCATAAAAGTGGCATCGTACCGCGCATACTGACTGAACCGCATGTACCCTCTCGGGAGATGCGTCAAACAAATCGCATGTAGGGTGTGCTTAGCCACCGGGTCTAGTATACTACAGAAAAAGTATAACAATATGTGTTATGTGAATTGTGTTTTACAATAACTGATAGAAATAGTATGAATATATTAACACTTACTGCTGGGAAACGACATCCACTTGCAGATCGTAAAGTGGCACTCTGCAAGCAGACGACCAAAGATACTGAGGTTCGATCCCTCTGTTGTCGTCGACGAGGTGCATCTGTAATAATTGTATTTAACATAGTATTTCAATAATCATTTTAATTAATGCAGCTTGAGATATATTTAAATCCTAGTTAAGATAACTTACTCGCGCCTGAAGAAGTGCCTCCATCGTGGCTACTAGTCTCCGATCGGATCGCCCACCACTCGGCGACCTCCACCGCCGCTATGTCTAGCCATGAATATCCTACTACAATAACAAAATTGGTAGATTACGAATATGTAAGGTTTAACAATATGTGGTAAGGACTAATATAAAAGCTCATTTTCAATTACACACGTCATCAAACCCATCAGAATCAACGTGTATATCATTCTCAGATTCGGTATCTTCCTCATCCTCAGTTTTGAGATCAGTTTCGTCATCGTTATCATCCTCAACGACTACATAATCATTCATGTGTACGGTGGCCTCGACATCCTCATCGTTAGGTACGTCAATGACATCAGTACTCAGCACATCTTCAACATGCAACACTACGGCCAATAGGTTGCTAACATCTTCTTGCAACGCCTCATCCATACCAAACATGTTATCACCATTAAATGAGCGTGTTTTAGTAGTGACTACTGTGTACCAGGGGCTTCGAGTATTTATGACATTAGGAGCGTAATACACTTGAGTCACTTGACTTGCTAACACGTACACATCATCAGAATTTAACACTGACTTGATATCCACGATTGTGATTCTATTACGATCAACTTTAACCCCCTTTTCAGTATCAAACCAGCTACACTTAAATGTAACTACCTTTTTGCCGTCGTGATAATTGAGCACAACTACATCCTGTAACCGACCATAGTAATTGGACTCAAAATCTTGATAGCAGCTTCCCAACACCACTACCCTAGAATTGACTGATGTGAGTTCATGCAAGTCATCGACTCTAAATCTATACCCATTCACGATGCTACCAGGAAAAGAACTAACAACTTTGTAAGGTCCTTGGATGACATCTATAAAAAGTTCAGAAATACTCTCCGCTTCAACCCTTTTCTTAAACCACTGTTGGAAATTAGCATTAGTGAATGTTTCCAATTCTGCTGCAGTAAAAGTTGGGTTAGAAGCACGCGCCTCTCTTCATTGAATCTGCGATATTAGTAAAATGTCTTTAACATATATAGAGATGACTACACTTGTAAATTGTACTAGCTGGAGCAAATAAGCTTAGACTTACGTGATGTATGATGATACTTCAGGCATATTTATAAGCACGTATGTAGATATAATCTTCAACTCTTTGTCGGTTAAGTAAGTCAGAGTCTCAGGCCAAATAGTTTAGCCGGATATGTGAATACAACTAACTCATCATCAGCATGAGTCATTGGACTAACAACCTCATTCCTTGCTAAGTTTATTATTATACTTAGTTTATTATTATAATTTTTTTTTTTAATTTGTAGTATATTATATAATTGGCTTATTTATTTATTAAATTTACTTTATTAAATTAAATTAAATTAAATCATTTTATTTTATTTATTTATTAAACTAAATTAAATTAAATTTTTATTACTTTTTATTTTATTTTGTATTATATTATAAAAGTTCTAATTTAATTTGATTTTCGTAATTAAAATTATTTTATTTTATTTTATCTTGTATTATATTATATAATTTTTAATGTTTTTTATTAAATTAAATTAAATTAATTAAATTTAATTTATTTTAAATTAATTTAGATTATTTAAATTAAATTAAATTAAATTAATTTTATTTTATTATTTTATTTTTATTGAATTGTATTTTATTTATTAAATTAAATCAAAGTTATTTTATTTTATTCAAATTAATTTAATTTAATTTTTATTTTATTTTACTTTATTTTGTATTATATTATGTTATTTATTTTATTTAATAAACTAAATTAAATTATATTTACTTTATTTTATTTTAGTAGTAAGAAACTAAGTAAATGGTACTTAGTTTATGATTTATTAATATTGGGAAGCTAATTACTAATACAATACATGCAAGGCCCACAAATATTCTGCAATTTCATAATTCTGACAGAATTTCTGTCATAAATTTAGTCGTAAATAGCAAATATATCAAGATTAAAAACAGTCCTAAAATCAATTACAATATGATAAGGAACCCAAATTTGATATCAATATTCTGCAATTTCCAAATTCTAAATAATATGCACTTAAATAATATGCAGTCCACAAACCCAAAATCAAAATTCCAATTTCAGCAATCAGCAATATAAACAAGAAGAATAGGACCCAAATTTTAAATTTCAGATCACTCCCAATTCCAACAAATGGACCCATATTTTTAACCCACAAATTCACAGCAGCAACATATTATCCAAATTGGGTTAATCTCATATTCAAACTCAAACTAAACCTAAAACAAATTAAGCCACAAATTTCACAATTTGCAACAAATTAACCCTAAAAATCTAATACTTAGCAGAAAACTAACCTTGAAATTGAATTAATGTGCAAACTAACCGACGGTAGTGCCTGGTGGTGGCTGTTGGTGGTGTCAGTGATGGTGCGTGGTTCAACTGACAGTGTTGGTGGCGTCTACTGGTGGTGGAACCGATCGACAGTGATGGTGGCGGTGGCAGTATAAACGTGGTGGTGGTAGTGGCAGTACGTGGTGGTGGTGGAATCGAAGGAGGTGGTGGTGGTGGCTGTATGTGGTGGTGGCGGCGATGGTGGTGGCGTGAGAGCAGTGAAGTTAGAGAAGTGAGACTGATGGTGGTTCGCGTGAGAGATCTAGAGAAATGAGAGAGAGAGAGAAAGAGAGAAATGAGATTAATTAAGGTAGCTAGAGAAACGAGGGGGCCGAAAGACGAACCGATTAATTAGGTTTTAGGATTATGTTCGACGGAATGTCCGTCGTGCATAAATTCGTCGTACTTATGGTATCTTCGACTGAATAGTCCGTCGAAATACACACTAATTAGTCGAAAACAAGATTCGCGCTGGCGGGAACATTGGCGCAAATGGGGTACATATATGTTCGACGAACATCCATCGAAATTAAATTATTTTCGACTGATATATCTTCGACTGAATAATCCGTTGGAATAGATGTTATCGTCGAGGGAATGTTTCTGTCGAACATAGATCCGTCAGAATTAGCCGGCTTTCTTGTAGTGTATAGTATAATACTAGCTTTAACTAACTTGCGTTGAAACGACCTAACATTAACAAGTCGGTCTTTCAATTAGTATGTGTAAACTAATACGAGTCTACACTTAAAAGAATAAAGTAATCACCTATCATGCTTCTCAACACATTATATGTAAGACCCCGAATTTTATGAAATAAAAGTATTCAATTTTTCTCTTCAGTAAATGGTTAAATTGATAAAAGTTAAAGTTAAGGGTGATATATGAAATTTTTTTTCAAAATACGCAAGGGGGTATAAAGTATTCATTATTGTCGGGGAATATTCGTTTGGTCGTGGAATATTCTTTTCCGCTTGGGAATATTATTTAAATGCGGCCAGTAGCCTATTTGTGGGCCCCATAATGTAATAACCGTCGGATGAAGAAAACGACAAAATTAAGTTTTTATAAATAACGACGTAATCGTTACAATTAACTTTGTTGGAATACCCGGTTGGTAAAATAAAGTAATACGCGTTGTTGCATAGCGAAGATAGCATTGCGGTATTACAAGATTTTTGAATTATTGATTCTTACGTGAGAAGGCACTACTCAATAATTATTACGATGAATTATTGTTCAATATTTTATTTATTGATTCAATAATTGCTACGTTGAAATTTTATATTATTATTGTTCAATAATTGTCATCGCACAAGATTTCCCATTATCGATCAATAATTCATATTATTCGAATAATATTATTAGATAGCATTATTGGCAATGTCTAGAAAGTTACATCAAGGAGAGGTTTGGTCACCTAATCATGCGGCGCAAGAAGGAGAAATCCTTTATGGAAAGCCCCCTCTTTCCGAGAGCTACCGTCATCATAAATGTGATTTCGTAATATTATTTGTGAATAATTAATTATTGATTTATATGATAAGGAAATATTTATTTGATGTGGATATAAATGATGGATTTATTTATGTGGTTATAAATGAAGGAATTAATGTTGAGGTATTTTATCAAGTATTTTGTTTGGAATGAAGGTATTAAAAATTAAACCAAAGTGTTTTGAGATATATTGCGTGAGTTATAATTTTTAATCCGACCGTTGGATCGTTGTAATTTTTGGATATGTTATACATACATAAGTTGAGTATATGTCCACAAATTTTGAACCGTTAAAAATGAACGTATGATTTGTTATGAATTTTAAGAGGTGTTTGATTCGGAAAGTAGGGTTATAATTGATTTTGGTGGAAAATTCTAGAATTGAGTGAGCCCCACTTGTGGTTGGTGAAGAAATGTGCTGAATTTTATTTCAAATGTGGTGGGTGGGAATAGTAGCAGGTAAAGCCATCAGGTTGCAGGTCAAGTCTGCTAAAATTTTCCTATAAATAGAGGGCTAAGTTAGAATTGAAAATCACACCAGAATTTATAAGTTTTCTCTCTTTTTCTCTCTAGATTATCGAGTGTATTTTGTGAGTATTTAGATACTTGGTGAGTTTTTATTCATCAGTGCAAGTTTCCTTCAGCGTCATATCCGATATCCAGTCAGAAGTGCTGCTCTTTTGAGGTAAGGGATAGTAAGGGATTTTAAGGGTTATTATGTTTTTGGTTTCGAAATTTTTCTGGACCTTCAAAAATTCTGGAAAAATTTGAAATGATAATTTGATGAGTTTTATATATTGTGTCCAAAAATGGAGATTTTTGGATGTATAGATTGAGAGTTATGAATTTTATGAGAAAAGACTATTTTAAAAGTAACTATTTATAACTCCTTGCGGTTAACTCCAAAATTGATGAAATTTTTATTGAGAGTACATCTATATAATATCAGTGTACTCTGTGAATTTCGGAATTTTTGGATAAAAGTACAATTTATGATAAATGTTTAAATATTCGGTGGTTTTGGCCATATGAAAAATAGTAAATGAATTTTTAAAATTTCGAGAAAAATATATGTTCAATATGGGACTATTTTATGCTAAATCCCAGAAAAGAAATATTTTTAGAACTGATTTGGTATTTTTTATGAAAATGTTCTAGTTATGAGTAAATGAATTAAATATGTTATGTGAAGTAAGAAAATTGGAAAATATGATTTATTGGCTTGAGAATCATATATGAGATATATGCAGATTTTTATGAGGGTTTTGGTTAATGATGATGAAATCTTATGAGTTTGGCATTTTTAGATGATTAAATGCATTAATTATTAAAGTGTAAATAATTGGATTAAATTATTTATAAGTTTGAGAAATGATTAAAATATTATTATAATATTAATAATATTAGATTATGAGATTTCTAAGTGATTTATAACATTTGGATTAAGGTGTTATAAATATGGATATGAATTTTATTATGAAACTTTATCTTTTTTCGTGTCGAGGTTACTATGCGCACGATACGGGACTATGTATAAAATACGGGTACTATTCACAACAAATTGGTTTCTTCTCTGACCAAATTATCGTTGATTTATGAATCTTACTCTTGAAATTAAAACCATGTTTTGATTATATTATTTTTATATAACATTCTTATAACCCTAATGATGATATTTCTCTTTGACTTGAGTGTAAAGATGGGTAGATTATTGGTATGATCGTGACCATAGGTTCTCTTTGGCCAGTAGTGCAAAAGTTGAATTGTTGACTGGTGTGATCATGACCATTGAATTTACAATTGAATATTTTTAGCTTAAGTGCAAAGGTGAATTGATCAACATGGTTATAATTATTGTTATATAACTTCTGAAATGATTATGTATTTATTTGAGATATGAATATCTTTAGCCTGTAGTGCAAAGATGAATTATTGATGAATATCTTTGGCTCGTAATGCAAAGATGACCTGTTGTTGAATATCTTTAGCCTGTAGTGCAAAGATGAATTATTGATGAATATCTTTGGCTCGTAATGCAAAGATGACTAATTGTTGTTGAATATCTTTGCTTTGTAGTGTAAAGATGAACTGTTGATGAATATCTTTGGCCGTGGTGCAAAGATGAATTTATTAGTATGATTATGAACAGGAACTGTGATTTGGTATAACCATGATCTTTGATGTTTCAGGTAAAGACAGGTGATGAAATTATCTTCGTCCTGGATGAGAGAGGAATTTAGAACTACAATTATGATTATGATTTATACATGTGATTGTGGACAGGAATTGTTGATTGATGTTACAGGGATAAAACATTGTTGGTGGACTTTTAACATGGAGAAGATAATAGATTTTATGGTCTATTTGACTCTTCTAATGGATTGCTCGTTCCGCTGCAACTATGGTTGAAAAGTTTTATCATCTACCATATGTTCTAAATCTCTGATTCATTACTGATGAAGACTATTGATAATTTATTTATCTTTAGTCATAATATTCTTTTACTTAGTTAGTTGTGCTCACCCTTTTGTTTCAAAATTCCTTTCGTGTAATAAAAGTGTATTTGGGTTGGAAGGGATAACAAGGAATAAAAGCGGTGGTCTATAGTTGTTGAGGTTCTCCCTAAAGAGTATGAAAATAATTTTATTGAGGGCTTTAGTGTGTTGTATTTTATACATCATTTAATAGTTATTTTTGGTGAATTAAATAGGGTGAGGCGAACCCAACTTTGGAATGGTGTTTTGTCACTATCATACAAGATGTCTAATGACATACAAACTCGTGTTATCATAAGACATAGTTGTGCTCATCCACTTGCTGAGTATATTTACAAGCACTACCTATATAATCTTGGTGTTTGTTTGGAGTATAATACCAAATTAGAGACAGTGGAGATAATGATATGTCAAGAGAAGACTCGCCATTGGGAAGAATATGATAGTAATCTTCTTGTTTTTTTTTTGGGGTCTATTAGGTCAACCAAGGATAATTGCGTGGCCATATGATATCTACCATAACCTAAAAGCATGGCCTCCCATGTATACGAAGGTTTCTTGAGCACTTCCCAAAGATTCTAATTTCTAAAGCAGGTTTTGACTATTCCTTTTATGTAAGGTGTCATTGTGACGTACTACAGTTGGTATATATTTGTATCCAAACTCACAGCATATGTGTTGTTGTATTTTGCACGACAATTGTTGTAATAAAGTTGTAGTTATTTTTTGTACCATATATTTGGCGACTCAGAATGGGTTGGATGGAATGGACCTATTTTGGGGTCGTTACATTTGGTATCAGAGCTATAAGTAAAGAGCCCCGAGCCTCTCATTTGGTGACTTCTGTTGATGGGGATGCCGAAGCCGGACTCTCCGTGAGGGACGCCTGCTCATGCAATGGCAAACCGATAGGTATCAATGTGAGGTGCTGACACAAGTTGGTGTCCAGAGTTACATTTGGTATCAGAGCTTAGGGATATGATCTCTGGCGGAGATCGGGGAATAGAACTAGGAGGGGAGAGATGAGTAAATCCTTCGCTAGTGTGTCCTACCTAAGCTTATTTGTTGGTCAGTCATAATATCGAGATATTATGTGATATGTTAATTTGCTCAATTAACCTCTGTTTTGAAGCTGTATTCTAGAATGATATCTGAAATACAGGAGATGAGCAATGGAGAAATCATGATGACAGGGGAGATAGAATCTGAAATGAAAACAAGGTATTCTCAACTCTTTGAAATACGAGTGCACGTAAATTTTGGGACGAAATTTCATAAGGAGGGAGATTGTAAGACCCCGAATTTTATGAAATAAAAGTATTCAATTTTTCTCTTGAAGAAATGGTTAAATTGATAAAAGTTGAAGTTAAGGGTGATATATGAAATTTTTTCAAAATACGCAAGGGGTATAAAGTATTCATTATTGTTGGGGAATATTCGTTTGGTCGTGGAATATTCTTTTCCGCTTGGGAATATTCGTGCATTTACCTGCCGCAGCTATTTGTGGGCCCCATAATGTAATAACCGCTTCGGATGAAGAAAACGACAAAATTAAGTTTTTATAAATAACGACGTAATCGTTATCAATTAACAATTGTTGGAATACTCGGTTGGTAAAATAAAGTAATACGCGTTATTGCACAAAAAGATTACACACGGTATTACATGAGTATTTTTGAATTATTGATTCTTATGTGAGAAGGCACTACTCAATAATTATTACAGTAATTACTGTTCAATATTTTTATTTATTGATTCAATAATTGCTACGTTGAAATTTTATATTATTATTGTTCAATAATTGTCATCGCACAAAGATTTCCCATTATCGGATCAATAATTCATATTATTGAATAATATTATTAGATAGCATTATTGGCAATGTCTAGAAAGTTACGTCAAGGAGAGGTTTGGTCACCTAATTGCGGCCTTGATGAGAGAAATCCTTATTGGAAAGCCCCTCTTTCCCGAGAACTACGGGTCATCATAAATGTGATTCGTAATATTATTTGTGAATAATTAATTATTGATTTATATGATAAGGAAATATTTATTTGATGTGGATATAAATGATGGATTTATTTATGTGGTTATAAATGAAGGAATTAATGTTGAGGTATTTTATCGGTATTTTGTTTGGAATGAAGGTATTAAAAATTAAACCGGTGTTTTTAGAGATATATTATGTGAGTTATAATTTTAATCCAACCGTTGGATCGTTGTAATTTTTGGATATGTTATACATACATAAGTTGAGTATATGTCCACAAATTTTGAACCGATTAAAATGAACGTATGATTTGTTATGAATTTTAAGAGGTGTTTGATTAGGAAAGTAGGGTTATAATTGATTTTGGTGGAAAATTCTAGAATTGAGTGGGCCCCACTTGTGGTTGGTGAAGAAATGTGCTGAATTTTATTTCAAATGTGGTGGGTGGGGAATAGTAGCGGAGTAAAGCCATCAAAAAGTTGGTCGAGTCAAGTCTGCTAAAATTTTCCTATAAATAGAGGGCTAAGTTAGAATTGAAAATCACACGGAATTCATAAGTTTTCTCTCTTTTTCTCTAGATTATCGAGTGTATTTTGTGAGTATTTAGATACTTGGTGAGTTTTTATTCATCGATCTGCAAGTTTCCTTCAGCGTCATATCCGATATCCGATCGAAGTCACGCTCTTTTTGAGGTAAGGGATTTTAAGGGTTATTATGTTTTTGGTTTCGAAATTTTTCTGGACCTTCAAAAATTCTGGAAAAATTTGAAATGATAATTTGATGAGTTTTATATATTGTGTCCAAAATGGAGATTTTGGATGTATAGATTGAGAGTTATGAATTTTATGAGAAAAGACTATTTTAAAAGTAACTATTTATAACTCTTGCGGTTAACTCCAAAATTGATGAAATTTTTATTGAGAGTACATCTATATAATATCAATTGTACTCTGTGAATTTCGGAATTTTGGATAAAAGTACAATTTATGATAAATGTTTAAATATTCGGTGGTTTTGGCCATATATGAAAAATAGTAAATGAATTTTTAAAATTTGAGAGAAAAATATATGTTCAATATGGGACTATTTTATGCTAAATCCCGAGAAAAGAAATATTTTTAGAACTGATTTGGTATTTTTTATGAAAATGTTCTAGTTATGAGTAAATGAATTAAATATGTTATGTGAAGTAAGAAAATTGGAAAATATGATTTATTGGCTTGAGAATCATATATGAGATATATGCGATTTTATGAGGGTTTTGGTTAATGATGATGAAATCTTATGAGTTTGGCATTTTAGATGATTAAATGCATTAATTATTAAAGTGTAAATAATTGGATTAAATTATTTATAAGTTTGAGAAATGATTAAAATATTATTATAATATTAATAATATTAGATTATGAGATTTCTAAGTGATTTATAACATTTGGATTAAGGTGTTATAAATATGGATATGAATTTTATTATGAAACTTTATCTTTTTCGTATCGAGGTTACTTACGCACGATACGGGACTATGTACAAATACGGGTACTATTCACAACAAATTGGTTTCTTCTCTGACCAAATTATCGTTGATTTATGAATCTTACTCTTGAAATTAAAACCATGTTTTGATTATATTATTTTTATATAACATTCTTATAACCCTAATGATGATATTTCTCTTTGACTTGAGTGTAAAGATGGGTAGATTATTGGTATGATCGTGACCATAGGTTCTCTTTTGGCCGAGTGCAAAAGTTGAATTGTTGACTGGTGTGATCATGACCATTGAATTTACAATTGAATATTTTTAGCTTAAGTGCAAAGGTGAATTGATCAACATGGTTATAATTATTGTTATATAACTTCTGAAATGATTATGTATTTATTTGAGATATGAATATCTTTGCTTTGTAGTGCAAAGATGAATTATTGATGAATATCTTTGGCTCGTAATGCAAAGATGACTGTTGTTGAATATCTTTAGCTTTGTAGTGCAAAAGATGAATTATTGATGAATATCTTTGGCTCGTAATGCAAAGATGACTGTTGTTGAATATCTTTAGCTTTGTAGTGTAAAGATGGGCTGTTGATGAATATCTTTGGGTCAGTGGTGCGAAGATGAATTTATTAGTATGATTATGAGCAGAATCGTGATTTGGTATAACCATGATCTTTGATGTTTGAGGTAAAGACAAGTGATGAAATTATCTTAAATCCGGATGAGAGAGGAATTTAGAACTACAATTATGATTATGATTTATACATGTGATTGTGGGATGTGGAATTGTTGATTGATGTTACGAGGATAAAACATTGTTGGTGGACTTTTAACATGGAGAAGATAATAGATTTTATGGTCTATTTGACTCTTCTAATGGATTGCTTTCGTTACCGCAACTATGGTTGAAAAGTTTTATCATCTACCATATGTTCTAAATCTACGATTCATTCTTGATGAAGACTATTGATAATTTATTTATCTTTAGTCATAATATTCTTTCTATCGAGCTAGTTGTGCTCACCCTTTTGTTTCAAAATTCCTTTCGTGTAATTAAAGTGTATTTGGGTTGGCGGGGATAACAAGGAATAAAGCGGTGGTCTATAGTTGTTGAGGATCTCCTAAAGAGTATGAAAATAATTTTATTGAGGGCTTTAGTGTGTTGTATTTTATACATCATTTAATAGTTATTTTGGTGAATTAAATAGGGTGAGGTGAACCCAACTTTGGAAGGGTGTTTTGTCACTATCATACAAGATGTCTAATGACATACAAACTCGTGTTATCATAAGACATAGTTGTGCTCATCCACTTCTTTGAGTATATTTACAAGCACTACCTATATAATCTTGGTGTTTGTTTGGAGTATAATACCAAATTAGAGGCGGTGGAGATAATGATATGTCAAGAGAAGACTCGCCATTGGGAAGAATATGATAGTAATCTTCTTGTTTTTCTTTGGGGTCTATTGGGTCAACCAAGGATAATTACGTGGCCATATGATATCTACCATAACCTAAAAGCATGGCCTCCCATATACGAAGGTTTCCTTGAGCACTTCCCAAAGATTCTAATTTCTAAAAGCAGGTTTTGACTATTCCTTTATGTAAGGTGTCATTGTGACGCATACTACGGTTGGTATATATTTGTATCCAAACTCACAGCATATGTGTTGTTGTATTTTGCACGACAATTGTTGTAATAAAGTTGTAGTTATTTTTCGTACCATATATTTGGCGACTCAGAATGGGTTGGATGGAATGGACCTATTTTGGGGTCGTTACATTATATGACTTATTGGTCATACATTACAAAGTAAAGTAATCATATAAGCATGCCTTAATACTTCAGACCAAAAACAAATCATCTTGGCAAGACTGCAGGATGGCGCAGCTGCGCCTGGTTTAGGCTTAGGGACAGCGCAGCTGCGCTGTCCCTTGGCTAGACCAAGGTTGAGCTTCTGCACTTCCTGACTTCAGTCCAACTCTAACATACACCTATACATACATATTAACATACATACATGCTAGAGTTTTACATATAACACATGACCATACTTGAGTTCAATATCACAAGTTTAACTTACAATTTATATGTCTTTAAAACATAAACAGTTCATGTAATCATCATGTGTTGTAACTTAATTCTACAATACTCAGTAGTCATGCTTGTATATAGACAACACATATATACTTTACTCATATAGTTCATATTTTAGAAATTTCCCTTTTATGACTATGTGTGAATAAGTGAAAACCATATCTTAACCAAACGATGTTCATGCCAATATATCTATAGGCATAATGAGTCCTAATATACATGCTTGCATGGTCATAACGTACTTTACTCATTTCTTGATGACATTAGTTTCCTCATTCTAATTTTCTTTGAATTTAACACTAAGCCAACTTCGTACATACAAGGCATCTTAACATATAACTCTCATACATTTACAACATATATTAAAGCCACATATGCATGCTCAAATAGTCAGAACTTACTAGATAAAAATCTTTGTCAAGTTCTCTTTGAAAAGTCTTAAGTTTCTTATCTTTGAAATAGTCAAATCTTTCAATTATGTATGCTAGTGTGTTCAATCACGTTAGTCTTGCATTTCATTTCAATATAAACCATATTAACATACTCATAAAGTCAGAATGTTCACATGATGTGTTCGTGACAAAGTTCACCTTTGAAATCACAAACCTTATTTTTATACCACAAGTATTGTGTCCATCATTGCTATGCTTGTTCATACTACATGCATGTGCTTACGTGTGCATATTACAATAGTTCACAAGCTTGCTATACCATATACTAACAAGTTAGCATGAAACAGAAACAAAACAGAAAACATCAGGGTTGTTATAGATGCGGCATAGCTTGACCGCACCTAAGTATAATTAAGTATGATTCGCCATGCCGTAAACAAAATCGAGTTTGGGTTCTGGTAGCAATTTACCGCACCCTAGTACAATTAGGGCGCAATGTACCAGGCTTCTACTGATCGAGACGATAAGCAAACTCGCATTTGCAGAGCCTTAACCAACATGGTTTCCAATAATTCAAGCATGCTCCAAATCAATATTAAAGTGTTCATACATGTTGGAAAACTTCTTACACACCTTATAACATGCTTGTTCATATCAATTAACAATTGAATTCAAGAAATTCCAATAATCAAACAAGACCCATTTGAAGAATATAATTAGAACTTATACCTCTTCAAGCTTGAATTGGACTTCCTACAATCTGAGTGTGCTTTCTACAATGCTCAGCAACTTGGGACTCTCTAACTAAGACTTAACAAACAACCAAAAACTGAAAATGGGGCTGGCATTTATAGAAGAACTATGAACTGGACAATCATATTATCCTAATGTTGGAGCTCATGGTGCAAAGGAAAAACACATTGGTTATTAAGGAGTGGTTGAGCAACTCACCACCAACCATTGGCTAGCAAATGATCACCTAAGGTTAGCCACTTGAAAGTTACGTAAACTAGCTTCTTACTACTGTTCATGTACTAATGAGACACTCTTTTTGGGACAAAAATCTCAGTACTTGCACAAAATGTAATACCAAAACAACATTTGGTTTATATTATACACATGACATATACTTTGGCTATATAATATGTTTACACAATTCATTTCCTACAACATAGGTTATAATAATTTAAAAGGGCATACAATGTATTTCCCAATTACATGGTATCAAGTAGTGAACATACATATAACAATATTATTATGCAACTCACATGAATGCAAATAACTCTTACTATATAGTCTATGTATATAATATATAGACATATTAATGTATCACCTTATACTATATAAAATATATAGTTAACTACCATATAATAAAGGTTTACTACATTGCATGTACTGCACAAATTAATCAAGTAAACATATAATCACTTTATAAACTATTAATCTCTTACTCATTAATTCTTATTTATTCATAATAATTATAAATCAACATATTATCAATTAATTACTCATAATTACAATTAATCAATATGTTCAACTCTTGCTACTATATTCAAAGAATTTGAATATTTAATTAATACTCTTATCAAGTCTTTGATATTAGAATCTTAGGGTTAGTCCACTAATTTAAATCAACTATTAGTGACTCCCTTTAATCCTTTCGTACATTCACATAACCACTTAAGGTTTAAATAAACTCACAAAACTAACTCATTACAATTAAATCACATATTTAATTGGTAAGGAGTTTAAAATTTGTGGACGTTATAGTGGGAGCATATCACGATGGACTTTGTGGTGGGACTTCCGACTACAACGAAAGGGTACGATGCGATTTGGGTAATAGTGGACCGGTTGACGAAGTCGGCTCACTTCTTGCCAATTAGGGTCAAGTATAACTTAGACCAGTTAGCTAAACTTTATGTTAAGGAAATAATTTTCAGACATGGAGTACTAGTTTCGATTGTGTTAGATCGTGATCCACCATTCACATCGAACTTTTGGAGGAGTTTACAGGAGCAGTTGGGAACATAGTTGAAGCTGAGTACGACGTATCATCCACAAACCGATGAACAGAGCGAGAGAACAATTCAGACATTAGAATATATGTTAAGATCTTGCATCATGGATTTTAAGGGTAGTTGGGATGATCATCTACCATTAGTAGAGTTTGCGTATAACAATAGTTATCATGCAAGCATAGGTATGCCACCTTACGAAGCTCTATATGGAAGGAAGTGTAGAACACCACTATGTTGGGACGAAGTGGGATAACGCCAAATGCTAGGGCCAGAATTGGTGCAGCAAACAACGGATATTGTCAAGATGATACGAATGCGTCTAGTAGCAGCTCAAGATAGACAGAAGAAATTTACAGATTTGCATCGGGTAAATAGAGAATTTGAAGTAGGCTCGTATGTATTTCTAAAGGTATATCCTTGGAAAGGAAAGATACACTTTGGAAAGAAGGGAAAGTTAAGTCCCAGGTTTATAGGACCTTTTGAGATATTAGAAAAGGTAGGAGGGGTAGCTTTCATGTTAGCCTTACCTCCGGACTTAGAACGAATACATAACGTGTTTCATGTATCTGTGTTACGTACTTATAAGCTGGACTATAAGCACGTAATAGAGTATGAGCCTATTCATATTGAGAAGGAATTAACATACGAAGAGATGTCAATTCAAATTATTGATAGAAAAGAGCAAGTTCTGCGGAACAAAGTTATACCTTCCGTGAAGGTGTTATGGAAGAACCAGGATGCAGAAGAAGCTACGTGGGAATTGGAAGAAAAGATAAGGAAGGATTACCCTCATTTGTTTGCATAATGTGAGATGAGATTCTGGGGACAAAATCATTATAAGAGGGGAAGAATGTAATGACCGAGAAATTTGATCCATTGTAAAATAATTTTATTTAATAAAATAATAAATAAAATTATATTATTTTTTATTACTATATGTTAGTAAGATTAATGTCGTTCTATAACCTAGAAACGTCGGAACGTCGTAGTATTTCGACAACGTGAAGGAATTAAAGTGTTTGAATTTTCAAGATGAAAATAAAAGTTTTTTGAGAAATTTTCTGAAAAACACTATTCATTAATTCCTGCTCGGGAATTATTTTTGAACTTTCGAGAAATACGTAACGATAGAATATCGAGGTAAGACAAATTATGTAATAATAATTTGAGTATGAAAAACGTAAATTTTCACCTGCGGACTTAATTTGAGAACGTTAGCAAAAATAAAGTGTTAACTAGTTAAAGTAATGATCGTATGATACGTATGTATTGCACGAGGAAAATGAATACGATTATAATACGAAGTATTATACAAGTATGTAAGAATAATGGTATGTCTTATGTGTTGAATGGGTATATGAGTTAGAGTATGAGAATAATATGTAAACTATACGTTATAAGGCTTTTAGTCAAATGAAATGGACTTGTAGGATTGTTTAGCAATTTGTAAAGTCCAATAGAAGTTAATGTGCAAGCCCAAGTGTAAGTAAGGGTAAAGTCCAATTAAGTTGGTTAATGCAAGCCTAAGTGTGGGATAATTTAATTAAACCACAAGCCCAAACTATTGATCCAATGGGTTAGGGTGACCCATGGGGAAACCCATAATCATATAGTTAATCTTGGTGACCAAGATAATAATGTGATGGCCAAGTTGTGAGACCCCGAATTTTATGAAATAAAAGTCTTCAATTTTTCTATTTTGGTGAATAGTTAAATTGATAAAAGTTTAAAGTTAAGGGTGACATTTGAATATTTTTCAAAGTAAGTGATGATGAAGTTTTGTTTTATTAGTATTATTAATGTAATAAAACAGAAATGCTTTTTATATAAAACATAATACTTTTATAAGGTTATTCATTTTATTAGGCTAATAGTAAAATCTTTTATATAAAAGCGAGAATATTTTAGTTATCTATTTTATTAGACAATAATTAGAATATATTATATTTTATTATGCATAGTGTTTGCATAGGAAAATCTTTTTATATAAAACAGAATACTTTTATAAAGTTATTCGTTATATTAGATTGTAAATAGAATATATTATATTTTATTATAAACCAATCTGGACCGTCTGTTTAAAAGTAAATCAATCTGGACCGTTCATGGATTGGTTACTATTCAGTCCATTCTTCTATAAATAGAAGCTCATTCCTTCATTATTTCTTACGAATTCACTGAAACTCCAGAGAGAGAAACTATAGAGAGAATTCTTCTTCTATAATCTTGAGCGTATTTCTTTAGAGTTTAAGAAGCTTTGAGCGTAGAAAACAGTATAAGTTTTTTTCAAGAATATTGTAAGACCCCGAATTTTATGAAATAAAAGTATTCAATTTTTTTTAATTACTATTCATGAGTTACTATTCACGAGTTACTATTCACGAGTTACTTATTCACGAGTTACTATTCACTTAGTACTATTCATGAAGCATGATAATTTTTTTCGTAAGAAGGCATTACTCAATAATTGTTACGGTAATTATCGCTCAATATTTTATTTTATTGATTCAATAATTGCTACGTTGATATTTTATATTATTGTTGTTTCAATAATTGTCACATTACGATATTTTCCATTATCAGACAATAATTCATATTATCTGAATAATATTATTGGATAACATTATTGGCAATGCCTAGAAAGTTCTGTCTAAGGAGAGGTTTGGTCACCTAATCAAGGCTGCCAAGAAGGAGAAATTCTTATTGGAAAGCCCCCTCTCTCTCAGGAGCTGCACAGTTGTTAATATTGTGATTATGTAATATTATTTGTGAATAATTAATTATTGATTTTATGATGAGAAAAATATTTATTTTATGTGGATATAGATGGAGAAAATTTTTAAAGTGACAATTGTTGAAAATTAATATTTTATCTTTTTTTACGATAAAATAATTCATTTAAATATATTATTTTAATAATATAATAATGGTGATATTTTTACAATTGAATGTGGAATATATGAGTATATGAGGAGGAAGAATATTTTTGTTACAATAAATGTTTAAAACATGTTAAACATGTCGGTGGACCCCATTTCTTGACGAATGAAATTTGATTATAGATCGTAAAATCGTCTAGTTTGTGGATTTGGTCAAATTTCATTTGGAATTTGGAAAACTTTCTTACGCAAAGTTGTAGAGAATTGAATTTCCAATAAAAACTCGCAAGATTCGAATTTTTTGATAAAAGGGCTATTTATTATGAATTATTGAAGTTCTGAAGCTCTGAAATAATTAATTTTTGGAAGTTTAAAATAATTTAAATAACAAAAACGTTTTTTGTGCAAGTCTTGTGAGGTGGGCTGTTTGGTGGCTGAGGTTTTGAAGCAAAATAAGTGTGCTTTGGAATAAAAATAATATATATTAATATTTTATTAAATTTTTTGCTTTGGTGTTCTAAGTATTTTCCTATAAATAGGGTGCTTAGGTTAGAATTGAAAATCACACCAGAAACTGAAGTTTTCTCTCTCTATATTATCGAGCGTATTCTTGTGAGTATTTTGAGTATACTTTGAGTATTGCTATACGGTGCAAGTTCGATTCATTCGTTATTCCATCGGAAATCTTGCTCTTTTTGAGGTGCAAGGGATTTTAAGGGTTATTATGTTTTTAGTTTCGAAATTTTTCTGAACATTCAAAAATTCTGGAAAAATTTGAAATGATATTTTGATGAGTTTTGTAGATTGTGTCCAAAAATGGCGATTTTTGGATGTATAGATTAGGAGTTATGGATTTTATGAGAAAAGACTATTTTAAAAGTAACTGTTTATAGCTCCTTGTGATTAACTCCAAAATTGATGAAATTTTTATTGGGAGTACATCTATATAATATCAGTATACCGTAAATTTTGAATTGTTGGATAAAAGTATAATTTATGATAAATATTTAAATATTAAATGGTTTTGGCCATATAAAATAGTAAATGAATTTTTAAAATTTCGAGAAAAATATATGTTCAATATGGGACTATGTTATGCTAAATTCAGAAAAGAAATATTTTTGGAACTGATTTGGTATTTTTCATGAAAATATTCTAGTTATGAGTAAATGAATTAAATATGTTATGTGAAGTAAGAAAATTGGAAAATATGATTTTATGGCTTGAGAATCATATATGAGGTATATGCAGATTTGTTATGAGGGTTTTGGTTATTGGTGATGAAATCTTATGAGTTTGGCATTTTATGATGATTAAATGCATTAATTAGTAAAGTGTAAACAATTTAATTAAATTGTTTATAAGTTTTAGAAATGATTAAAATATTATTGTAATATTAATAATATTAGATTATGAGATTTCTAAGTGATTTATAACATTTGGATTAAGGTGTTATAAATATGGATATGAATTTTATTATGAAACTTTATCTTTTAGTGTCGAGGTTACTTATGCACGATATACGATTTACTATGTCACGAAACACGGGGTACTATTCACGACAAATTGGTTTCTACTCTGACCAAATTATCGTTGATTTATGAATCTTACTCTTGAAATTAAAACCATGTTTTGATTATATTGTTTTTATATAACATTCTTATAACCCTAATGATAATATTTCTCTTTGACTTGAGTGTAAAGATGGGTAGATTATTGGTATGATCGTGACTATAGGTTCTCTTTGGCGATGAGTGTAAAAGTTGAATTGTTGGATTGGTATGATCATGACCATTGAATTTACAATTGAATATTTTTAGCTTAAGTGCAAAGGTGAATTGATCAACATGGTTATAATTATTGTTATATAACTTCTGAAATGATTATGTATTTCTTTGATATATGAATATCTTTGGCTCGTTGTGCAAAGATGACTTGTTGATGAATATCTTAGCTTGTAGTGCAAAGATGAATTATTGATGAATATCTTTTGCTCGTAATGCAAAGATGACTTGTTGATGAATATCTTAGCCTGTAGTGCAAAGATGAATTATTGATGAATATCTTTTGCTCGTAATGCAAAGATGACTGTTGTTGAATATCTTTAGCTTTGTAGTGCAAAGATGAATTATTGATGAATATCTTTGGCTCGTAATGCAAAGATGACTGTTGTTGAATATCTTTGCTGTAGTGTAAAGATGAAGCTGTTGATGAATATCTTTGGCCCGTGGTGCAAAGATGAATTTATTAGTATGATTATGAAGCAGGCGTGATTTGGTATAACCATGATATTTGATGTTTCGGTAAAGACGGTGATGAAAATTATCTTCGATCCGGATAAGAAGAGGATTTAGAACTACAATTATGATTATAAGTTATGCATGTGATTGTGGATGATGGAATTGTTGATTGATGTTACGAGGATAAAACATTGTTGGTGGACTTTTAACACGGAGAAGATAATAGATTTTATGGTCTATTTGACTCTTCTAATGGATTGCTCATTCATTTGCAACTATGGTTTAAAAGTTTTATCATCTACCATATGTTCTAAATCTCGATTTATTCTTGATGAAGACTATTGATAATTTATTTATCTTTAGTCATAATATTCTTTCTTCGAGCTAGTTGTGCTCACCCTTGTTTCACAATTCCTTTCAGGTAATAAAAGTGTAGCTGGGTTGAGCGGGGATAACAAGGGAATATAACGGTGGTCTATAGTTGTTGAGGTTCTCCCTAAAGAGTATGTAAATAATTTTATTGAGGAGTTTAGTGTGTTGCATTTTATACATCATTTAATAGTTATTTTTGGTAAATTAAATAGGGTGAGGCGAACCCAACTTTGGAAGGGTGTTTTGTCACTATCATACAAGATGTCTAATGACATACAAACTCGTGTTATCATAAGACATGGTTGTGCTCATCCACTTGCTGAGTATATTTACAAGCACTACCTATATAATCTTGGTGTTTGTTTGGAGTATAATACCCAATTAGAGACAGTGGAGATAATGATATGTCAAGAGAAGACTCACCATTGGGAAGAATATGATAGTAATCTTCTCGTTTTTTTTCTTTGGGGTCTATTGGGTCAACCAAGGATAATTCTGTGGCCATATGATATCTACCATAATCTAAAAGCATGGCTTCCCATGTATGAAGGTTTCCTTGAGCACTTCCCAAAGATTCTAATTTCTAAAACAGTTTTTGACTATACCTTTATGTAAGGTGTCATTGTGACGTGCTACAGTTGGTATATATTTGTATCCAAACTCACAGCATATGTGTTGTTGTATTTTGCACGACAATTGTTATAATAAAGTTGTAGTTGTTTTCCGTACAATATATTTGGCGACTCAGAATGGGTTGGATGGAATGGACCTATTTTGGGGTCGTTACAAATATCCTCGCCCTATCAGTCGGAATACTCTTCTTTCTAAGGTAAGGAATATTATTTGTTGTACCCGTAAGGGGTATTATTTCTTTCGTATTAATGAAGAGAACTTTTGTTATTCTATTCTTTATTATTCTATTGGAATAACCTGTATACGTGGTATACTTGATGAAATTCTTCTGTTATTCCATTCTTTATTATTCTGTTGGAATAACCTGTATACGTGGTATACTTGGCGAAATTCTTCGGTTATTCCATTCTTTATTATTCTGTTGGAATAACCTGTATACGCTGGCTACCCTATACTTGGTGAAATTCTTTTGTTATTTCATTCTTTATTATTCTGTTGGAATATCCTGTCTGTGCATTTTACACCGGACCTGGTTCTGTTATTTATTATTCATTGGAATAACGATCTATCGCAAGCACCGCATGCATGGTGATTTTTGTTGTTATTCCATTCTTTAATATTCGTAGAACATCCTGTTGGTGCGAATTTACCGACTCGTTCCGTTATTTATTATTATTCTCGTTGAATAACTTTCGCTCATCGCTGAAGCACCGCATGCATGGTGATTTCGTTGTTATTCCATTGTTTATTATTACATTTGAATATCTTGTCGGTCGCGCGATTACGCTTTGACACGTTCCGTTATTCATTATTCTGTTAGAATAACCTGTCTATGCGAAGTACCGCATGCATGGTGATTTCTTTTATTATTCCATTCTTTATTATACTAAGTTGGTTAAAGTTTTGACTTCTATACTCCATGAAATTAGTGGAATATCCTTGATATTTGCTCTTCATCCAGTATCTTTTCATGGAAATATTCTTCTGAGCATTCTTGAATTTTACTCTATAAAGAAGTATCATGTTGACAATTTGGACGTAATTAGTTCCTGGATAATTTAATTCTTGAACTTGTTTTATTGAATTCTTATATCATTGTCATCATCCTCATGTATTTATTATGTTGAAAGTCATTTGTGGCCTGTAGTGCATAGATGGACTTGGTATGATTATGACCAGGGATTATTCGGTATAATCATGACCGTAATGTTACAAATGATGTGGAAAAAGTCCTCATTGGCCATAGTGCATTGACGGACAGTTTTTGGTATGATTATTGCTATGGATTCTCTTCGGCCAAGGGTACAAAGATGAATTGTTTTATGGCATGATCAGGACCGTTGAAGAAAACACGATTATCTTTGGCCCGTAGTGCATGGATAATTTGTGGTCGTGATACTAAAAGAATGTCATTGGCCTATAGTGCAGGGATGAATTGATGATGTGGATTAATTATTGACCAAAGTCTCAGCATGAAATATTAATTCATGGATGTGATAATAATGAATATCCTTGGCCGTAGTGCATGGATAATTCATGGATGCGATATCAATGAATATCCTTGGCCGTAGTGCAGGGGTGATTGGATGATGTGGATTATTTATTAAGCTGAGTCTCAGCGATAAAATATTGATAATAAACTTTTAAATTCATAGAAGATAGTAGATATCATGCTCTACTTGACTCTTCTAAAATAAAGTTATATGTCTTTGGCCTGTAGTGCAAAGATGAATTGTTAATGAATATCTTTAGCCGTAGTGCAATGATGAATTTATTAGTATGATTACGAGCAGGGATTTTGATTTGGTATAACCATGATTTTTGATATTTCAGGTGAAGATAGGTGATGAAAATTATCTTCGTCCTAGGTGCGAAAAGGAATTCAGAATCACAATTATGATTATGAGTTATTCATATGATTGTGGACAGGAATTGTTGATTGATGTTACGGGGATAAAACATTTTTGGTGGACTTTTAAAATGGAAAAGATAATAGACCTAATGGTCTATTTGACTCTTTTAATGGATTGTTCGTTCCGCTACAGCTATGGTTGAAAAGTTTTATCATCTACTATATGTTCTAAATCTCTAATTTACTATTGAAAAAAGCTATTGATAATTTAATTATCTTTAGTTATGATATTCTTTATTGGGCTAGTTGTGCTCACCCTTTTACTTCACAATTCCTTTCAGGTAATAAGAGTGTAGTTGGGTCGAGCGGGGATAACAGGGAATAGAACGGTGGTCTATAGTTGTTGAGGTTCTCCCTAAATAGTATGGAAATTTTTTTATTGAGAACTTTAGATAAGTGTGTCGTATTGTTTACGTCATTTGATATTTAATTTTGGTGAACCAAATAGGGTGATCAGGCGAACCCAACTTTGGAAGGGTGTTTTGTCACTATCATACAAGATGTCTAATGACATACAACCTCATGTTATCATTAGACAGGGTTGTGCACATCCACTTGGTGAGTATATCTACGAGCACTACCTATATGATCTTGGAGTTTATTTGAAATATAATTTTCACTTGGAGACAGTGGAGATTGTTATATGTCAAGAGAAGACTCACCATTGGAAGGAACATGATACTAATCTTCTCGTTTTTCTTTGGGGTCTATTGGGTTAACCAAGGATAATTCTCTGGACATATGATATCTATCATAACTTAGATTCATGGTCTCCTATGTACGAAGGTTTCCTTGAGCACTTTCCAAAGATTTTAATTTCTAAAACAGTTTTTGACTGTACCTTTATGTAACGTACCATTGTATGGTTGTGGTCGAGGCACCATGAGAGTTACATACATTTGTATTAAAACTCACAGTATACATGTCGTCGTATTTTGCACGACAGTTGTATAAATGAAGTTGTCAGTAGTGTATTTTCTAGCGACCCAAGATGGGCGACGTATACCTATTTTGGGGGCATCACATTTGGTATCAGAGCTTAGGGATATGGTCGCTGGAGGAGATATGAGTCTAGAACTAGGAGGGGAGAGACGAGTAATATACTTCGCTAGTGTGTGACTTACCTAAGCTGAAATTGTTTACTTGATAAGTTGACAAAATATGATATGTCAATTAACCTTGTTTTGAAGTATATTCTAGAATGATATCTGAAACACAGGAGATGAGAAATGGGAAAATCATGATACAGAAGAAATAACCGGGAAGGTACAATCCGAAAAGAAAGAAAAGTATTCTCATCTCTTCGAAATACCAGGTACGTACGTAAATTTTGAGGGCGAAATTTCATAAAGAGGGGAGATTGTGAGACCCCGAATTTTATGAAATATAAGTCTTCAATTTTTCTATTTTGGTGAACAGTTAAATTGATAAAAGTTTAAAGTTAAGGGTGACATTTGAAAATTTTTCAAAGTAAGTGATGATGAAGTTTTGTTTTATTAGTATTATTAATGTAATAAAACAAAAATGCGTTTTATATAAAATAGAATACTTTTAGTTATCTATTTTATTAGACAATAATTAGAATATATTATATTTTATTATGCATAGTGTTTGCATAGTGCCTACATAGTGTTTGCATAGTAAAAATCTTTTTATATAAAACAGAATACTTTTATAAAGTTATTCGTTTTATTAGATTATAAATAGAATATATTATATTTTATTGTAAACCAATCTGGACCGTTCGTTTAAAAGTAAATCAATCTAGTCCGTTCATGGATTGGTTACTATTCAGACCATTCTTCTATAAATAGAAGCTCATTCCTTCATTATTTCTTACGAATTCACTGAAACTCCAAAGAGAGAAACTATAGACAAAATTCTTCTTCTATAATCTTGAGCGTATTTCTTTAGAGTTTAAGAAGCTTTGAGCGTAAAAAATAGTTTAAGTTTTCTTCAAGAATATCCTCGCCCTACCAGTCGGAATACTCTTCTTTCTAAGGTAAGGGATATTATTTGTTATACCCGTAAGGGGTATTATTTCTTTCGTTTTCATGAAGAGAACTTTTGTTATTTCATTCTTTATTATTCTGTTGGAATAACCTGTATACGTGGTATACTTGGTGAAATTCTTATGTTATTCCATTCTTTATTATTCTGTTGGAATAACCTATATACGTGGTATACTTGGTGAAATTCTTCTGTTATTCCATTCTTTATTATTCTGTTGGAATAACATGTATACGTGGTATACTTGGTGAAATTCTTCTATTATTCCATTCTTTATTATTCTGTTGGAATAACCTGTATACGTGGTATACTTGGTGAAATTCTTCTGTTATTCCATTATTTATTATTCTGTTGGAAAAACCTGTATACGCGGGCTACCCTATACTTTGTAAAATTCTTTTGTTATTTCATTTTTTATTATTCTGTTGGAATATCCTGTCTGTGCGTATTTACGGACTCGGTTCCATTATTTATTATTATGTTGGAATAACTTTTATACATAAAAGTACCGCATGCATCGTGATTTCGTTGTTATTCCATTCTTTAATATTCTCGTTGGAACATCTTGTCGGTCAATGAATTTCGCTTTGATTCGGTTCCGTTATTTATTATTCTGTTGGAATAACCTGCTCATAATGGGCACCGCATGCATGGTGATTTCTGTTGTTATTCCATTCTTTATTATTTTGTTTGAATATCCTATCGGTGCGTATTACGCCTGACCTGGTTCCGTTATTTATTATTCTGTTAGAATAACCTGTCTATGAGAAGTACCGCATGCATGGTGATTTCTTTTGTTATTCCATTCTTTATTATACTCAGTTGGTTAAAGTTTTGACTTCTATACTCTATGAAATTAGTGGAATATCCTTGATATTTGTGCTTCATCCAGTATCTTTTCATGGAAATATTCTTCTGAGCATTCTTGAATTTTACTCTACAAAGAAGTATCATGTTGACAATTTGGACATTATTATTTCCTGGATAATTTAATTCTTGAACTTGTTTTATTGAATTCTTATATCACTGTCATCATCCTCATGTATATATTATGTTGAAAGTCATCTGTGGCCTGTAGTGCATAGATGGACTTGGTATGATTATGACCAGGGATTATTCGGTATAATCATGACCGTAATATTACAAATGATGTGGAAAAAGTCCTCATTGGCCATAGTGTATTGATGGACAGTTTTTGGTATGATTATGGCTATGGATTTTCTTCGGCCAAGGGTGCAAAGATGAATTGTTTTATGGCATGATCAGGACCATTGACGAAAACACGATTATCTTTGGCCCGTAGTGCATGGATAATTCGTGGTCGTGATACTAAAAGAATGTCCTTGGCCTATAGTGCAGGGATGAATTGATGATGTGGATTAATTATTGAGCTGAGTCTCAACAATGAAATATTAATTCATGGATGTTATAATAATGAATATCCTTGGCCGTAGTGCATGGATAATTCATGGATGTGATATCAACGAATATCCTTGGCCGTAGTGCAGGGGTGATTCGATGATGTGGATTATTTATTAAGCTGAGTCTCAGCGATAAAATATTGATAATAAACTTTTAAATTCAAAGAAGATAGTTGATATCATGCTCTACTTGACTCTTCTAAAATACAGTTGTATGTCTTTGGTTTGTAGTGCAAAGAAGAATTGTTAATGAATATCTTTGGCCGTAGTGCAAAGATGAATTTATTAGTATGATTATGAGTAGGGATTGTGATTTGGTATAACCATGATTTTAGATGTTTCAGGTGAAGATAGGTGATGAACATTATCTTCGTCCTAGGTGCGAAAAGGAATTCAGAATCACAATTATGATTATGAGTTATTCATATGATTGTGGACAAGAATTGTTGATTGATGTTACAAGGATAAAACATTATTGGTGGACTTTTAACATGGAGAAGATAATAGACCTGATGGTCTATTTGACTCTTTTAATTGATTGCTCGTTCCGCTGGAACTATTGTTGAAAAGTTTTATCATCTACCATATGTTCTAAATCTCTGATTTATTATTGACAAAAGCTATTGATAATTTAATTATCTTTAGTTATGATATTCTTTACTAGGCTAGTTGTGCTCACCCTTTTGCTTCACAATTCCTTTCAGATAATAAGAGTGTAGCTGGGTCGAGCGGGGATAACAGAGAATAGAACGGTGGTCTATAGCTGTAGGTTCTCCCTAAATAGTAAGGAAATAATTTTATTGAGAACTTTAGATAAGTGTGTCGTATTGTATACGTCATTTGATATTTAATTTTGTTGAACCAAATAGGGTGAGGCAAACCCAACTTTGGAAGGGTGTTTTGTCACTATCATACAAGATGTCTAATGACATACAACCTCGTGTTATCATAAGACAGGGTTGTGCACATCCACTTGGTGAGTATATCTACGAGCATTACCTATATGATCTTGGAGTTTATTTGAAATCACTTGGAGACAGTGGAGATAGTTATATTTCAAGAGAAGACTCACCATTGGAAGGAACATGATAGTAATCTTCTCGTTTTTTTGGGGGTCTATTGGGTCAACTAAGGATAATTCTCTGGACATATGATATCTATCATAACTTAGATTCATGGCCTCCTATGTACGAAGGTTTCCTTGAGCACTTTCCAAAAATTTTAATTTCTAAAACAGTTTTTGACTGTAACTTTATGTAACGTACCATTGTATGGTTATGGTCGAGGCACCATGAGAGTTACATAAATTTGTATTAAAAACTCATGAAGATACATGTCGTCAGTATTTTGCATTTAGGTTGTATAAATGAAGTTGTCAGTAATGTATTTTCTGGCGACCCAAGATGGGTGATGTATACCTATTTTGGGGGCGTCACACAAGTAATTAGTGTATTGAGCAAGATAACTTAATTGCTAAGTAATGAATAGTACGGAGGTTACTAAGGAGGTGGGATTGGCTATTGTCCATTATACCCTAACTTAGGAAATCCTATAAATAGAAAGCTTAGGATTTCATTTCTTGTTTGTTAATTTTTACCAACAAGTTAGGTGCTTAATTGTTAGAGAGAATAAGTAAGAAAAAGATAGACTTCCATTGTTAGAAAAGAAGAAGAAAAGCTTGTTCATAAAAGGTAATGATCCTATGTCATTAATCTTCCATCTCTACCATTGTAGGTTGATAAGAGAAGTGTGGATTAATAGACATGTATGCTAAGAAATGATAAGAATGAATAATCTAAGGACTTAAGTCTTAATAAGCCGTGAATAAACACTTTGTTCATAGATAATCTATGAACTAAGGAAGAACTTGTAAGACTTATAACATGTTTACACGAATGAAGTTTATATGTTAAGAACATGTAAGGATGTTGGTTAGAAGACTTAAACTATCATAAGTCATGTGAAATAAATAATATGTAGTTTATACTTTTATAAGTTATAAACTCATAAAGAATAAGTCATAAATTATCATGAAAATAAGTTGATGTAATATGTAGGTTAAGATGTTAATATGATGGATAGAATCCATTTGAAATGATGAACAAATCATAAGTAACGAAGTTATGCCAGAATTCACACGATTGGACGATAATCGTCGAATTAGTGAAATTCTGGGATTAGAAGTCGAATTTTGATTTTGAGCTCGGAAACATTGGTTTATGATCGGAACAAGTCTTATTTGGTGTTATAGAGTTGCAAACTCAAAAATGACCAAATTCCAACTTAAAATGAAGAAACGAGTGTTGAACGTTCACGAACGTTTATCGTTTTTGTTAAAAATGAACCGATAGGTGAATTTTGAGTTAACGAAGTCGAAAATATAAAATTCTTGTATGAACACGTAGAGTATATTATTTTTGAGCTAATGGCTTTTGAACGAGCCAATTCGGACTTAAAATGATCAAATTTGGAGTCCGGGAAGTTCGTTATGCAAAACAAAATTTCTAACTGTCTGGTTCACAGAGCTGGCGCCGCGGCGCCAACCCAAGGCATAATGGTGGCGCTGCAGTTCCTTTGCTAGTTGAAGGCTCATCTACCTTCTCAACTTTAGCTACAATAATAATATTTATGCAAGTGTGAGCAAAACAATTGCTTACTAGATATAACAATGAATCAACATGAGAATAATAATAATAACTGCCAACGAATAGGCTCATCAAAATTGAATAGTACTCTATCAATGATAACCAAGAACTAGAATCCAAAATATGGAATATATATATCTAAGGGTCATAAGACCACGAACCATGTCCACAGTTGTAAGTAAAACTTCAACTTTAACAGGCATAAGACTATAAGGACTCCTCGTACATAAGGGGATCAGCCCTTCGTACAATGTATTGTGCACAAACATTTCAACGCTAAGCGTTAATTATCCCTTAATAATAGGGTTGTTCATCTCAGTATTTAGAGTACAAATCCACACCAAAGTAAGTTTGGTTTGGATACATTTCAAGGGTAATTTAGAATTCAATGGTCATCAACTAAGGATTAGTTGAATACAATATTGATAACGTCATGCTATGGAATAATCATAACTGAATCGACATTGTAAATTAAGATCATGCTTTAGGAATAAACTAATAGCATAAACATCGAATAATCATAACGTACCTTGCTTGAACAATATTAATTCAAGGTTATTTAGAATTGAGTACTAAGCATGCATAACAAATAGTAATTTAAACGATAAAACTTGTTCAACATGAGTATGTCAGAATATGTAAACTTGCATGCTAGATAACAAGTTCAAGACAAGAATAACTTGTTCAATATCAGAATAAGATTTTAGAATTCATAAACAAACTAGGTATAAAAACTTGCTCAATCGTAAGAATAAACTTGCACAATGTAATAAAGAAACTAGCTCAACGAAAGTGTAGAGCTAGAAAACTTGCTCAATTGTAAAAGATAAGTTTAGAAACTTGCCTCGAGCGTAAGCTATAATATTAAAACTCACGTTCACCTATAAATAGTATTAAAACCAGAACATCTATTAGACATACTAATATTCACTTTTCAATATAACATGCATTTCTAGCTAAACTTGTTATGTTAGCACAAATCTTATGCTACCATACAAATATCAGAAATTCATAAGTTTTAACTCTGCAACACCTATCTACCATTCATTGTGTACACTATGTCATAACATAACGCATTCATAACTACTAACCATTTTTATAACTTTGAATTTATCAATGACTTGACATGGTACTGAATTAACCTCCTTGTTACATGTTTGACACCTTAACACAACCTTAGACCAAGCTATAAGGTGTTTCAAGGTCTACATTAGTAGCAGAACAAACTATCTCAGGGGTGTAGGTGTGCAAGTGTGTCATACATGCCCTGGGACCAAGTACCTGTTTGCCTTGATTTTTAGCCTTGGCATTTTGGTAGCAATGCCTGTGCATACCTGACAGAGAAAGAAAATGGCTATGAACGAGAGTGAGACTTTGACCCAACAAACACGAATTTCACCCACTAAACAATAATATTAACACAAACAATTGATATAAAACTATCATAAACATGTTTGCCAACATATTCCTCAACATAGAACAATTTAACAACAATTATACTTGTTTAATTTCTCAAATTTCACATTATCATATTAAACTCAATTTTTTTACATTCATCCCAAAAATCAACACTGTGATTTCAATTCTTCTCCAAATCTCTTCGTTCAAATTACGTTATCTTCGTTTCTTAAAGAACTAGCATAAACAAGCCACAATTTGCAGTTTAACATACGAATTGACCATCAAAATTGATACTTACACAAGCCATATGACAAATATATACTGTCATTATTTTTCTACTTTTAATTGTAATTAGCATAGCAAATTCTTGTTTAAACATAAACTCTAATCATCATAAACACGTATAATCACCATAATCAGTTGTATAGCAACATTTTGAAAGAGATAGAATTCACAGAACTTAGAATCTTATGCCGTAAATTCATTTATATAGATATACATATATGTATAATATTAAAGATATGAACAATACCTTCAATAGGCTTGATAATTCTTGCTAATCAATTGAAGTTGCTGTGAATTTCTTAGGTTTCCTCTCAATCTCTCTCAATTTTCTCTGTCTCTGTATTCTTACGCTTTTCTTTCTTTGGCTCAGTCTTAGACCACAGACGTAAACAAACAAGTATGCGTAAACAAAATAAAACTGATATGGCCTTAATAATTATAATAACTATTATCAGTTACCAAAATAACGTATAGATTATAATTATATTTTATTTATTATTTTAATTTATTTTATTTATGTTATTATAATTCAAAAATTAAAAATCCAAAAGCCATAAGGCTTTGTTTGGCAAAACCCTTTAAAATTTAAAGACTTGCTATATTTAAGCCTTGTTTGGCAAAAACTAAATTCAACTCCTTTAATTTATTTTTATAAACAGTTTAGTTTATAATTTATAATTACATCTTATTTATTTGGATTTCCATATCCAACATTAATCAAATAAACTAATTATACACGCTATAAATATACCATTTTAACAAATATCACAAAATTATAATTTTCAATATAATTTTATTTAATCATTTAACATACTATTTTAAATTATTAAATCAACACAACAATATAACATCTCATGTTATATTACAACTCTCTAAATTATAAATTCAATTAATTTAGAATGTTATCTAATAGATTTAGATTCATAAATATTTACTAACAACCATCACATCAATACAATATTTATTCAACAATAAACACCTCAAATAAATATTTATATAATTCAATAAATATTTAAAATTATAATTTGAAATTTCGGATTATTACATCATTCCCTCCTTACAAGGATTCTGTCCCCAGAATCACAAATCAAACAATCAAATCGTCACATTCTTCCCTTCCTACAAAGATTCTGTCCCCAGAATCGAAGACACAGACTAAACAAATAACTCAGTGTAATTCTTCATCATTTCAGCTTCGAGTTCCCACGTAGCCTCTTCGACGTTGTGGTTCCTCCATATCACCTTCACAGAAGGTATCACTTTATTCCTGAGTAATTGTTATTTCCTATCGACTATCTGGATAGGAATCTCTTCATAAGATAAATCTTTACTGAACTGCAACGGTTCATACTCGATCACATGCTTATAATCGGGTTTATACGGTCGCAACACCGACATATGAAAAACATTGTGAACGTGTTCTAATTCTGGAGGTAAAGCTACTTCATAAGCCACCTCTCCCACTCTTCGTAGAATTTCGAAAGGTCCAATAAACCTTGGGCTGAGCTTTCTTCTTGCCGAAACAAATTTTCCCCTTCCAAGGAGACACTTTCAGGAACACGAAACTTCCTGCTTCAAATTCACGATTTTTCTTGTGTTGATCAGCATACTTCTTCTGTCGATCTTGAGCAGCTACTAATTTTGCTCTGATGAGTTTGATAATTTCAGCGGTCTGCTGTACCAGTTCTGGTCCAAGCAGTTGACGTTCACCAACTTCATCCCAGCATAGTGGAGTTTTGCATTTTCTGTCGTATAACGCCTCATATGGCGGCATGCCAATGCTTGAATGATAACTGTTGTTGTATGCAAATTCCACCAACAGAAGATGATCATCCCATTTCCTTTGAAATCCATGATGCATGCTTTAAGCATATCTTCTAGCGTCTGGATTGTTCATTTGCTTTGACCATCAGTTTGCGGATGATATGTTGTACTCATCTTCAGTTGTGTTCCCATGCATTCCTGTTGTCTCTTCCAAAAATTTGGTGTGAACCTTGGATCTCTATCTGATACAATTGACACTGAAACTCCATGTCTTTACACGATCTCCTTAACGTATAGCTTTGCCAGCTGATCAAGATTAAATCTAATTTTTATTGGCAAAAAGTGTGCAGACTCCATCCATTAGAATTGCAATGTACGTAGGTAGGTTCCCCATCTTGCGTGTCTGTGAATTGAAACAACCTAGCATATTTCCTGTATATGATGCCCCCAATTCTATTGCATAGCTAGGTGCTTCGTCCGTTGTATTTGTGAATAGATTTTTGCATTGAGGCATGAAAGATTCAACGGGCTTTTCTTCTTCTATTATCTCTTCCTTTGCCCACCATGGTTGGTAAGAGGCCTCATAATCGCATACATTCTTGCTTTGGATGTGACTACCAAGGGGACATGGGTGTGCAAATTTCACTGAATTTTTCAAATCTAACTGAGAAGGCACTTGGGGTATAATACAAGTTGGCTCATGTTCTTCATTTTCCATACCCCCAGTTGTCTCCTCAATTTCTACTCCTTTCAGTTCATTTAGTGGCATGTAACCTTCTGGCTCTCCATCAATTTCATCATCCATGTCATAGCACCAATTGTTTGGAGGGCGATTATTCAAGGCTTCAAACATTTGATCCATCTGATTCTGAAAATTATGAATTGACCTCTCTTGCTCAATCATCTTCTCCTCAGTTGATGCTATAAATTTGAACCACAATTCCTCCAGTCTTGAATTATCTTTCTCAGTTTCGAAATACATGTATTGAGGACCATTCATTGACGAATTAATGAGTCGTTCCATCTGTTTGTTAAGATTTTGGCTTGATAACTCCTGACTCATCATCATCTCTTCATGGTCTGCTATGCTTTTTGATACGAATTCCTTCAACCTTAAATTTTCTTCTTGTTACATTAGAGGTGGATATGAGAAATCTGATGGATATGTTGGACTTCAGATGCAGTATTGATCTTGATAGTTATAACCCCATTCATAATCTGGGTGATACCCCTAACCTTGTTGATAATCAGGATAAACATCGTTGTTGATGTAATCACCCCCAAACTGCACTTGTCCAACCTTGATGTTGCACTGATAACATGGATGCTCGCCAGCACAGTATTCACATGTAACTACTATCTCTCGAGTGTGTTGGGCAAGAATATCCAACCTCTCCGAAAGTGTTATAATTTGTGCTGACAATGTAGAAAATACATTGAGGCCCTCAGTGCTTGTGCCCCTTGGTTGAATCATATTTGCATAAGGCCATTGATAAGTAAAGTCACAATGGTACCTGAAAAGAGAGAAATATAAGAATATAATTAAAACAAAACAAAAAATAAAAAAAATGTTTAAATTAAGACCAATTTGATTAAAATTAATGTTGGCAAAAATTTATTATGCTAATTCCCCGGCAACGGCGCCAAAAACTTGTTGGTCGTTTTACCGATCAATATATGTGTGCAAGTATACACGGTCAACAAGTAATAAAGAGTAAGTAAAGCATCGTTCCCACAGAGAATTAACTAATAAAGTTTACCAAGCACTAACCCATAACCATTTCAGTCTTATTTAAATGAATGATATTATATTTTATATTTAAACTATGAAATTAAATAAACCTAACTATTCTTAGAGTGAGACTAGATAATGAAGACCTGAGATCATAATTTCATCTATTGACTCATTCAAATCCATACATTTCATGTTAAGCCAAACTAATTGTCTTGGGTTTGTTAATGAGAACACAAAAGTAAAGTATAGCCATCTCTCAATTTACCATACCCATATCACATATAATCCACAGTTGATAGAATACATATGAACCCCCACATTACCTAAACCACTATATGTCTATGTGATTTATGAATAATTAGGGTTTAATCCCAAGTTCTCAATTGACTACAAATGGCGCTTCGGTATATGTCTATCCTAAGCAAAAATCATACATCCCAACACAATGTAGAATATACAATCATAAGCTATCAAGATTAGATCTAAACCCATACTTTATCTTTCAAGTTCATATGGGTTATCACAGTAATTAATGGCCAATCAACTAAGCAAATAAGCATGAATCTTAATAGACAATCCTATAGCAATCAATAAGTCTAACAATGGAACATATCAGAAATAATTAATCCATAGAATCCATTACAATCTTAGAATAGTGTTTAAATCATAACTGAATTAAAGCTATCATCCACATATTGAATAAACATCATAAGATACAATTAGGAATCAAAGAGAGAGTAAGAATAGAGAATGGTAGTGTAAATCTGTCTCTTGCTCCAAGGTTGAATCTCCAATGCTTTCCAATCGCTTCAAGTCTTCAATCTAATCAACTCTAGAAATCACTACTCTAATCTAATTATTCCAAAGTGAAGAAAGAAAATAGCAGTAGCTTGAGCCCCCAAGGGGTGGAATGTCTCTTACATAATGAAAATACATCACTACAATAAAAAGGCTTATCAGCGACCGCCTATCATCAACCGCATTTGGTCGCAGATGCGTATCAGCGACCGCATGCAGTCGCGAATACTAGTCGCAGATAATCTGGTCACTAGATGGACATCAGCGACCAACAATAACGACCGCTTCCTTAGCGACCGCAATCAGCGACCGCAACCATCGCTATTCTGACTCATGCTGAGTCATCTGTCAGGTGTGACGTGGCACACGTGTTAGCGACCGGTAATAGTGACCGAATCAGTCGCTGACGTCCAAGAAGGAAATGCGGTCGCTGTTATAGTATTAGCGACCGCATGCGGTCTCTGATAGAGTTTTTTTTATAAATATTTTTCCTATTTTATTGATTTCCCAAAAATAACCTGCTTTGTACTTGCTTTCTATCCTAACACACAACAATATATATAAGCATCCATCCATCCACGATAACTACCATATGATAAACATTCATCCATGCATAACTACTATATGATAAACATCCATCCGTACAGTCCAAAGAATGAATCTAAACCAACACAACACAATACAATCGTAAACATCCATATAATAGAATCGTAAACTAATACAGTCCAAAGAATGAATCTAAAAGATTACAAGGCTTTAAAAATCTAAAAAACAAGTCTGACAAGGCTTTACAAATCTAACATGACTGGTCTAGCTCATGGATCATCCAAATCAGGACCCTGTAATTAACAAAAGAATAAAACATAAATGTTACATGTGTTGATACTGCTATGACTTGGGAAAAGCTAAACAATAGACAATGTAGTAAAACATATAAGTAAGACAGTGACAGTAATAATATCGATAGATATACCTGGTCACCACCCTGATGTTGTGATGCTGCTGCTGCCGCCACTGCCTCCGCCAACTCATCAGGACTAAGAGAATGCAGATGCCCGCCCAGTATACGAAGAAGATCACGATTCTGGCAAATCGCTCTCACACAGTCAGCAGGAGTATGATAGGCTGGATGACTTGATGACTGTGTAGACTGGGAAGTAGAGCTGCGTGTGCCACTGATGGTCGGGCGTCGTTTTTGTCCTTGGCCTTTAACATAGTTTTTCTTCACGACGGACGCCCTCTCCCACAATTCTTGATCAATTGACGGATGCGGGGTGCCTTCAGGATATCACTCATTCATTAAGCCCTTATAAGTGTCCTGTCAGAAGGTCAACAATTAAATAGTTAAAAATAAATAAAAAAAAATGCTAAAAAAGGTCGTCACAATTTATATACAACATATTAGTATAAGGTTAACTTATTACCGCTATCCGAAAAAGATCAAAGTGCACCATCACACGGGTGTAATACATACACATCCAACCAATTGATAGGTTGACCTTGAGACTCGAGACTCCTACAGATTCATGTTCTCATATTAATATGTAAACATATGATATTTTAGCTACAAAACATGACTGTAAACATAAAAACAAATATCTAAGCCAATAAGCTTGCTATACATACGTACCCTAGCAGCAATATGCTACAGCTGTGATATATTGCCGCCCTTGTACGTGCCTTTTGCCTTTTCGCCTTCAGATACACCTGTGGATCTGTTCGAAGCGGCATTCTTGCGTCTCTTAACCCAGCTCTCAGCTCTCCACTGGTCACACATCTGCACCCATATGGGTTGTACGCACCACCAGGGACTATACTCATGCATATACTGTTCACCATGTCCTGGATGGTCAATCTCAGCATTGTGCAGGGCTTTTTGTCGTTCCTTGTTCAGATTATCTTTAGTTCGGATGACGCACTTCTGCCAGAACAATGTCTGAATAACTGATGCATGTGCGTCGTCCCATCTATACCGCTTCTGCAAATAAAATAATAATAATAATATTAAAACTGTTATAATACCATAATCTACCATTACTAAACAATATTATTTGATTAACTATGTATTATTTATCAGAGTGATAAAAAAATATACCTGAAATTCAGCCCAAACTGCATCCTTATGGGCGAGAGGTGTGCTCGCCCATGTAATCATTGGCGTAGGCCAGTTCTATAAGCATAATTGTGAAATGCACTTCACAATTTTACTATCTTGAAAATCACTACAATATACAATAATTTACAGTCATATATATTTATAACAATGGAAATATTAAACCATTATATATACACAATGTTTAACTTATGTGCTTTCTGGAGGAGGACGAATTTGTATATGAATGCAATCATCCGGATTAGCCGGGGCCTTCGGCACATGATTAGGGCCCCGACCTTACCCGCGCTTTTATACAGCAGGTTCAGAAGACATCTATAAATGAAAAATTTAGGATGTTAGTATGAGTTATAAATGAAAGGTACATAAACATGTCAAGGATATAGAGAACATGTACATATGTAATTGTATGTAATACAATTAAAACTAAACATACATTTTATAGAAAAGGACAATAATGACAATTAATTGTATGAAATAGTTAACTACGACAACTATAAATGAAAGGTACATAAACATGTTAAGGATATAAATAACATTCCTATATGTAATTCATTGTAATACAATTAAAACTAAACATACATTTTAATGAAAATCGTTGTCTGAGTCAGAATCATTTTGTACAAGTGTTGGAGATTCATAACCATCTTCTTCTTCAGATTCTGTGTCAGTGTCAGTCAATAACTCTTCCTTAGTATCACTATCATTTGACACAATAACTGTCTCGGGATCCAATTCATCTGGTTCATCTCCACCCTCTAACTGGATTACATCATTGTTGTCCTCTATATTTTTTATTGGAGGTCTATGAAGCATCTTCTCTTGGTAGAAATCCCCGTCTATTAATTGGACACGACTGAGCGCGGTAGTATGAATTACAACTTGCCATTCTGTAGGCAGTCTATCCCTTTTCCTAACAGGACTAGGAGTAAATAATAGTTTACCATGTCTCTGTTCATTTAATTTACATTCTTACACTTCAAACATGGACATCGTATATGCGACTGACCATTCATACATTCCGGGTGACTATACGCATACTCCAAAAACACTTGGCAACCAACTCTAAATTCAAATTCAGAAGATTTATCTGGGCACTTGACTTTCGTCGTGCCATCCAACTATGGTCTGAATAGAGGTCCATGATTCCACGGTACCTACAACAGACAACATTATAAATGTTAACATATGACTTGAGCATACTTGTAAGCATATGACTTGAGCATACTTGTAAGCATGCATATGATTAACATTTAAGCATACTTGTACGCATATGAGTTGAGCATACTTGTAACCATATGACTTGAGTATACTTGTAAGCATATGATTAACATTTAAGCATACTTGTAAACATATGACTTGAGCATACTTGTAACCATATGACTTGAGCATACTAGCTATACATATGATATCAGAGTTTGCTAACTCATTTATACAACTAAAAAGTTATATACTTGAACATACTTGTAAGCATATGCAATTTCATGCTAGCTTTATATCAAAGTTTGCTAACTCATTTATACAACTTTTGAGTTTGCTTCTATAACATATTTATACAGTCTCTTTATTGACCAAGTGTGTCAAGATACCTTCTCTGTTGCACTAACAGTTCCCTAGCACTGTCTATTTTGGCTTAACACCCCCCCCCCCCCAATAGCTGACCATATGCCGATAGCCAAGCTTGGCTTGGCCCCGTGAGGCTTGGCTAAGCTTGGCGTGACCTCGCGTGGCCTCGTGTGGCATCGTGTGGCCTCGCGACCCCAAGCCCAGCACATCAGCTCCAACAGTCCCTTAATAGGCTCTAGTGGATCACTTAGTTTAAAATCCCTACATCATTTAACAGCACCAATTGGATATTAGACTCCAATGTTAGTGGTTTAACATTTATTAATGTAAGTGCAACTAATTCAATTCGATATCATCTCATCTTCTTTAAAAGTATATAGCATTGGTCCTTGTGCTCACAATTATATAGACCAACTCACCCCTAGCGTGTGACCTAGGAATAACCTAAATACAATTACAATATAAATCAACAAGCCCTGGTTTCATTGAATAACTGGCAAAGTGAGCCACATAATTCATCCCCTCATGAAAAACTAGCTCAACAATTTAAAGAGTCATTATCAGAATAAATGCATAAGCATAAATTTTGTCAATCCTACCCAATAAGATTTGGACCACAAAGATATCTCTGAAGAGGTATGAAATCTATAATAATTCCAAAATAGAAACTTCCCCAACCCCAGTCATCAAATGAAACACGTTAGTTAAGCACCCCGACCCCTTGCAATGGAATGCCCACGCGTGTAAGCCAAGTGCCAAACACAAATACCAACTCATGAAAAACTGGAAATACCCCAACTTAAGAAATAGTTGTGTGGATCTAGCATACATTACTTTATATTCTACAGGGTTGAGTTTCCAACAAAAATATAAGCCACTGATACACAACTAGGATATCAAATCAGTAAATGCAAAGGGAAAGCAAACTATAAAAAATTAAGAATGCCAATTCAAACAAACTCAAGGCAAAGAAAGCCTAACCTCTAATGAAGGAAAAAAGGTTGGCTCCGCCTTGTGTTCAAAGCTTATATATGTATCCCTCTATAAAAGCCTGCAAATTCATACATATATTCTAAACAATAATATTAACATTGGAGACTAACCCATTATACTAACATTGGAGACTAATTCATTCAATCAAACATTTGAACCACATAAATTAACAAAAAATCGCATTCAATCGAAACCCACAAACTATAGTAGCCGAAAAGAAGAATAAAAACCCAAATATTCAAACATAAAATAATACATAATACACACATATATACATCAAATATTTGTTATAGAATTTGGTACCTAACACCAATTGAAGGAGTAGCATCAACCCAATCACGCGACAACAACCACCAGTCCCTTCTCCCTCATTTCCCCCTTCTTCCTCTTCTCCCTTTTCGGTCTCCCTCTTTTTTTTTCCTTTCTGATTCTACTACTGCTATTGCTGAGCGAATTGATAAATTAAAATGATCAGCGACCGCATGCGGTTGCTAATTTTTAATGATGTGGAAGCATCAACGACCGAATACGGTCGCTAATGGTTAGTAGTCGCAAAAAAGTAACGCGCTAACATTTCCTGCCAATTTTTTGGAGGTAAAATTGAATCAGCGACTACTTAGCGACCGGGTTCGGTCGCTAATATAATATAGCGACCATATTCCCTTGAGGTCGCTAATAATCATATCTGCGACCGGAAGTGCGGTCGCTGATATGTTTGGTCGCTGTTAGAGCATTTTCTTGTAGTGCGTCTAATATATAATCCCTAATTGAACCCCTCTCCAAATTACGCTCAATTGCACTGTTTAATGAAAAGTCAGCTTTGGTCAACATCAGACGTCGCACGGCCGCGCAGGAATTGGCTTGAAGTTGGGCACGGCCGAGTTCAAGCAAAAAATCACATTTTTTGGCTCCAGGGTCGCGCGCGATCGCGCGGGAAATGCACTACAAATTCGCGTGCCCGCGTGGTCCATTTTCTGCTGCAGTGTCCTCTGGTTACGGGAAGAGTTACAAGGCCTGCCACCTATCAAATCGAAGATATCGACGAGCTCTACAACTTTCATTCTTTGATGATTGAGAAATTCTAGCCGGATGAAGGTTAAAATTGGGCTAGAAGGGACTGCTATGAAAATGGCTAACCAAAACAGCGAAGTTTGACGTTCGTTGGTACAAAGATCATAACTCTTGCATCCGAACTCCGATTAGAACGATTCAAGATGTTCCGAAATGCTACGAAGACGCTCTAAAATGTAAGCTAAGTTCCAAACCAAGAACATGAAGTAAACATGAAAGCCCAAATGATGTTCGGATTGCTTTTCTTTGCATTTTCCTTGCTTTTCCTTACCAATAGTCGCTCACACCGCTCCCAAACATAAGATCTACAAAATAAACACAAAATGCATGAAAAGTAACTAAGAAACATGAATATAAGCAACTAATTCAAGTAAAAGATACCGGATAAGTAGGTATAAAACCAACTTATCAGTAATGTCTCTTTTCATATTTGGCCACCAAAAAATGTCGCCGCAAATCTTGATTCATCTTCATACTTCTCGGATGAATCGAATATCTTGAACTATGAGCTTCTGTCAAGATTTCTTCTTTAATATCCTATACAGCTGGAACCCAAATTCGTCCCTCGAATCTTAGCATTCCCTCAGTATCAACCTTGTACTTCACTTCTTTACCCTCGACCACGCTTTCCATTATTTTTTTGCATTCCTCATCTTGTAGTTGCGCGCTCTTCACCCTGTCGACCAAAGTTGGACTAGCTTCCATCTGGTATAATTTTTCATTGAATTCTTTTGGAAATTTGATTTCCAGCTCTAGCCTTGCCATTGCTGAAATGAGCTCCTCCTTATTAGTTAACATCATCAACTTTTCTCTGCCTTTCCTACTCAAGGCATCTGCAACCACATTTGCTTTGCCCAGATGATAAAATATTTCGTAATCATAATCCTTTATCAATTCTATCCATCTCCTTTGACGCATGTTCAAGTCCTTCTGTGTGAAAATATACTTCAGACTCTTATAGTCTGTGTAGATCTCACACTTCTCTCCATAGAGATAGTGTCTCCATATCTTCATAGCAAATACCACTGCTGCCAACTCTAAATCATGAGTCAGATACCCTTTCTCATAATCTTTTAATTGCCTTGATGCATACACAATGACTTTGCCATTCTGCATAAGTACACAACCCAATCCTTTGTGTGACGCATCACTATACACCATAAAATTTTTTGTATTATCTGGTAATGACAACACAGGTGCCACACTAAGCCTCTTCTTTAATTCTTTAAAACTCTCTTCACACTTCTCTGTCCAAACAAATTTTACAGATTTCCTCATCAAATTTGTCAACGGAGTGGCAATTTTGGAAAAATCTTGAATAAATCGTCTGTAATAACCTGCCAATCCCAAGAAACTTCTCACTTCTGATGGAGTTCTTGGTGGTTCCCAATTTATCACAGCTTCAAATTTTGATGGATCTACAGAAATCCCATCCTTATCAAGTACATGTCCAAGAAATTATACACGTTCCAGCCAAAATTCATATTTAGAGAATTTCGCGTACAACTTTTCTTTTCTTAGTGTCTCTAGCGTCAGACGTAAGTGTTCTGCGTGTTCTTCTTGAGATTTAGAGTACACCAGTATGTCATCAATAAATACCACCACAAACTTGTCTAAAAATGGTTTAAACACCTTGTTCATCAAATCCATGAACGCAGCAGGGGCGTTTGTCAAACCAAAAGACATCACCAAAAATTCGTAATGTCCATACCGAGTTCAGAATGCCGTCTTCGGTACATCCTACTTCCTTACTTTCAGTTGGTGATACCCATTTCTCAAATCTATTTTCGAGAAATATCTAGCACCCTTCAATTGATCAAACAAGTCATCTATTCTTGGCAATGGATATTTGTTTTTAATAGTGACCTTATTTAATTCCCTATAATCAATGCAAAAGATGCATTGACCCATCCTTCTTCTTCACGAATAACATCGGCGCTCCCCACGGTGATACGCTTGGCTGAATGTACTTCTTATCTAACAGTTCTTGCAGTTGCACCATTAGTTCTTTCATCTCTACTGGAGCCATTCTGTGCAGGGCCTTCGATATTGGAGCGGTTCCTGGCGCTAAGTCGATCACGAATTCAATTTCTCGGTCAGGCGGAAGTCCTGGAAAATCTTCTAGAAACACATCCACGAATTCCCTAACTTATATTTCCTCCAATTTTACACCCTCCTTCTTTTGAGTATCGACTATGTAAGCTAAGTATCCTACATAGTCCTAACTCAACAACTTCTTGGCCTGCATAATCTTTAGACACTTCATTTTTCTAGGCGATTTACTACTATAAAAAACAACCTTTGACGGAGTCATAAGGTTTACAACTTCGTTTGGCAATCAATTATCGCTCCATAATTAAATAACCAATCATTTCCCAATATCACGTCAAATTCTCCAAGTTTTATCGGGATTAAATCTAATTTCATAACATTTCCCTTTATATTCACCCTACAGTTCTTGTATACGAACCTAACAGAAATCACCTCCCTATTCGCAATTTCTATGTTTAAAGGGAAATTCAGTTCTTCAGTAGGTATTTCTAACCTCTTAGCACATTCATCATATATAAACGAGCAAGTAGCACCCGAATCAAATAATACATATGCATTTATATCATTGATTGGGATAGTACCTGACACGACATCTTTTGATTGCACCGCATCCTGCACCGTCATGTTGAAGGTTCTGGATGTGGGCTTATTTGTTGATGTTGGCCTAGCAATAGTCAACGCACCTCCACTAGCATTTCCCTTGCTTCTATTTGTCTCACCGGATTTCTTCTTTGGACACTCGCGAGCAAAATGATTATTTGACCCACAGGTGTAGCAAACATTCTTCTTGGGTTGAGTGCAATTTGGGGCATTGTGACCCTCCTGGCCACAGTTAAAGCATGCCCGCTTCCCCCTTAAGCACATATCTGAGTGAAACTTCTCGCATGTAGCACATGCGTCAATCTTCTTCTTCTGCTAGTTACCTTGCTGGTTTCCTGAACCCACATTTCCATTCCACTTCCTTTTCAAATTATTGTTTCCATTTCCATCATTACTACCTCCACCATTTTTAGCTTCACCTTCATTCTTCTTCTTCCTCTACTATTGGTTGTGCTTTGTTACAGCCTCGCCTCCATTTTCAGTGACAATTGCTTTCTCAAGCACCACTACAAATGTCTTCAACTGGAACAGGGAAACCCTACTATACAACCAGGGCTTTAGTCCCTGCTCGAATCTTCTTGTCTTGCGCTCATCCGTATTCACCTGATATGGCGCAAACCTTGCTAGCTCATTGAATTTCGCGGCATACTCCGACACCGATATTGTGCCCTGCTTCAGTTCCAGAAATCGTACCTCCATCTGATTCTTTGAACTTTCTGGGAAATAGGTCTCGAAGAATATTTTTTTGAACCTTGCCCAAGACATTACCCCTTGACCTCCTCGGGTTTTATTGGCTTGCCACCAATAACTAGCCTCTGCTTTCAATGTGAATGTTGCTAAAGCAGTCTTCTGGTTATCCTCTACCCTAGCAACATCAAAAACTTTCTCTATTTCCATGATCCATGTATGTTCCTCAACCGGATTCATAGACCCATGGAATTCCAGTGGCCCAACCGTCTTGAAATCCTTAAAAGTCGTAGCTTGATTCTGTGGATGATTCTGTAATGCTCCCGTCAATAGCGTTACGAATTGCTGAACTGGATTATCCTCAGCATTGTTGTTATTCTCAGGGTTCCTTTATCGTGGTTGGCGTCTTGGAGGCATTTTCTGTTAAAATACACCCATTAGATTCTATTTAACCTTTTAAGTATTATATACTTAAGTTGCACATCATAAAAGATTATCACATAAAACATAACACTTTGAATAAAACAATAACTTTTATTCATTCATAATCTTTTAAAAACATCAAAACAATAGCATCACTACTCTTTACATTACTTTTCCTGAACTACAAAAGTTGCAGGATTACTTCATCATCATCCTATCCCATTGGTTATATCATACCCGGGATTTACATTTTGTTTATCATATCATAAATCATGTATCAAGTACATTCCCTACGATGTCTTACTAAGATATTGTGTAGCCTTATGACGCTCCTCCTCTATAATTCGAGTCATTGTTCGGCGATCTAAAATGTACGATGGCAGCGTCTCAAACTGAATAGGATAACACATGACCCGATCTTGAGCTCAATTGATCACGGTGTTGAATACATTATTCATCTCTTCCATCTTCATCCTCTTTGCTAGTGCATCCCTCTTTGCTAATCCGGCTCGTTGATAAGCTTCCTCGTACGCGTCTTCAGCTCTTGCTCTCTTCGTAGCTTCTTCTTTCAACTTGTTCTTCAATTCTGCAATCTCTGCTATCATTCACTCGTTCTCTTCTTCAGTGTGGACCAGCTTCTCTTCAACATTATTCAGATGTTCCTCTCGATCCTGGTTCTCGTCGTCCTTCTGTGCCATCGAGGTTTGTTATTCAGCTACTATCTCTTGCAACTCCTCGACGGTATCTTGAAGTTCCACATTGCGGTCATATACCTCGTCGTACGTACGGGCAACTATCGAGTTAAGTAGAAGCTCTTCCTCCTCATCCACCTCATCCGACTATGGCAGCTCCACAGGGTCCTCCTCATCCGTCTCTATCTCATCATCCTCATTAGTTACTCTCTCCTGCTCAACTACTGTAACCAACAGAGTTGCTTCCCGTGGCAGTAGTTGTTCCCACACCACCTGAATATCTCGAGGCTCCTCCTCTCTAGGCATCTGGGATCCTTCCTCCCTAGCCTGACTGGATCCTCCTATATTAGCCATCCTGTCAACCTATTTTTTTTTTAAGTTTAATTATTAATCATTACCACTTGACACTCACGAGCACATAAGTCATAATCACATAAGCACATAAGTGTTTTATTACTTCTTCCTTAAAACTCGGTAAGAGTTTATCATCACTATCTTTTCAGAGGTTACTTCCTAAGGGTTTTCCCCATCTAAGGTTCATAACCCAACTGCTTTAATACCAACATGTTCAAAAATAGGTATTCATCACCCATCTTGAGTCGCCAGATACATGGTACATAAATTCAAATACAACTTAATTATACAACAGACGTGTAAAATACGACAAAACATAAATTGAGAGTTTTAATAAGAATATTGTCATCTAGACAATATCCACACTCAATGGAGTCCTCATTACATTTATTGACACTATTTATTTAATGAATAGTGAGGACTACTAATGCAATCATCCGGACCAGTCACTCCGTTTTCGACTAGTCCCGCCACGTTCTCATTTCACAGAAGAGAACGATTGAAAGAAAGGGTGAGCTCAACTAGCCCAGTAAAAAATATTATGATTAAGATAATGCAAAATAAATTATCATTAGCCTTCAACAATGTTAAACTGATAAAATACAATAGACATCAAGTTTAACAGCAGCGGAACAAGTAATCCATTAGAAGAGTCAAGTAGAGAATAAAATCTACTATCTTCTATGGTATAAAATGTTTTCATAAATTTTTATCGCTGAGACTCAGCTTAATAAATAAAACACATCATCTAATCATCCATGTACTATGGGCCAAAGATATTCATTAAATCATCAATGGTCATGACTATACCGAACAATACCTGGTCATAATCATACCAAAAATTGTCCATCAATGCATTACAGGCCACTGAGGACTTTTACCATATCATTTATAACATTACAGGTCATAATTATACCGAATGATCCCTGGTCATAATCATACTAAGTCCATCTATGCACGTAAGCCAAAGATGACTTTCATTAAAATATAAGCATGAGGATGATGACAATGACATAATAATTCAATAAAACAAGTTCAAGAATTAATTTATCCAGAAAATTATAACGTCCAAATTGTCAACAGGATACTTTTTTGTGGAGTAAAATTCAAGAATGCTCAGAAGAATATTTCCATGAAAAGATATTGGATGAAGTGCAAATATCAAGGATATTCCACTAATTTCATGGAGTATAGAAGCCAAACTTTAACCAACTGAGTATAATAGAATATATATGAAACTGCAAATGGATTTTCACCCGCCATGCGGTAATCCACGTATACAGATCATTTCCACAATTTAATAAGGAATGAATACAAAGGATCATTCACCATGCATGTGGTAATCCACATAGACGAGTTATTCCATAGAATAATAAAGAATGGAATAATGAAGGATTCACCATGCGTGCGATAGATCTGCATGCAGACGAGTTATTCCCAATGAATAATAAATAATGGAACCCGAGTCCAGCCAGAACGCATGCACAAGATATATTTCGCGAATAATAAATAATGGAACTAGGTTTGGCGTAAACGCACATACAGGATATATTAAGCGAGAATAATAAAGAATGGAATAACAATGTAAATCACCATGCATGTGATGACCGCATGCAGATGAGTTATTCCAAGCGTAATAATAAATAATGGAACCGGTCCGCCGAACGCATGCGAGATAGGATATTAGATAGAATAATAATGAACGGAATAATAGAAGAATTTCACCATGTATGCGGTGCCGCGCCAAGATAAACAAAGTTATTCAATATAATAATAAAGAATGGAATAACAGAAGAATTTCACCATGTATACGGTACTTCACATAAACAGGTTATTCCAATATAATAATAAAGAATGGAATAACAAAAGAATTTCACCATATATGCGATACTTCGCATAACAGGTTATTCCAAAAGAATAATAAAGAATGGAATAACAGAAGTTCTCTTCATGAATAAGAAAGAAATAATACCCCTTACCTTAGAAGAAAACTGGATACTGGAATAGTGAGGTAGCAGACTTCTCTTCTTCTTTCTCTCTATAGATTTTACGCTCATAGCTTCTCTCTATAATTTCTCTCTATAATTTCTCTCTCTGTAGTTTCAAAGTGAATTCGTAAGAAATAATGAAGGAATGAGCTTATTTATAGGAGAATGGGTGAATAGTAACTAATTTATGAACGGTCAGTATGGTTTACAATAAAATATTCTAATAAAACAAAATCTTTTAAATAAAATATAATATATTCTATTTATAATCTAATAAAATGAATAACTTTATAAAAGTATTCATTTATATATAAAAAGATTTTACTATGCAAACATTATACGCAGCACTATGCAAAACACTACGCATAATAAAATATATTATATTCTATTATTATTGTCTAATAAGATAAATAACTTTATAAAAGTATTCATTTTATATAAAAATATTTTACTATGCAAAACACTATGCATAATAAAATATATTATATTCTAATTATTGTCTAATAAAACAAATAACTTTATAAAAGTATTCTATTTTATATAAAAAGCTTTTCTGTTTTATTACATTAATAATACTAACAAAACAAAACTTCATCATCATTATTATAATTCACACTATTAATTGACCAGGTCATTCCCAAGAAAGAGGGGGCTTTCCAATAAGGATTTCTCCCTATTGGCGCGCAATTAGGTGACCAAACCTCTCCTTGGCAGAACTTCTAGACATCGTTAATATTGCAAATAATAACATTAATAACTTTGTTATCTCAATTATTAATTTAATAATATATAAAATATCGACAATAATTGAATCAAATAACGTGAGATACTATGCAACAATTACTGAAGCAATAATTGAACAAAACTGAGTGACTTCTCACGTAAGCATTAATAATCAATACCGTGTACTACTATGCAACCACGAATATTACTGTACTTTTACTACTGAGTAGTTCAACAGTTTTAACGGTAAAACTTCCGCCGTTATTTTCATAAAAATATTTTTGTCATTTTCTCAATCCGATAATAATTCTGTTGTGGGGTCCATCAATGATTGTACCATCGTACAGATATTTCCCGACAAAAAGAATACTCCCCGACAAATCGAATAATATATAACAACTTGCATACTTTGCAAAATTTATAAATAATACCCACAACTATAACATATTATCTCAAATCCACACCATAATTTTAAAAAAAAATATTTCGAGAAAATTAAATCTTTATTCATAAAATTTGGGGTCTCACACATGTGACACCCCCAAATCTAGGTACTTCATTCCCACAAGATTTGGTGTTCACTATCCAATCATTCATATCTATCTACCCAGATATACTAAAATTAAATCCTAAATCCTCCCTTTAAATAGGGTTACATCATTAAGTAAAAATCTTCCCAGGTTGTCTAACCTTTAAACATCATATAAGTGCGTAAATAAAATTATTACATCACATTATTATTTAAAAGTCTATGATCATAACAATAAATAAAATTACAAGTCTTCATCACTTGTACATTTTTCCCTTTCCTTTGCTAGTTGAAGGCTCATCTACCTTCTCAACTTTAGCTGCAATAATAATATTTATGCAAGAGTGAGCAAAATAATTGCTCACTAGATATATCAATGAATCAACAGGAGAATAATAATAATAACTGCCAATGAATAGGCTCATCAAAACTGAATAGTACTCTATCAATGATAACCAAGAACTGGAATCCAAAATATGGAATATATATATCTGAGGGTCATAAGACCATGAACCATGTCCACAGTTGTAAGTAATCTTTCAACTTCAACTTTAACAGTCATAAGACTATAAGGACTCCTCATACTTAGGGGGATCAGCCCTTCGTACAATGTATTGTGCACAAACATTTCAACGCTAAGCGTAAATTATCCCCTAATAATTGGGTTGTTCATCTCGGTATTTAGAGTACAAGTCCGCACCAAAGTAAGTTTGGTTTGGATACATTTCAAGGGTAATTTAGAATTTAACGGTCATCAACTAAGAATTAGTTGAACACAATATTGATAAAGTCATGCTATGGAATAATCATAACTGAATCGACGTTGTAAATTAAGATCATGCTTTAGGAATAAACTAACAACATAAACATCGAATAATCATAACGTACCTTGCTTGAACAATATTAAGTCAAGGTTATTTAGAATTGAGTACTAAGCATGTATAACAAATAGTAATTTAAACGATAAAACTTGTTCAACATGAGTATGTCAGAATATGTAAACTTGCATTCTAGATAACAAGTTAAAGACAAGAATAACTTGTTCAATATCAGAATAAGATTTTAGAATTCATAAACAAACTAGGTACAAGAACTTGCTCAATCATAAGAATAAACTTGCACAATGTAATAAAGAAACTAGCTCAACGAAAGTGTAGAGTTAGAAAACTTGCTCAATTGTAAAAAATAAGTTTAGAAATTTGCCTCGAGCGTAAGCTATAATATTAAAACTTACATTCACCTATACATAGTATTAAAACCACAACATCTATTAGACATACTAATATTCACTTTTTAATATAACATGCATTTCTAGCTAAACTTGTTATGTTATCACAAGACTTATACTACCATACAAATATCAGAAATTCATAAGTGTTAACTTCGCAACACCTATCTACCATTCATTGTGTACACTATGTCATAACATAAAGCGTTCATATTTACCAACCATTCTTACAACTTTGAATTTATCAATGACAAGACACGGTACTGAATTAACCTCCTTGTTACATGTTTGACACCTTAACACAACCTTAGACCAAGCTATAGGGTGTTTCAAGGTCTGCATTAGCAAAGAGAACAAACCTCTCTCAGACATGGTATGGCGCAATTTGCCATACACACAGAACTTCAGGATCTAAGCAAATTGTTGTCTGCTTTTTAGCCTTGGCATCAAGCAGAAATTGCTAATTAAGTACGTATGACAGAGGCGTAAACGGCTATGAACGATGAGCAAACTTTAGCCCAACAAACACGAATTTCACCTACTAAACAGTAATATTAACACAAACAATTGATATAAAACTATAATAAACATGTTTGCCAACATATTCATCAACATAGAATAATTTAACAACAATTATACTAGTTTAATTTCTCAAATTTCACATTTTCATATAAAACTCAATTTTTTTACATTCATCCCAAAATTCAACACTGTGATTTTAATTCTTCACCAAATCTCTTTGTTCAAATTACGTTATCTTCGTTTCTTAAAGAACTAACATAAACAAGCTATAATTTACAGTTGAACATACGAATTAACCATCAAAATTGATAGTTACACAAGCTATATGACAAATATATACACTGTCATTATTTTTCTACTTTTAACTGTAATTAGCATAGCAAATTCTTGTTTAAACATAAACTCTAATCATCATAAACGCGTATAATCACCATAATCAGTTGTATAGCAACATTTTGAAAGAGATAGAATTCACAAAACTTAAAATCTTATGCCGTAAATTTATTTATATATATATATATACATAAATGTATAATATTAAAGATATGAACAATACCTTCAATAGGCTTGATAATTCTTGCTAATCAACTGAAGTTGCTATGAATTTCTGAGGTTTCCTCTCAATCTCTCTCAATTTTCTTTGTCTCTGTATTCTTACGCTTTTCTTTCTTTGGCTCAGTCTTAGACCACAAACGTAAACAAACAAGTATGCGTAAACAAAACAAAACTGATATGGCCTTAATAATTATAATAACTATTATCAGTTACCAAAATAACGTATAGATTATAATTATATTTTATTTATTATTTTAAATTATTTTATTTATGTTATTATAATTCAAAAATTAAAAATCTAAAAGCCATAAGGCTTTGTTTGGCAAAACCCTTTAAAATTTAAAGACTTACTATATTTAAGCCTTGTTTGGCAAAAACTAAATTAAACTCCCTTAATTTATTTTTATAAATAATTTAGTTTATAATTTATAATTACATCTTATTTATTTGGATTTCCATATCCAACATTAATCAAATAAATTAATTATACACACTATAAATATACCATTTTAATAAATATCACAAAATTATAATTTTCATTATAATTTTATTTAATCATTTAACATACCATTTTAAATTATTAAATCAACACAACAATATAACATCTCGTGTTATATTACAACTCTCTAAATTATAAATTCAATTAATTTAGAATATTATCTAATAAATTTAGATTCATAAATATTTACTAACAACCATCACATCAATACAATATTTATTCAACAATAAACACCTCAAATAAATATTTATATAATTCAATAAATATTTAAAATTACAATTTGAAATTTTGGATTGTTACATCCTTCCCTCCTTACAAGGATTCTGTCCCTAGAATCACAAATCAAACAATCAAATCGTCACATGCAGTTGCTCCAGCCTTATCGAGGGAGACGTACATGCATATGACATATTATCTTGAGACTGAGACTCACACAAAGACCGACTCGTGGAGTTTAGGCCTTTGAATAGTGGCACCAGCATGCCACCTTTACAAGGACTTCATGCCGAGTGCAAGCCCTAAACCTTGTCACTGCTAACTCGCACTTGCAACAAGCAAAGACAATGAAGAGAAGTTTGGCAGTAAGCGCTAGCCTTAAGGGTTTGACAGTAAACAAAGGTTATGAAGATAAAAAAGGTAGTTGGTTAATGATAAATTACAACATTAATTAACTTAATGTATCATTGTTTAAAGTATTTTAAACCTTAAAGTATGATAACTAAAGATTAAAGATAATCAGTCGAACATGAATGAAATGACGATGTAAACTATAAACGGCAAGTCAGAACCAATAGTAACAAATCTAATACATGATTAGATTGAGAATAAGGGTAAGATTCATTAGGATCCATGTATGTTTATTCATGACCTAATGTGTTACGTTATGTGATATATATTGTAGAGACCTTAAAGACTTAAAGTGAACGTGTAATAACAATAGCAGACGCTGAAGGCAAGTATTCTAACCCTTGTCTATGATCAGTCTAGACATGCTTTGTGATTCATGTATTCTTACGCATGAATTAATGTATGATGAAGTCAAAGCAAATTCTTTTGGCTAAACTTACGATATGTTGGATTTCTTATAATCTATCGAAGTATTGTCAATGTTTTACCAAACTATTTTGGTGTGGTTTTCAAATGAAGACTGAGTATGCTAAACAAATGTTTTATCGTTAAACGACAGGCACGTGAGGTTGCCACAACTTAAACGTACATACGTTTAAAAAATGTAGTGTTGATCAACATAGAGTACTATAAGATGATCACCTAGACGTGCTCATAAGTAATGCCAGACTTACGAACTTAGTGTCGGGTTGTCCTTTTTAAAGAAAGTATGAAATGCTCAAGGTCTTGGACCGGAATTTATGTTTTACTGAATGTTGTCATTGTAAAACATTTTAAAGAAAAGAGAAGTGCTATTTTGAATTATCGATAGTACTTCATAACTATTGCTCAGTTATTGAAGATATATGATTTGTATGATTCAAGCATATTGTTAAATGGAATTGTTGTACTTGCTAAGCTAGTTATGCTCACTCTTGCTTGAACCATATGAATGCAGCTAAGACCGAACGGACCAAAGGATTCGGCAAGGATAATAGAAATCGGCTATTTTCGATAGATGTAACCTCGATGGATTATAGTCCATCGCAAATAACATAATTTTGACCGAATAATCCGTCGAATATAATTCCCTTGAAAATATTCTAAGCACGATGAAATTTTTTCGGAAGTAAAAGACACTCAATGGCGCCAAGTTTCCCGCCAGCGCGAAAACTAACTTCGACGAAATTATGGTTATATCTGAGGGAATGCCCATCAAGGATAAGTTAACTCCGAGGGACTTATTTTTGACGATTATTCCGTCGGAATTAATTAATAAACTGTAAAAAAAATCAAATCAGACCTAGACGCCCATTTCGTTTATTTTCTTTCTATTTCTCGTCTCCCAGTCTCTCCATCTCTCGACTGTTCATCTCCACTTCTCCATCTCTCGATCTCTCAAACACCTACACTTTGCAAAGCTTCCTCCCGTTTCTTTCGTCCGCCTTTTCGTCCTCGTTTTTCCGGCCGTTGCTCGTGGCGGTGCTGTGGTGGTTTGGTAAAGCTCGTGGTGGCGCTATGGTGGTTTGGGAAAGCTCGTGGTGCTGCCGTTTCCTCCTCCTGCTCTACCATTATCAACTAGCTTACCAGCTTTAAGGTTCTGCCCTAATTTTTCCCCTATTTAGAAATCCCCAATTAACTCTATAATAATTGTTAATATATAGTTTTTCTGCCATAATCAGTAATTATAAATAGTTTATCTTATAATAATTATTGATAATTTATGCCCTAATGTTCCCCTATTTAGAAAATTACATATTTGAAAAAAGGGATTGGGAGTGTAACATGTTCTGATATTCTGATTTTGTGATATTGTTAATTGATGAGGAGTTATGTAATTTGAATTGGGACTGATCGAGGAGTTATATTTGGGACTATTACATATAAGTTCTGATTTTGTGATTCTATTAATGTAACGACCCCAAAATTCATACAATTTAATTCTCGACTTCGGTCGTTAATAATACATTCAACCTCTAATTTTACATCATTAAACGATAATACAACCATTGAAATTTGCGGAATAATTAAAATTTTCTATTACAAACTATCCTCGTTCCCAAAACCTTCAACCTTTACATCTAAATATCTCAGAATTATTTTAATACTACAATAGTTTACATTCGCAAAACGATATTACAATTCAACAATAATACATTATTCGAAACCTTAAATATGGTTCAAATAATAATAACACAACAAAAGTATATAAATCTTCAAGTATCAAATCTGATTCATGTCTTTCAAGTAACACATAACTTTACCTTGAATCTTGAACCTGCAAAAGTGGTTATTTGCAAGGTTGAGCTCGATAGCCCAACAAAATCTAACAGTTTTTCATGCATCACATAGCACATAATAACATGCTCAACATATAACATACATGCTACAGTTCATATAACAAGTATAAAGATTGAGTCCTTACTTAATCAGCATGCTTTAACCAATCAACATAGTCATAAATTGACTTTAACATTTCATACTTTTAACATATATATAACACATCATGCTCTTTGCAATAAAGATTTAAAACAGTTAATCATCAAGTTCACATAACAAATAGGAACCGAAAGATTTTACCGATTAAGTAGTTTATGAACTACGACTTAACTGCTTAACGCTTATCTGCACTTCGTGTATTTCTAAACAATTATATAATCATGGATTCACATCCATTAGTCATATATTTCATACATTCTTAATATAATAGTAACGTTACATTGTTTCCTAACTAGGCTTGTAAAACCTTCATTTCACTTTCTCATCATACTCTTAGAATAGCTAGGCATGTATAAGTATACCTTAACCATCCGTACTTGACATCAAATAGGTTGTGATTTATTTTCAATTTCACATTCAAATTACTTAGCTCCAAAATGATTTATTTCAATCAATAAGGCTTAACAACTTTCTTTAATAAGATTTGATGTTATAAGCTTTTAAACCATATATTGGTACTAATAGGCCTCTAATATCATGCTCACATGTATCTATCTCATTTACATAGACATAGCATAGTTCATACTTGTAAAACATGCTTAAATAACTTATGTTATGCTTGACTAGTTGAGTGCACATATCATTCATGTTTTAATACTTAGTTTACCAAAGATAATGGAGTTTGTCCTTGAAATCATTTTATCATTAATGATTTTGTATAACACATATAAGACAACTTTTAAAACTCTTATCATAAGTAACTAAGTCATGATAACCTCTTCTCAAGTTCAAAACCTACCTCATATAGCATTCATGCACCTTAGTTCTATTATATCAAGTTTCTCTTGAAAACTTCTCTGACACAAGGTCTAACAAGCTTTATCATGAACAAGACACTATAAACCCCATATCATGCTCATTTATATTTGAACTCAATCATGTATATAACCAGTAAGTTCAGAACTTATAGAACATAAGTTTCCCCAAGGTTTGTTTTTTTTTTCAAAATCTTTAAGTTTCTTTTCAAAACTCATACTAAGTCATGCCAATGCTTTCTATTATGAGCAAGGAAATTTTATATGTCATGTATAATATCATGAATTTTCATGTTACATCAGTTAGAATAACATATTCCATTGTCGGGAGCACTATACTTGCGTATATGCTCGATTGAAGCCCTCCAATCGCCTACGAATACGTAACAGTCACAACAATGACTATTTTAACCCCTCCTAATGACCTTAAATTAAATGACTTAAAGAACAAAAGTTGTAGGTCTATTCGTCCTCGTTCCGGATCATCCTGAATCACCTCAATCGGAGTTCGTATGAAAACGTTATAGCTGTTTTAGTAAAACATGTCCTGTCAGATTTTTTTTCCAAAATTGGCTAGGCATACTACCCCCCCCATAAGTCGGGGCGGGGGTTTTTACACTAGGTGGGCTCGCCGGGGCGAGGGTCCCTTCTGCTAACTCGTGAATTTTGATCCCGAACACCATAAAAAGCCAAATTAGGCCTACAAACTCCTTTCTAACAACCATACCAACCTACCCAAGGTGTAATATATTTACAGAAACATAAACTAATGTTTCTAACACGTTTCTAACCACATAAAAAATATAAACATCAAAGATTACAACCTTTAATTTCACTATTTCTCTTATTACCTCTTCTTTTGACATTCATAGCGAAATTCTTTCATCGTGAATTCGCTTTTACATCCGTTTTGATTTCGTTCAACTTGGGTTGTTTTCATTTTTCAAAGATACTAACAATATCTATCATCAATTTCAAATTCTATCCATCAATTTTGACTCCAATGAGGATGATGACAATGACATAATAATTCAATAAAACAAGTTCAAGAATAAATTTTAAAGATTTATAAGTTAATTTATCTTGAAATCAATTACGCCCAAATTGTCAACACGACATCTTTGCTTTGTGGAGTAAAATTCAAGAATGCTCAGAAGAATATTTGCATGAAAAGATATCGGATGAAGCACAAATATCCAGGATATTCTACTAATTTCATGGAGTATAGAAGCCAAAACTTTAACCAAATGAGTATCATAGAATATATGAAACTGCAAATGGATTTTCACCTGCCATGCGGTAATTCACGTAGATAGATCATTTCCACAATTTAATAAGAAATGAATACGAAAGATCATTCACCATGCATGTGATAATCCACATAGACAGGTTATTCCAACAGAATAATAAAGAATGGAACCAGGTCATGCGTAATCCGCACAGACAGGATATTCCAACAGAATAATAAAGAATGGAATAATAGAAGAATTCACCATGCATGCGATAGACCGCACAGATAGGTTATTCCAATAGAATAATAAAGAATGGAACCAGGTCTAGCGTAATCCGCATAGACAGGATATTCCAACAGAATAATAAAGAATGGAATAACAAAGAATTCACCATGCATGTGATAGACCGCACAGACAGGTTATTCCAATAGAATAATAAAGAATGGAACAAGGTCTAGCGTAATCCGCACAGACAGGATATTCCAACAGAATAATAAAGAATAGAATAACAGAAGAATTTCACCATGTATGCGGTACTTCGCATAGACAGGTTATTCCAACATAATTATAAAGAATGGAATAATAGAAGTTCTCTTCATGAATACGAAAGAAATAATACCCCTTACCTTAGAAAGAAACTTGATACTGGAGTAGAGAAGTAGCAGACTTCTCTTCTTCTTTCTCTCTATAATTTCTCTCTATAATAATTGCTCTTTAGCTTTAGTGAATTGGTGAGAAATGAAGGAAGAATGAGCTTCTATTTATAGGAAAATATAGTTTCGATAATTGCACATTTTGGGGCTCAAAATATTACAGTACAATACCTTCAACTTTTCTTTCATTTTTAATTTAGTCCTGCAAGTATTATCAAACATGCACCACCTCGCCTAATAGTAAATAATGTGAATCAATAGTTCAATCATGTGAATCAATAGTTATAATCATGTGAAAATATGAATTACAGTATAGTACCTCCATCTATACCTCCATTTTTAACTTAGTCATGCAAGTATTATCAATCTTGCACCAACTCCCCTAATAGTACAAGAATGTGAATCAATAGTACACACATGTGAACAAATAGTTATAATCATGTGAATTAATAGCAATTAATTTCTCATTTATCCAGTTAATTACCCGACTGGTCAGTATAACTTCCAGACATCAATTATAATCGAAATAAATGTCGATTTCCACAAATACTAATAATTCTAACATAATGGAACTATTAATTTCATCTTTAATCAATCATGAACTTATTCATCACTAATATTATAACTCACAATATTTAACAACCAGGTCGTTCTCAGGAAAGAGGGGGCTTTCCGATAAGGATTTCTCCTTATTGGCGCGCAATTAGATGACCAAACCTCTACTTGATAGAACTTCTAGACATTGTAAATATTGCAATTTAATAATATGAATAACTTTGTCGTCTCAATTATTAATTTAATAATATTACATATTATGCAGATGATACTGTGACAATAATCGAATCAATAATATGAAAGATATGATGCAATAATTATTGTAGTAATAATTGAGTATAACTGAGTGACTTCTCACGTAAGCATCAATAACCAATACCGCGTGCTACTATGCAACCACGCGTATTACTGTAATTTTACTACCGGGTAGTTCAACAGTTTAACGGTAAAACTTCCGCCGTTATTTTTATAAAAAGATAATTATGTCATTTTCTAACTACGACAATACTTCCGTTATGGGGTCCATAAATGATTGTGCCGTCGTACGAATATTCCTTGTTAAAACGAATATTCCCCGACCAATTGAGTATTATATAACCACTTGCTTACTTTGCAAAATTTGTAAATATTACACACAACTATAACATTATATCAAATCCACACCATAACATTCAAAAATATATTTCGAGAAAATTATTCTTTATTCATAAAAGTTGGGGTCTTACAACCTCCCCTTTTTATGAAATTTCGTCTTCGAAATTAGGGTGCATACCTGGTATGTCGAAGAGGTGAGGATACCTTGATTTCATCTCAGATTCTAACTCCCAGGTCATTTCCTCCACATCGTGGTTTCTCCATAAAACTTTGACTTCAGGTATAACTTTAGAGCGTAGAATATGATCCTTTTTATCCAAGATTTTAACAGGTACTCTTCATACGTTAAATCTTCCTCTATCTCGTCTAGTTCTAATTCAATAATATGGTTCGGGTCTTTCACATATTTACGTAACATAGATATGTGAAAAATGTTATGAACACGAGACATACTTGGCAGTAAAGCTTAGTCTATACGCCTACGATTCATACTCGATCGAGGATTAAAAATGGGCCAATGAATCGAGGATTAAGCTTTCCTCTCTTTCCAAATCTTGTAACTCCTTTCCATGGAGCAACACGTAACAACACATGATCTCCAATATTGAATTCCACGTATTTTCGATGAAGATCAGCATAACTCTTTTGTCGATCTTGTGAGGTTTTTATATGTTGTCGGATTGTTTGAATCTTTTCCGTAGTCATACGTACCAAATCCGGTCCTAACAACGTTGCTTCACCCACCTCATCCCAGCATACTGGAGAACGACACTTTCTTCTATACAACGCCTCAAATGGAGCCATGCCAATACTTGCTTGATAACTATTGTTATAAGAAAACTCCACCAATGGTAATAAATTGTCCCAACTTCCCTTGAAGTCAAGGACATAGAGTCTTAATAAATCTTCAAGAGTTTGAATAGTCCTTTCCGACTGCCCGCCCGTTTGAGGATGATATACCGAACTAAATCATAAATCCGTGCCCATAGCTTTTTTCAAACTAACCAAAAATCTTGAAGTGAATCTTGGGTCTCAATCAGAAACTATGGATACTGGCATACCATGCAATCTTACGATCACGTTTATGTACATACTAGCAAGACGTTCAAGTGAATAAGTTTCTCGTATCGGTAAGAAATGAGCAGACTTGGTCAATCTATCAACAATAACCCAAATAGCATCTATGCCTTGAGAAACCTTGGGAAGACTGTGAGAGCCCCAAATCCGGGTCCCAAATCACCGCCAATTCGATTCAATCATTCTATAACTATTTGCGAAAGATATAAACATAAATTGTTTATACAATACACTTTACACACATTTCCCCAAAATCGAATAACCTTAACTTATACACAAATCATAAACTATCTAACACGTGACATTATTATCAAACTATACTATTACAATCTAGCTGCACATTTTATCCCAAGCAGAACTTGGAATTATCCTTTTCTTGTATCCAAACGCATTCGCCTTATCTGCAATGTTTATCATGATATAGCAACGGTGAACATGAAAGTTGCCCAGCAAGTTTAAATATAATTTAAGGATATATCATGATTGAAAGAGTCTGAATAATAGGCTGGCTATAATTCATCAATATAATTGAGAACTAGCACGAACAAACTTTTGACTGAACAAGTATTGAACATGAACAAATATATCTGAACCAACTGGTAATGAAGGTGATCAGCCTTTCATACCTGACTTATACATGCAATATGTACAGAGTACAATTATCCATGGCAATCAGCAATGATTAACCATAAGCATATCTGAATGAAACAACTCTTAGTAGAGTTAAGTAAAACTTGCCTGAACCGTTGATTACCACTACGCAATTTATAACGCTTTATCCGAAGACCTAATATTAGTAATATAGATCTCCAATATTAGAATAATATCATCACAATATAATACTATTATATATATATATACACATAGAATAACCTAAACACATAGCACATAATCCTATCAGTCTACAATACACATAAGACTTAGTATCAGGTCAAACTATTTCAGTCTGACTTGAAACTGACATAATTCTATCATTCCGACGGTCTAGTCGGACAAATATCTAGTTTAAGTTCAATTAAACTCTGCCTAAACACTTAACAATTATCACAGATAATTTATTATCAGTCAAAATATTTTTCACAGGCTCGAAATAATTTTTAGATAATTAATATCATTTATCATAATTTTTCAATTATTAATATTGTATTTAAATGAATTAAATACCACATAATTTCTTAATCATTAATATTGAATATTAATGAAAATCATAACATAATATTATAATATAATTATAATATATCAAAGTATTTTAATACTTTAAAATCATATTTATATGATTTTTAAATAGCTAAATTCATTATCCGATAATTGATATTAATATTTTCATGCCAAACTATCAAAATTTATATTTTATAACTTAAAATATTTTTATAACACTTAAAATCATTTTTATATGATTTTTAAATCATTAATACTAATTTTCCATAATTTATTTAATATATTTATTAAATTAATTAATTACCATTAATAATAAATTATTAATGAAATTCATCACAAAATATTAAAAGTCATCAAAAATAACTTAAAATATTTTCTAGCACCATAATATAATTTTTCATGATTTTTCATGAATTTAAAACCATTTTTAAATAATTTATTTAATATTATAATTAAATAAATAAATACCTTTTATATTCCAAAAATATTAAATATTTTTGAAATATACTCAAAATAATTAAAAACTATTTTTGGACCTTAAAATAATTTTTCAGAATTTATTATGTATTTTTAATAATTAAAAACTATTTTTCTCTATTTATTTAATTAATTAATTCATTTTCTAAGTAAACTGTCGCTAAAAGGTACCATAGGCGACAAAACCGTCGCTAATGGTGTTCTTGTGAAGTTCTTGAGCCTGCCCAGATCTTCATGTCAGTCCTCGTGGGGCTTACTTTGACCACTGATAAATTTGTGATCTTTATGTTTCTGGGTAATCTAAGACATTTATTATGTGACGACATGCAATACTACGCTTATCAATTTTTATGTCATTCAAACAACACTTCATCAAAGATATCTATGCCTTTAAACTTTTCGACAACGCCGTTTTTGAGTTTCGGGTTTTCTATAAACTCTAACAAAGTGTGAGGGTCCCTAGTTTGCATCATTAAATCTTAGCATTCGGGCTTGTTTGGTGTGATCTAGTGGTTCAAAAGCGGTAGTATGGATGTCGGTGAACAATTATATAACATCGATCATAATACAAACATCTCACATAATAGATTTAGCTTGGTTAATATCTCGACAGAAACTTCGATGATGAAGATCTGGGTTTCCCAAAAATCTTCATCAGGTCAGTTGGTCAATGGTGGTTTGACCGCTCATTAATTTGATTCTATGCACAATCTGAGGGATCTATTAGCATATATTTGTAGTTCATATACTAGTCTCCAATATCCAACCAACAACACAACCAAAACCTTAAAACACTGCAAGATCTAAAGGCTTAAAAATGCTGTCAGACCATTTCTGGAAATCTGGGTTGCCTAGATTCCAAATTTCGTGGTCGGTCAACGAGACCGCTTGTAACTTACGATCTAGACATGCTATGAGGTTGATTCAAGTCTCAGATTAAAGACCACATATCATAAAACATATCCAAAACATAAAACACACAAAACATCTAACACATAAGGATCTAAGGCCACTGACATATAGTTGTCAGGCCATTTTTTGAACTTTTTCCAGATTTCTAAAAATGCTAGATTCGTGCATCTAAGTGATATGGATCTAGGTTTTGACAACCCAGATCATCAAATGACACTCTATTACACAACGTTAATCAATCAACAACAACATTTAACATCAAATCATCAGATTTCTAAGTTAGGGTTTTTATACCTTTGAGCTTTGATCTTTGATTTCTGACTTTTGATTCCTGATCTTGGCTTGCTAATACATGATCTTAGCTTTGTTTCTCACACTCTCTCACTCTAAGATCCAAAAATATAGAGAGAGAAGGGACTTGGAGTAAATGATAAGCAAAGTAAGTATTTCTTACTTTTTAATCTTAGATCTTTTGAATCCATGGTTGTAAATGTGGCTAGGTGTTCAAATTTGGCTGATTAAAGGTGTGTGGTTGTAACTCAAGAGATGTGGCACCAATTTTGGCCATAACTCTTTTAACATAAAAGTTGAGGGAGGGTATTTTGGTCTTTTCCATACCATTTTATTTCTAGAATTGTCATTTGTTGCAAACCCTTAGGGTTTGACCCTTAGGGTTAAAACCTAGGCTTTCCATAATTCTCATTTTAGGATTTCTAAATTAGGGTTTTCATAAATGAAAATTAACATCTTTAAATTATAATTAGAGTTTCTTAATTACAGTATACTTTCCTAATCACATTAGGACTAACACAAATTAGGATTAATATTTCCTAATTAAGATTGCTAATTTAGCAATTAAATCCATAATTGTACATTAGAGTTCTTGACAGAATAATTACGGTTTAAAAAAATTTGAAATTAGGGTTTGCTAATTAATTAAGCTTTACCCTAATTACTGTTATAATTAATAACACTTAAGCAATATAATTATCCTGTAAGTTCCCAGATTAGGGTTTCAAATACTCGAAATCTGAAATTAGAGTTCTCAGATTTGATATTAGGGTTTTCAAATCATCAATTAGGGTTTCAAGTAATTCGTTAGGGTTTTACCCTAATAAATTATAATTAATGACGTTTAAACCTTATACACAGCATTTAAATTCCAGAATTAGGGTTTTCAATTTCTGAATTAGGGTTTCGGATTCCCGAAACTGAAATTAGGGTTTCAGATCCGATTTCTAGGGTTTTTTATCAGACGTTAGGGTTTTCTAACTGAACATTGACGTTCTTAATAATATTAGGGTTTGACACTGATAAAATTTATTTGGTCAACCCTTGACCCTTAACCACATATTCTGGACACATATAATACCATATACACAGAACATATTCACATATACACTTAATCCTGAATAATTCTCCAAAATCCTACACAGAATTTTGAAATCCTCAAAATTCCATCCCAAAAATATCAAACGCATATACTTATTTTCTGTCTAGGTCTATTATTTGACCTTAAATAAATCATTTAAGATTTTTTTAAGAAAATTTCTAAATTCTCGGGTTGTCACAAAGACCAGTAACGAAATCCATGGTAATGTGCTCCCACTTCTATTCTGAAATTTCAAGTGGTTGCAATGGACCTTTTGGCACTTGATGCTCCGCCTTGACTCGTTGACAAGTTAGACACCTTGAGATAAACCCCGCTATCTCTCTCTTCATATTGCTCCACCAAAATGTATGTCAAAGATCACGATATATTTTGGTACTCCCAGGATGGATTGCAAACGGTGTGTTGTGCGCTTCCATCATGATTTTATACTTCAAGTCAGAATCGTTAGGAACACAAAGTCTGGAGTTGACTCGAAGTATTCCTTCTTCATCAATTCTTGCTTCCGAAATAACACCTTCTTGCATTTTCTTCTTCATACGCATCAGCTCCAGGTCTATAGTTTGAGCAGCTTTAACTTTATCGATTAAAGTCGGTTCCACTCGTACATTCGATCCCTGGAGTCTTTAACTCTATTTCCATCCTTTCCAAGTCATACAAAATGGGTCTTTGCGTTGACAATATTGCACTCGTACCCACATATGATCTTCTACTCAATGCGTCAGCTACTACGTTCGTTTTTCGAAGATGGTATTGGATGGTATGATCATAATCTTTCAACAACTCAAGCCATCGTCGTTGCCGCATGTTGAGTTCCTTTTGAGTGAAGAAATATTTGAGGCTTTTATGATCCGTATAGATCTCCACTTCTCTCCATACGGTGTAATGCCTCCAAATCTTAAGCTTAAAACGATCTGCCGCTAACTCTAGATCATGAGTAGGATAATTCCTCTCATATTCTTTGAGTTATCGAGAGGCATAAAGCTATGACTTTCCCATGTTGCATGAGAACACATCCTAACCCTTTGCTCGAAGCATCATCAGAGGCGACAAATCCCTCCGAGTCAAATGGTATTGTCGTAGCAGTCTTTGAAATGAGTCTCCTCTTGAGTTCTTGAAAACTCTTTTCACATTCCTCGCTCCAACCAAATTTTTTATCTTTTCGAGTCAGCTGAGTTAATGGAGTAGCAATTCGAGAAAACCCTTCTACGAATCTCCGATAATAACTAGCTAAGCCAAGAAAGCTATGTACTTCGGTCACTGACTTAGGTTGCTCCCAGCTTTGAATTGCTTTAATCTTTGCCGGGTCAACAGATATTCTATGATTTGATATCACTTGCCCAATGAATGCAACTTCCTCAAGCCAGAACTCGCATTCTTCAACTTGGCATAAAGCTTGTTTTCACGAAGCTTTTGGAGTATCAGCCTCAAGTGTTACTCATGGTCTTCGCGGGTTTTGGAGTATATGAGGATGTCATCAATAAAGACGACCACAAAGTTATCCAAATATTCCTTGAATACTCGGTTCATCATATCCATGAAGGCAACAGGAGCATTAGTCAATCCAAAAGACATGACTAAGAATTCATAATCCCGCGTCGAAGGGATTACGAAAGCGATCGTTGGATTGTCATCAGTTTTAATCTTCAACTGATGATATCCGGAATGAAGATCAATCTTTGAAAAGAATTTGGCTCCTTGCAACTGGTCAAACAGTCATCAATGCGAGGTAACTGGAATTTTATTTTTGATGGTGACATGATTCAACTCCCGATAATCAATACAAAGTCGCATACTTCCATATTTCTTCTTTACGAATAGAACAAGAGCACCCCAAGGAGACGTACTAGGACGAATGAAACCAATGTCCAACAATTCCTGTAGTTGGGTTTTTAACTCCTGAAGTTCAATAGGAGCCATTCGATATGGGGCTTTGGAAATGGGTTTTGTACCGGATTCAAGGTCGATACAAAAAACAATTTCACGCTCCGGGGGTAGGTGTTGGGTAAAATCTAATTACGCACAACACGCAAGTATACGTGGTCAACAAGTAATAAAGTGAAAGTAGAGTATCGTTCCCACAGAGAATTATTTAATAAAAATCACCAAGTACTAACCCATGACCAATTTAATCTTATTTAAACAAATGATTTAATAATTTAATTTAAAATAATTAAATAAACTATTACTAACTATCCCTAGAATGAAACAAGATATTGAAGACTTGAGATTAAAATTTCACTGATTGTTTCATTTAAATCAACACACTTCCTGTTAAACCAAATTATTTATACTGGATTGTTAATCAAGAACACGAAAGTGAAATATGGCCATCTCTCAATGCACCATACTCATATCAAATCAAATCCACAGATGATAAATCAATTTGAACACCCTAATTAACTAACCCACTATATCTCTATGTGAATTACAATTAAAAAGGGTTTAAGTTCAAGTTCTTATTAGACAACATATGGCGTAAAGGCATATCTCTATCCTAACACAAATCATGAATTCCATCTATGCAGAAATCACAAACACATGCTATCATGATCAGATCTAAATCTATACTTCATCTCTCGAGTTCATATAGATTATCATGGTAATTGTTAGCTAGACAATTAAGCAATTAAGTCCAAATCATAATAGATAATCCAAATATAAGTAATAAGACTAACAAAGAAGCATATAAAAGTAAACTACACAATAAGATCCATAGTAATCTCAAAATAGAGTTTAATTCATAAATAAACTAGAATCCATCATCCACAATTGATTAAGCATTAAAAAGATACAAATAAATAAGAAAAGAAATTAGAATTGAGATAAACAAATCTGCATTCTCTTGCTTCCAATTTGATTCTCCAACGATAATCAATAGCTTCAATCTTCAATTCTAATCTAATCTAGGGTTCCTAATCTATTAAAGAAAGTAAAGAAATAGATTATAGAAATCTATCCCAAGAGGGATTTTATGGATTCTTAGAATTAGCCTCCCAATCCAAATAAAACTCAAGTATTTAGAGTTCTAATGAACATCCTAGCAAGTTAGGCAACTAAGAATCCTATTCTAGCTCAATTTGGACATCAAATAACCCAATTTGACTCAAATCCCGATTGATAAAAAGGCCATAACTCTTGCATCTGAACTCCGATTGGGATGATTCAAGATGTTCCGGAAAGCTAAGAAGTAGAGCTACCATAAAATCCAAGCTCCAAGCCAAGAACATGCATCCAACTAGGTGTTAAAAGTCATTCAATATTCCCTTCTTGCATTTACTTGCGTATTTTAGTCCAAAAGATGTCCGAATTGCTTTTCCTTGCTTCTTCATGCCAATGTCATGTCATAGCCTACAAAATAACATAAAATGTATGAAAAGTAACTAAGAACATGAATATAAGCAACTAATTCAAGTAACAGATACCGGATAAGTAGGTATAAAACCTACTTATCAGTAGGCCAGGAAGTTCTTCAAGGAATACGTCAGGAAATTTATTAATAATAGAAATATCATTCAAATTTGACGTATCTTTATTTAAATCTGTGACATGGGCTAAGAAATCTTGACATCCATTTTTCAATAAACGAATAACTTTATGACTTGATATGACAGTGATTGATTTTAGTCGTTTGGTTGCTTGAATTCACATAATAGGTTGGTTAGGAATATGAAAGCTAACAACCTTACGAAAACAATCGATTTTAGCATGATGAGTAGTTAACCAATCAACCCCTAAAATCACATCAAATGCAAGTATTTTTAAAGAAATAAGATCGGCAGGTAACGTGCGGTTACTGATTTGAATCAAACAAGACTTATAAACCATGGATGTAATGAAGGTTTCTCCCAACAGAGTTTTAACAGATAAGTCAAAGTCTAATTTCTCTCGAGTCAAATTTAAACATTGAACGCAAGTAGGAGAAATAAAGGAATGGGTAGAACCGGTATCAAATAAAGTATAAACTTTGCTAGAGTTTATGATTAGCTTACCCGTGATCACCTCGTTCGGATTCCTCGCTTTTTGGGAGGTTACAACAAACGCTCTTCCTTGAACTACCAGTTTTATCGTTTCTGGGACACCCTTTGATGCCTCCATCCCAGCTGGACTTGTCTTTGGTGCACGATAAAATCAGGCTAGGTGACCTTCTTTTCCATAATTATAACACACTTTGGACTACATCCTGCAGTTTGTGTGACACCCCCAAACCCAGGTACTTCATTCCCACAGGATTTGGTGCTCACTAAATCAAACAATCATATCTAACTTCCCATCACAATAAAACTGGATAAATAAAACCTTTCCCATTAAAGGGTTACATAATAAAAATCTCCCAGGTTGTCTAACCTTTAAACATAATCATTCAAATGCGGAAAATTAATAAACTTTATTACAACCATTCAATTAAAATCTGAAAATCAAATATCAACATATTACAAGTCTTCAATACTTTTTCATCTTTCCTTTTCCCTTACTGGTGCTAGGTACATCAACCTTCTCATCTTTAACTGTAATAGTTATATAAGCAAGAGTGAGCAAACAAAGCTCACTTGAAACAACAATAAATGAAAAATCTTTACAACAACTGTCAAAGAAGAGGCTCGATAGAATTAAACAATATGATTTATCAACATTCTAAAGTATATAACTGAGGGTCCTAAGACCACGAACTATGTCAATAGTTATAAGTAATTTTTCAACTTAAACTTTAACAGTCGTAAGACTATAGGGACTCCTCGTACTTAAGGGGATCAGCCCTTTGTACAATGTATTGTGCACAAACATTTCAACGCTAAGCGTAAGCTACCCCTAATAATAGGGTTGTTCATCTCAGTATTTAGAGTACAAGTCCGCACCAAAGTGAGTTTGGTTTGGAAACATTTCAGGGTAATTTGGAATTCAACGAACATCAACTAAGGATTAGTTGAATAAAACCAATAATGTCATACTATAGAATAATCGTAATTGAATAAACATGGTAAATTAAAGTCATGCTTTAGGAATAATCTAATAGCATACAACTTGAATAACTATATCACACCTTGCTTGAACAACATTAAGTCAAGGTTATTTAGAATTGAATACTAAGCATGCATGGTAATATGAACGATAAAACTATTCAAATATATCTGGGCATGCTAAACAACAAGTTAAATACAAGAATAACTTGTTCAATATCAAAAATCAAAGTTTAGAAACCTTGCATTATTATATTGGAAACAATAATTGATTCAACAAGATAATGGATTAGAAAACTTGCATCATTTATAAGGTAATCGAATTGGAAATAATAATTGCTTCAATAAGAAAATAGATTAGAGAACTTGCCTTGCTCGTGAGCTAAACCGAACAATTCAAATCACAATATCCTATAAACATATGTCATCATGACATAATTAGTCACTACCACTTTACAAACTTAAATAACTACATTCATCATGTAGGTTTGATTATTTAATCACATAATCAAGTTATAACACAAGTCAATCGTTGAAAACATGCTTATTCATAGTATAGAAATACTGAAATTAACATTTTACAGTCCTACTATTATCCCATAACAATTCCTTCAAATTTCGAGTACAAAAAGTACCTTTGTCGGATTATTCTCGCTAACTTTCGTACTGCTGTAAGGCCACGATTTATATTGTGGTACAGTAATGGCTACGGAGATGGCGTTGTGGCGCGATAATAATACTTGTGTTGTGTATTTGGCATGGTGGAGCCGTATTGCGGATGCGAGATTAATATTGCTAAACCGTCTTTGCTACATGTGGCTGCTAGCGATCTTCGATGATGACTTTGGCAACAGTATGAACAAAAGCCAATTTTGGCCTACAAGCTCCTTTCTAACAGTCTAATTCACATATAATTCATACAAAGACTTCATGTAAACATAATTCAAGAACTCCTAACATGTTTCTACCCATACAACAACAAAAACAACAAATTTAAAACATCCAATTTCACTATTTTTGATAAAAAAAAAAAAAACTCACTTTTTTGATGTTTTTAATGAAAATAAACACTGTGATTTTGTTTTCCAACCAAAATAGTTAATTTAAAGCACTTTATCAATGTTTATACATACTCTACCACATTCAATAATCAATTTATCAACTAAACAACTAATTAACCCTTAATTTCTACCTTAAACCAAATAATATATATTCACAAAAACTCTCTGTAAAATTATTTTTCTTCATAAATTACATACATATTATCAATTCATTGACTATAACTTATGAAAATAGTTTTAACATCATTAGTATATCATATAAAGCCACATAAAAACAACAATTTATCCTTACACAAGGATTCTACAGAGAATTAGGGAAGAGAAAAACTAAACTTTTAAAACTAAAAAAAAATAGGATGATACCTTGAAGAAGATGATACTATCTCTTTGATTATCAAGCTTTTCTCCTCTTCAGTCCCAATTCTCTGGGATTCTCTCACTTTTCTTCTTCTCTTCTTCTTCTTCCTCTGAGTTTTTCTTTTCTTCTTTCTTACCTCTCTCTTCTATTCTTACGTCTTAGAATATAACGCGTATAAGATATAATATATATTAATTATATAATATAATACTAACTTAACTGACATCAGTTATTTTTATTTTGAAAACCAAAAGCCATAAGGCTTGTTTGGCTAACCACTAAAAAAATTAATCAATTAATCCTTATGCATTGTTTGGTAAAACACAATTAGATTAAAGACTTAATAGGCATTAGGTCTTGTTTGGCAAAACTGAATTAAAACTCCTTTAAGTTATTTTAATAACTCCTTTATAAAAGGTTGTTTGTCACATTTTTATTTAATTACTCTAACACATAAATCAATACCACAAAATTATAATTTTCTGTATAATTTTAACTTTATTTAATCAACTAACACATCCTTTTAATTACAAATTCAAATAAAATGAATAATAATTCAATTAATCAAAACTCTCTAACTTAATAATTAAATTAAATTAGCATATAATAATTAATTTCCTTAATTATTTATTTAACAAACAATTAACAATTATTCAGCAATGAACACATCCATTAAATACTTAAATAATTCAATAAATATTTAAAATAACAGTTAAAAAAATTCTAGAATGTTACAGTTTGGACTTATCTGTCCTTCCCCTCCACATTTGTAACATACGACCGGTGGTCGTTCTCCTTCCTTAACAACAGGTGTTGGTGCTGACGTCTTTCCATCCTTGTTGAATCTCCTCTTCTTGAAATGTCCACTCTTATTGTCATGGTCATGATTAACACCGAAGTGATTATCATTTCTGGCATGTTGATTCCCTCCACGTTTGTTGTCACTGCTTCAATGACTGCTACCACTGGTATTATCAACTTGTCGGTTGCTCTCTCTTGGTTGGGTTGACTCATTATCGCGCTCCAATAACTGAGCCCTATTCACAACATCTGAATACAAACACAGTTTGTGAGAAATTAGGTATTGACGTATCTCGGGTTTCAAACCTCTTAGAAACATCCGCGTCATTCTCTCATCATTATCAACCAAGTGGGACGCAAACCGAGACAACTTGGCAAACTTAGCTTCATACTGCGCCACGGTCATATTGTTTTGCTCAAGCTTGATGAACTCTAACTCCTTCATGTGACGAATACTTTCAGGAAAGTACTTGTCATTGAACAGCTGTTGGAACTTCTCCCAAGACATTTTGAGTGCGGCAAATTGAGTACGCTTTACAGATTCCCACCAGTAATATGCCTCTGCTCGCAACATGAAGGTGGCAAAGGGGACCTTTTGCTCCTTGGAGCATCCCAAGACATCAAATATCTTGTTGATATGCTTTATCCACGTCTCCGCCTTAAGTGGTTTTGGCTCTCCAAAAAACTCCGGTGGTCCCAGCTCCTTGAACTCCTTAGCGGTGACCGTCCGAGAGTTGTCAGTGTTTTCACCTGTATTTTGGACAAGAGCCGTTTTCGCCTGATGTTGCATGAATTGCATAAAGCCTTTGAACATCCCATCGTTCAACATTTCATCGGTGTTATTGTTTACATGAGGAATATTATCTTCCTGTTGCACATTATCCTGGGCAATAATCTGTGGTGACTCAACGGTCTCATGTGCTTCATTGTTTATCTCAACATTTTCGGATGCCATTTTCAAATACTGCCACAAAACAAGGGTTAATTAATATAACACATATTATTCCTATACTCTGACCGACCAATTAAATACCAAATAAACTTAGGTAGGTCATACTAGCGAAGGAATTCCCCATCTCTCCCCTCCTAGTTCTTGTCTCACATCTCAGCCAGGGATCATATCCCTAAGCTTTGATACCAACGGTGACGCCCCCAAAATAGGTATACATCACCCATCTTGAGTCGCCAAATACATGGTACAAAATTCAAATACAACATAATTATACAACAATCGTGCAAAATACAATAAAACATAACTGAGAGTTTAAACAGGAATATTGTCATCTAGACAATATCCACACTCAATGGAGTCCTCATTACATTTATTGTCACACTATTTAACAGAATAGTGAGGACTACTAATGCTATCTTCTGGACCATCACTCTGTTCCCCGACTAGTCCCGGCTACGTTCTCATTTCTTGAAGAGAACAGTGAAAGAAAGGGTAAGATAATGCAGAATAAATTATCATTAGTCTTCAACAATGTTAAACTGATAAAATACAATAGACATCAAGTTTAATTGCAGCGGAATAAGCAATCCATTAGAAGAGTCAAGTAGAGCATGATATCTACTATCTTCTATGATTTAAAATGTTGTCATTAATTTTTATCGCTGAGACTCAGCTTAATAAATAAACCACATCATCGAGTCATCCCTGCACTACGGGCCAAGGATATTAATTAAATCATCAATGGTCATGACTATACTGAATAATCCCTAGTCATAATCATACCAAAAACTGTTCATCAATACATTACAGGCTACTGAGGACTTTTACCACATCATTTATAACATTACGAATGTCATGATTATAGAATAATCCATGGTCATAATCATACCAAGTCCATCTATGCACGTAAGCCAATAATGACTTTCATCACAATATAAGCATGAGGATGATGGCAATGACATAATAATTCAATAAAACAAGTTCAAGAATAAATTTTAAAGATTTATAAGTTAATTTATCTTGAAATCAATTACGTCCAAATTTTCAACATGATACTGCTTTGTGGAGTAAAATTCAAGAATGCTCAGAAGAATATTTGCATGAAAAGATATTAGATGAAGCGCAAATATCCAGGATATTCTACTAATTTCATAGAGTATAGAAGCCAAAACTTCAACCAAATGAGTATAATAGAATATATGAAACTGCAAATGGATTTTCACCCGCCATGCGATAATCCACGTAGACAAATCATTTCCATAATTTAATAAGGAATGAATACGAAGGATCATTCACCACGCATGTGATAATCCACATAGGCGAGGTTATTCTAATGTAATAATAAAGAATGGAACGTGTCGATGCGTAATCCGCGCGATGCATGGGATATTCCAACAGAATAATAAAGAATGGAATAACAGAAGAATTCACCATGCATGCGATAGACCGCACAAACTGGTTATTCCAACAGAATAATAAAGAATGGAACCAGGTCGTGCGTAATCTGCATAGACAGGATATTCCAACGGAATAATAAAGAATGGAATAACAAAGAATTCACCATGCATCTGATAGATCGTACAGACAGGTTATTCCAACAGAATAATAAAGAATGGAACCAGGTCTAGCGTAATCCGCACAGTCAGGATATTCCTACAGAATAATAAAGAATGGAAGAACAGAAGAATTTCACCATGTATGCGGTACTTCGCATAGATAGGTTATTCCAACATAATAATAAAGAATGTAATAACAGAAGCTCTCTCCATGAATACGAAAGAAATAATACCCCTTACCTTAGAAAGAAACTGGATACTGGAGTAAAGAGGGAGCAGACTTCTCTTCTTCTTTCTCTCTATAATTTATCTCTATAATAATTGTTCTATAGCTTTAGTGAATTGGTGAAGAATGAAGGAAGAATGAGCTTCTATTTATAGGAAAATATAGTTTCGATAATTGCACATTTTGGGGCTCAAAATATTACAGTACAATACCTTTAACTTTTCTTTCATTTTTAATTTAGTCCTGCAAGTATTATCAAACTTGCACCACCTCCCCTAATAGTAAATAATGTGAATCAATAGTTCAATCATGTGAATCAATAGTTATAATCATGTGAAAATATGAATTACAGTATAGTACCTCCATCTATACCTCCATTTTTAACTTAGTCATGCAAGTATTATCAATCTTGCACCAACTCCCCAAATAGTACAAGAATGTGAATCAATAGTACACACATGTGAACAAATAGTTATAATCATGTGAATTAATAGCAATTAATTGCTCATTTATCCGGTTAATTACCCGACTGGTCAGTATAACTTCTAGACATCAATTATAATTAAAATAAATGTCGATTTCCACAAATACTAATGGAACTTTTTCTTTTGTTTTCTCAAAGTTTCCCTTCTTCTTCTTCTTCTTCTTCTTCTTCTTCTTCTTCTTCTTCTTCCTCCTCTTCTTCTTCTTCTCTGTATTCTCTCTTCTCTAACTTATGTACATAGAAACATATAACGTATAATATAAAAGATATAAATTATATAATATAATTATATATGTAGCTGATATCAGTTACATTTTTTTTTCTTTTTTTTTTTGAAAATCAAAGGCCATAAGGCTTGTTTGGCTAAATCATTTTAAAATAATGACTTAATCATTCCTTAAGCCTTGTTTGGCAAAACAATATTAAAATAACAATTTCAAAAGCTCTAAGGCTTTGTTTGGTAAAACCAAATTAAAACTCTTTTAATTTATTTTCATAAGTTATTAATAATATAGTTTACTGTCCCACATTGCTTACTTGGATTTCCATATCCAATCTTAATTAAATAAACTAATTATCACATACTAAATAAATTTCCCACTTAACCAAATATCGGAAAATTATTATCTCATTATAATTTTATTTAATAATTAATATATCACTTTAATTATTAAATTACGACAGCAATATAGCAACTCATGTAATCTTTAACAACTCTCTAAATGTTAAATTAAATTAGAGTATTATCTAATAATTTTAATTCACAAATATATACTAACAACAACCACATAAATAAAATATTTATTTAATTTAATAAATATTTTAAATTACAAATAAAACCCTGGATTGTTACATCCTTCCCTTCTTACAAGGATTCTGTCCCCAGAATCATAACTCAAACAATTCATTCGTCACATTCTTCCCTCCTTATAAGGATTTCGTCCTCGAAATCACCGAAACCCTACCTTACTCAGGTTTTCACCAAATCTCTTCGTTGAATAACTTGAACACATGACCTTAATATAGGTTTTATATTTCCTACTATATTTATTCCTTCAACAAATTCTAGGTTTTATTTCATAACTTTCACTTGAACTCAATTATATTTTTAGTATTCTATATTCTTTAACCCATTCATTTCCTTTGTTAAGGATCGTTATCATAAATACTCGGGATATTACATTCACCCATTCTTCTAAGAATTTTGTCCTCAAAATTTTATCTATTAATCTTTATTCATTCAATCTATCAAAATAGATTTTACGTTAATACTTTATTCATTCATTGGGTTCTACAACTAAATTCTTTCTCTAAGGATCTTTCTAAGATCATTATATTCCTCACATCTTCCTCTTCTAAGAGTTTCACATTTCTCTTCTTTCTGGAGTTTCAATTCTTTCTTGAAATTATTATGTTTTGCTTAATTTTCTCATCCTTTCCACTTTCACCTTTCAGAATAATATGAATCTTCCACAATTGCTCAATAATTGGGAAGCGATATAAATAACAGGAATTTAAAAGATTCCAAATCATCTTTGAGGGTCATAAGACCTTGAACTAAATCCCACAGTTATAAATACGCTTTCAACTTAAACCTTAATGATCATTAGACTATAGGGACTCCGTACTTAGGGTGTTAAGCCCTTTCATGACGATGTATTGTACACAAACATTTAAATGCTATGCGTATGTCCATAGTTATAAGTAATCTTTCAACTTAAACTTTAACAGTCATAAGACTATAGGGACTCCTCGTACTTAGGGGGATCAGCCCTTCGTACAATAAATTATGCACAAACATCTAAACGCCTCTGCGTAATCCCCTATAAAAGGGTTGTTCATCTCAGCTTTTCAACATCTGAATCCGCACCAAAATAATTTGGTTTGGTATAACTTTTCAAGAAACGCTTAAATTTCATGAACATCTTTTAATAATCGTCTAGCTGAATCAAATAGCATAGACTTCTACAACAATTCGAACATCAATCGAAATATACATATACATATATATATATATATATTCTCATATCTTAAAGAAATCTCAAAAATCTTTTTTTTATGATGTCATGATACCGCACTGTATTTACAGTCCGTTTGAGGATTCCGTCATTTGGTACCAACTGTAACGACCCTTAAATTCATACAATTTAATTCTCGACTTCGATCGTTAATAATACATTTAACCTCTAATTTTACATCATTAAACGATAATACAACCATTGAAATTTGCGGAATAATTAAAATTTTCTATTATAAACTATCCTCGTTCCCAAAACCTTCAACCTTTACATCTAAATATCTCGAATCATTTTAATACTACAATAGTTTTATTCTTAAAAACGATATTACAATTCAAAATTAATACATTATTCGAAACCTTAAACATGGTTCAAATAATAATAACACAACCAAAGTATATTAATCTTCAAGTATCACATCTGATTCAAGTCTTTCAAGTAACACATAACTTTACCTTGAATCTTGAACCTGCAAAAGTGGTTATTTTCAAGGTTGAGCTCGACAGCCCAACAAAATCTAATAGTTTTTCATGCATCACATAGCACATAATAACATGCTCAACATATAACATACATGCTATATTTCATATAACAAGTATAAAGATTGAGTCCTTACTCAATCAGCATGCTTTAATCAATCAACATAGTCATAAATTGACTTTAACATTTCATACTTTCAACTTATATATAACACATCATGCTCTTTGTAATAAATACTTAAAACAGTTAATCATCAAGTTCACATAACAAATAGGAACTGAAAGACTTGTCTGATTCGTAGTTTATGAACTACGACTTAACTGTTTAATGCTTATCTGCACTTCGTGTATTCCTACACAGTTATATAATCATGGATTCACATCCATTAGTCATATATTTCATACATTCTTAATATAATAGTAACGTTACATTGTTTCCTAACTAGGCTTGTAAAACCTTCATTTCACTTTCTCATCGTACTCTTAGAATAGCTAGGCATGTATAAGTATACCTTAACCATCCGTACTTGACATCAAATAGGTTGTGATCTATTTTCAAGTTCACATTCAAATTACTTAGCTCCATAATGATTTATTTCAATCAATAAGGCTTAACAACTTTCTTTAACAAAATTTGATGTTATAAGCTTTTAAACCATATATTGGTACTAATAGGCCTCTAATAGCATGCTTATATGTATCTATCTCATTTACATAGACATAGCATAGTTCATACTTTTAAAACATGCTTAAAAAACTTATGTTTATGCTTGACTAGTTAAGTTCACATATCATTCATATTTTAATACTTAGTTTACAAAAGATAATGGAGTTTGTCCTTGAAATCATTTTATCATTAATGATGTAGTATAGCACATATAAGACAACTTTTAAAACTCTTATCATAAGTAACTAAGTCATGATAACATCTTCTCAAGTTCAAAACCTACCTCATGTAGCATTCATGTACTTTAGTTATATTATATCAAGTTTCTCTTGAAAACTTCTCTAACACAAGGTCTAACAAGTTTTATCATGAACAAGACACTATAAACACCATATCATGCTCATTTATATTTGAACTCAATCATGTATATAAACCACTAAGTTCAGAACTTATAAAACATAAGTTTCCACAAGGTTTGTTTTTTTTTCAAAATCTTTAAGTTTCTTTTCAAAACACATACTAAGTCATACCAATGCTTTCTATTATGAGCAAGGAAATTTTATATGTCATGTATAATATCATGAATTTTCATGTTACATCACTTAGAATAACATATTCCATCGTTGGGAGCACTATACTTGTGTATGTGCTCGATTGATGCCCTACGATCGCATCCGAATACATAATAGTTACAAAGATGACTATTTTGACCCTTCCTAAAGACCTTAAATTAAATGACTTAAAGAACAAAAGTTGTAGGTCTATTCAGCCTCGTTCCGGATCATCTTGAATCACCTCAATCGAAGTTCGTATGAAAACATTATAGCTGTTTTAGTAAAACATGTCCTGTCAGATTTTTTTCCAAAATTGGCTAGGCAGACTACCCCCCTCCTCCACCTTCGCTTGTATGGGTTTTTTACTAGGGGGCCCGGTAAGGGGTCCCTTCGCTAACTCATGAATTTTGATCCCGAACACCACAGAAAGCCAAATTAGGCTTACAAACTCATTTCTAACAACCATACCAACCTACCCAAGGTGTAATATGTTTACAGAAACATAAACTAATGTTTCTAACACGTTTCTAACCACATAAACAACATAAACATCAAAGATTACAACCTTTAATTTCACTATTTCTCTTATTACCTCTTCTTTTGACATTCATAGCGAAATTCTTCACTATGAATTTGTTTTACTTTCGTTTTGACTCGTTCAACTTGGGTTATTTTTGTTTTTCAACATACTAACAATATCTATCATCAATTTCAAATTCTATCCATCAATTTTGACTCCAACATAAGTTAAAATATACATATGCCATCAAAACCCAAAATTTTCATCTTTAACATATTCTTATGATTTTGATTACTCTAGAACCAATTAAAGAGACTATATATACTAGATTATACACCCATACACATATATATACAACATCTCTTCAAATTATCCAACCAAAATAACTTTTTAAGTGAAGAACTTGAGAAACTATAAATTAGAATTTTAGAACTAGATGAATACCTTTGAACAACAATAAAAATCTCATGTAAGCGTATACATGAATACATATGAACACCATATATGCATATAAATTCACAATCATGAAAACCTAATTTTACAAAGACTAAATACAAAACATCTTAATTTAGCATAAGGGTTTGTTTGATACCTTTCTAGGTTGAATTAGGAGAAAAGATGGAGATAATGAAAGTTTTTCTTTTGTTTTCTCAAAATTTCCTTCTTCTTCTTCTTCTTCTTCTTCTTCTTCTTCTTCTCTGTATTCTCTCTTCTCTAACTTACGTACATAGAAACATATAACGTATAATATAATAGATATAAATTATATAATATAATTATATATGTAGCTGATATCAGTTACATTTTTTTTTTGAAAATCAAAAACCATAAGGCTTGTTTGGCTAAACCATTTTAAAATAATGACTTAATAATTCCTTAAGCCTTGTTTGGCAAAACAATATTAAAATAAGAATTTCAAAAGCTCTAAGGTTTTGTTTGGTAAAATCAAATTAAAACTCTTTATATTTATTTTCATAACTCATTTATAATATAGTTTATTGTCCCACATTGCTTACTTGGATTTTCATATCCAATCTTAATTAAATAAACTAATTACCACATACTAAATAAATTTCTCACTTAACCAAATATCGGAAAATTATAATCTCATTATAATTTTATTTAATAATTAATATATCACTTTAATTATTAAATTACGACGAGAATATAACAACTCATGTAATCTTTAACAACTCTCTAACTGCATTAAATTAAATTAGAGTATTATCTAATAATTTTAATTCACAAATATATACTAACAACAACCTATATAAATAAAATATTTATTTAATTTAATAAATATTTTAAATTACAAATAAAATCTTGGATTGTTACAATTAATTTGAATACATATTTTACTTTCTGATCAGTTTGGGAGTGATATATTTTTTGCTTAGTTTTGGGAATGATATATTATGTGTTTTGAATTGGGTTTGGTATTGAGTATATACACATGTTAATCAGTAAGTGTTTGTTGATTTATGTTATCGGTTATTCGAAGAAGTGTGATGATGATGTTTGATGTAGGTATATTTGTTATTTCTATGTAATTCTTGATAGAATTTACGCCGTAATTATTCAATTCCAAAATTTGATTTAATTTAATAGATAAATTAATTTAATAAATAATATTTAAAAATATATAATACAATAAAAATAAAATAAAATACAATAAAATATAATAATACAATAAAATAAATAAAATAAAATTAATTTAATTTAATAATAAAAATTAAAATAAAATAAATTAAAATAATAAATTAAATTAAATTAAAAAATAAAATAAAATAAAATAAATTAAATAATAAATAAAAATAAAAAACTAAATTAAATTAAAATAAATAAATTTAATTTAATTTAATTAATTTAATATAAAATTAAATTTAATTTAATTTAATTTAAAAATTATATAACATAATAATAAAAAACCAAATAAAATATATTAAAACATAATACTAAATTTAATCCGATTTAATAAAATAAAAATTTAATTTAATAAAATAATCAAAAATTATATTATATATTATAGTACACAATAAAATAAAATATAATATAATATAATAATAAATACAATTAAATTTTATAAAATAAAATAAAATAATTTAATAGTAGTCTTTATATATATTCCAAATAACAGATTCTCAAAAACTAAGTAGCACTTACTTAGTTTTTCATTGGCAAAATAAACTAAGTAGCATTTGCTTAGTTTGCCACAATTTTTAATAAACTCAATAATTAAGTATTATATATATATATATATATATATATATATATATATATATATGTACTATAATATGAAACTTAGAAACCCGTTTGACAAGTAGGAGTGAATGTCGAACAGTAATCTCTATAGATTCCAAATAACAATTCTCATAAACTAAGTACCACTTACTTAGTTTATCATTGGCAAAATAAACTAAGTAGCATTTTCTTAGTTTGCCGCAATTTTCAATAAATGCAATAATACTCTCCCTATATATATTTACTTTTCCTTGTATGCAGGTTTTGACATAGCAGTTGCAGGTAATAGTACTCCAACCGGTTCCTCGGCAGCAATTAAAAAAAAGGGGGTCGTAGTTCCTGTTTGTGTCCTATACTCGAATAATAAAGTTAATTGAATTACTGTAGACATTCCTCACTGTTCCATCATAACAGATGGCAATATCCGGAAGGAGTGCCAGTAAGTTGTAGAACAAAGTTCTAGGTTAAATAACCCTCTAGATGAGCGAACGATCACTTCTCTCCTAGGAATGAATCACCTCCCCATATGGGTCCAATCCATGATAGACATCTTCTCACCACTCCGAATTCCTCAGATGGGTAGTTCTCACAAAACGTCTCACCTCATTTATGAGAACTATCCATTTGAGGAATTCGGAGTGGTGAGAAGCTGTCTATGTCATGGATTGGACCCATATGGGGAGATGATTCATTCCTAGCAAAGAAGTGGTCGTTCGTTCATCTAGAGGGTTGCTTAAGCAGAAACTTTGTTCAATAGCTTAATGGAACTCCTTCAGGATGTTGTCATCTGTTATGATGGAACAGTGAGGAATGTCTGCAGTAATTGAATTAACTTTATTATTCGAGTATAGGACACAAACAGGAACTACGGCCCTTTTTTTTTAATTGTTGCTGATTGAAGTAGTCTCTATAGATTCCACATAACAATTCTCATAAACTAAGTACCACTTACTTAGTTTATCATCATTGGCAAAATAAACTAAGTAGCATTTGCTTAGTTTGACATAATTTTCAATAAACTCAATATTACTCTCCCTTTAATCTTCAATACACTCAATAATATATGTACTATACTTTGAAACTTAGAAACCCGTTTGACATTCACTCGGTAGGGGTGAATGTCGTACGATCGATCATTGGGGATTTGTTATTAGATGTTATGTCTCTCTCACTTGGTAGGTTTAAATCTAAAGCAGTGCGTTTTTATTATTTTGAGGATTTTTCAACTGTTATCTCTATATGTTCTCCGAGTGCATACTTAGATTAAGTTATCTTAGTCTATTTCGTGTGCTTGGAGACCATGGGGAGGTGCTACTGAAATTTTCTTAAAACTCATGAAATGTACTCAACGTGTTTGCACTAGTGACGAGACGCATCCAATAACGGGATAGAAGCCTTACCCCTGTCCTGTAGAGTGGAGATACTAGGTAAATCTAATTCTTGCATGAATATCCAAATAAACTGAATGCGTACTTCTGTGTAGTTAAAAATGTTAGCCGACTGGAGTTGGATGTACAGTAGAATACCCAGTGATGGGAGGGGATTAGTATCACCTTATCGTGTTAGGGTGTCAGATTTCTTGAACAAAGCACTAGAACATACGGATGATCCGAACGGGAAGATGTGATGCCCGTGTGTCAAGTGTAAAAACCTGATTTGAAAGAAAGCCGACGAGATTAAATTTGACTTATTTTCTCATGGATTTGTGGATGGGTACTTCATATGGACTCATCACGGGGAATCAGAAGTGATTGAAAATATTGTGGAACAACCAATTCCACGGGATTCATACGTCGAAAACTATGATCTAGTTGAGATGTTGGTCAATGCTTATGGCCCTACTAATATTGTCTGGGCTGAATATGAACCTTCTTCAAGCAATGCGAAGCAAGTGCCAAATAATACAGCTGCTGCCTTTTACAAGATACTATCTGAATCTGGGGTCGCATTGTATCCGGGAAATGATACGGACACCAAGCTTTCTGCAGTGACGAAGCTCTTACACTTCAAGAATGAACACGACTATAGTGAGAGAGGTTTCAACGATTTTCTCGCTATAATTGGACAGTTCTTATCCAAGGATCATACTCTTCCTGCGAATTATTACGAAGTGAAGAAGATGGTCAAGGGGTTAAATATGGGGTATCAGAAAATCGATGCTTGTGAGTAGGATTACATGTTATACTATGGGGAGGACAGAGATAAAGGACAGTGTGATATATGCAGCTTACCGCGCTACAAGGTTACAAAACGTGGGGGAAGGAGAAACATGTTCCCAGGAAAATCTTACGCTACTTTCCACTTGCGTCGAGACTTCAGTGGCTATTCATGTGATCATACGGTTCAACATATGAGTTGGCATCGAACAAGGGATGTCGTGCCTTGTCAGCTGACTCACCCAACGGATGGAGATGAATGGAAGAGATTTGATGTAAATTATCCTGAGTTTGTAGAAGAAGTTAGGAATGTTAGGCTTGGCGCAGCTCTTGATGGCTTTTGCCTTTTAATAATTTTAGCCGGTATTTTCGGTTTGGCGGTCATTATGGTCGCTTATAATCTTCCACCGGCAATGTGCATGAGGGATCCATATTTGTTTTTAACTTTACTCATTCTGGGGGATAAAAGTCCTACAAAAGACCTTAACGTGTACCTTCGACCGTTAATGGATGAACTAAAGATGTTATGGGAGACAGGGATCCAGACGTATGATAAATCGATATGCGAGAATTTTGTGATGAAGGCAGCCCTATTATGGACTATCACTGAATTTCTGGCTCTTGGGATGGTTTTTGGTTGGTCAACTCACGGGAAGCTGTCATGTTTAGTGTGTATGGGGGATGTGCAAGGCAACCAATTGCAGCATGGGCGGAAATGTAGTTTCTTTGGAACTGCTCATAGATTCTTGCCTCTTGATCATAATTACAGAAAGATGTCTGCACAGTTCAATAGAAAAATAGAGAAGAAGGGGGTTGTCGGTCGGGTTGTCGAGGCGTTGAGGGTCTGAAATTTGGTTGAACCAAACTTGATTTTCCTTTCTTTGGGGAAGGAACACAGTAAATTGAGAGCAACCGGGTACGAGAAGACTAATAATTGGACACACTTGCCTATATGGTTTGAGTTGCCGCATCGGGGTACACTTTCAGTTCGCATTGTATAGATGTCGTACATACCAAAAAGAATGTTTTCGAGAACTTTTTTTACACCGTGTTAGATGCGAGTGGTAAAACCAAAGACAATAACAATGCTCAAAAAGATTTGGAGGCATTTAACATTAGGCCAGAATTGTGGCTTCGCCTTAATACCACGAAACCTAAAGCTCCATTTTATCTTACTAAGTAACAAGTTGAAGACGTGTGTAAGTGGGTTAGTGGGTTGAAGCTCCCAGATGGATATGCGTCGAACATAACACGTTGTTGTAAGGTTGAGCAATTGAAAATTTTTGGATTCAAAAGTTATGATTGTCATGTATTCATGCAGAAGTTGATCCCAATTGCATTTCGTGAGATGTTACCCAGAAAAGTTCTGGATGCATTGACCGAACTTTCAAATTTTTTCGAGATATTTTCTCAACTATAATTAAGTACAGTGATGTCGAGTAGATGAAGAAGAATATTGTGCTTACCATTTGCAAGCTCGAAATGATCTTCCCTCCAGGATTCTTTGACTCGATGGAACATCTGCCTATTCATCTACCGTATGAACTCAAACTTGGAGGACCGTTGCAATATAGACGGATGTATCCTTTTGAGAGGTAATATAAACTGCTAATTGCTCTATCCTACTCATATTAATAATACTTCAATTTGTCAGTATATTTATCGTAGGTATATGCGTTGATTAAAATAAAAGGTCAATAACAAAGCTCGTGTAGAGGGTTATATTGCTGAACGCTATACGGAGGAAGAGCTTGTCAACTTCTGGTCATTGTATTTTTACAATGTTGTCTCAACGAAGCACAACCGTTTCGGAAGGAATGAGGTTGTTGGTCCAATGACTCATGCTGGTGATGAGTTAGCTGTATTCACATATCTGGCTAAACCATTTGGCTATGAGACGCTGACTTACTTAAGCGACAAAGAGTTGAAGATTGTATCTACATACGTGCTTCTAAATATGCCCGAAGTATCATCATACATCACGTAAGTCTCAATTTATTTGCGGTATTTAGTACAATTTACAAGTGTAGTCATCTCTATATATGTTAAAGACATTTTACTTAAATCGCAGTTCATTCGAAGAGGAAGCGTATGCTTCTAACCCAACTTTTACTTCAGCAGAATTTGAAACATTCACTAATGCTAATTTCCAACAATGGTTTAAGAAAAGGGTTGAAGCGGAGAACAATTTTGAGCGTTTTATTGATGTCATCTAAGGACCTTACAAAGTTGTTAGTTCTTTTCCTAGTTTCATCGTGAATGGGTAGAGATTTAGAGTCGATGACTTGAATGAACTCACATCAGTCAATTCTGGGGTTGTGGTGTTAGGAAGCTGCTACCAAGATTCTGAATCCAATTACTATGATCGTTTACAGGATGTGGTTGTGCTCAATTATTACGGCGGAAAAAAGGTAGTTACATTTAAGTGTAGCTGGTTTGATACTAAAAAGGGGGTCAAAGTTGATCGTAATAGAATCACAACCGTGGATATCAAGTTGGTGTTAAAGTCTGATGACGTTTTCGTGTTAGCAAGTCAAGCGACTCAAGTGTATTACGCTCCTAATGTCGTAAATACTTGAAGACCCTGGTACACAGTAGTCACTACTAAAACACGTTCATTTAATGCTGATAACATGTTTGGTATGGATGAGGCGTTGCAAGAAGATGTGAGCAACCCTGTTGATTATGTCACGTTCTAGCCTAATGTTTTGATGATGACTTGCTCATTAGTACTAAATTGTTTATTGTGAATTTTAGGAAATTGTTTCAAGAAGTGTTTGATGGATTATTCAAAAAGAATGAAGACGTTTTGAGTCCTAAGAAAAATATGTAAGGTCATTGCAAATATTCGATTTTTCAATACAAGGCTCTAGGACATTTCATGGTGTGCATTAAAATATGAATTAATTATGCATGTCTAATATATGTTATTGCTATCAAGAGAACTATTTTATTAGCATGCATGCGTAAAAGTACTGTCCGAATTAATATGAATGATAGTTATATATGTCTTCGGAACTCTTAAGATAAGTATCCTGGAAAAAGGTGCTTGTTAATTGATATTTGAATTTCTATGTGATTTACACTAAAAGCAGTATATATATCTTCTTTCCATTTGTTACGGAATGATTATATATATTTGTTAGAAAGGAAGTATGATATATGTGGCGGTGGTGGATCATGATTAAAAGTCTAAAAGTTGCATATATCTTGGTAATTGATAGTAATGATTATCTTGGGAAGATACTTGTTGCCATTAATTACGGAACTAACATTCAATATATTTCTGATGGTTGATTAATAAAAAAACAGTATGGAAAAATAGAGGCTTATCACTTTGAAAGAGTCTAACTAATTTCTGTTTTTGTCATCCTGAGATCTACTTGATTTTATCCAACGGGAATATTATTGGAATGTTTCTTATCTCTATAATTATGCTGGCAACGTATATATGGCAACGGAACTTAATGAAATAAAGGTAACAATTTGGGCTATAAAAAGAAGTATTGATATCAATGAAAAACACAACACTTACGACACTTGAATTAATTATTGCACTCACATACTTTGGAAGCTATTTTTGGTGCAAATTTCAAGTTGCTGAGAAATTCAAAAATTTTCGTGAGCATAATATTGGTGATATCTTTTACTATTTCTACTTTATCATTGCATTCATTAGTTGAGCCTTGCATTGTTAAATTGCTTATTTGCTTTGATTATTAGACCTCTATTATTGTAATCTTAATTTGTTTTTAAACTAAGTGTTGTCTAAGGAAATTTAATCAGGGTGGATTAAGGTTTGTTTACAAACAGGTTCAAGGAAGCATATGTGCTTAAGGGGTGCATTGGTGCACAAGGAGCAAGAGTGCTCAAGTAAATTATTGTAATTCAATTTTATAGAATCTGTATTGTAACAAGAGTCTTTTAAAGAAATAAAAGTGAGTCTCCAATACTAGTTGGTATTGGACGTGGAGTAGGCTATTATTATAGAGGGTAATAGCCGAACCACGTAAAAATCTTGGTGCTATTTTTATTACTTGATTTAACTTAATTCCACTCAAGTTAATTGATTTGCTAAACAAAATTTAATTATTTGTTTCATCGTGAGAATTTTTGTTATAATATTTTATTTAATTTACAAAAACACCAAGATATTTTCTTAAACAAAAATTTATTTCGGTAGACCATATTCATTCAGCAAGCTGTATTCATCAATATAGTAGGCTACATTTAATAATTTGGTTAAAAGAATTTAAATTGGTCATAGTTTGTATCCACACTTATTCAACCCCCCCCCCCCCTTCTAAGTGTGCCTTATTTGAATTTCATTTGGTATTAAAGCTTGGCTCTACTTACTTGGTCTTAAAGGTGACTTGTAGGGAAAGATTCAGATATGGCACAGTTCGGAAACAACAATCAAGAAGGTCAATCAACCAATAGACCTCCACTGCTGCATGGAACAAAAAACTACAACTTCTGGAAATTCTGAATGAGGATCTACCTTAAAAGAGATCCTTGGGAATGGTGGGTTGTGGAGAATGGACCCGATTATTCCAAGGAAAGATGGCGGTACTCAAAGACTTTGCTAAAATGGATTCATTTGAAACCTTCATGGTCTCCTATGACTCAAAGGCGATGAATACTCTATTAAGCGGCATGGTGCGGTCAAGAGATTGACAAAGTATCCTCATGCAACCTGACTAAGGAAATTTGGGATACTCTAGTGGTGAGTCGTGAAGGAACATCAAAAGTTCGAGAAGTTAAACTAAGCATGCTTATGCATGATTATGAGATGTTCAAACTTGAGAAAGATGAAACTATAAAGATGGCTCAAGCAAGGTTCCTTGTTCTTCTGAACTCTTTAAAGCTACTAGACAAATCTATTCCACAAAGTGAGATTAATCGTAAGTTACTCCGGGTTATGCCCAAGAGGTTTGCATCTAAGATTACAACTCTTCAAGATTCCTCTACTATATCTACTATGGATACACTAACCCTTTTTGGTGAACTTGAGGAATATGAACATCAGTTAAAGAGGTATGACGATGAGGAGGAAACTCCTCGTAGGAAGGTTTTAGCTCTTAATATAGGAAATGAAGAAGAGCTTGATGATGATTCTGACGAAGAGAGAGCTATGATGTCACGGAGACTCAAAGGACTTCTACAAAGAAAGAATAAACGAAAGAATATCTTCAACTCAAATAAAGGCAAAGGAAAGCAAACTGAAGAAATGTGTTTTGAATGTGGACGTCCAGGGCACTTCAAGAAGGACTATTTTCAACTAAAGAATAAAGGAAAAATAGGCTTCAAGGATAATAAGAGAAACAAGGCACTGGTCACTTGGAGTGATGAAGAAGAATCTGAAGTTGAGGTCGACGCAAAGGATGAGATAGCTCAAGTATGCTTCATGGGAATAGAAGGTGAATCAAATGAGGTATCTATTTTTGAAATTATTTCTTTGAAACAAGAAAATGAGAAATTGAAAGAAAAAGAATGCATATTTAAAAGACTTAGTTAACACATTAATGGGTGAAGTAGACTCTTTGATAGATGAAAAGAAAAATATTGAAAAGGAATTTATATGTAAAGAAGAAAAGGTTTTGATTGCTAAAAACGATTTTCTTGAAAATTATAACAAAGTTCTTTTTAACAAAGTGACTTACTTGAACAATGAGGTTGAAAAATTGACAAATGAACTGAAAATGCGAGATGTATGTATTGATGCTTTTGGTAATGAATCCCAATCTAAATCCATTCATACTAATGAACTTTAAAAGGAAGTAGATTCATTAAAAATATCTCTTGCTAGATTCATTCAAGGAGAAGAAAATCTATCTGTCATGCTAGGAAAGCAAAGGCCTAGTTTTGATAGACAAGGAATAGGTTACAATCCCACTCGTAAAATCGGTAATGTGAATATGCTTAAATCCAAGTCTTATTTCAAATTGAATTATTGTTCTCCTTTCACAACATGCAAAAACTGTGGTATTAAAGGTCACTTGGACATAAATTGCTTTAAGAAAAATAAGATTAAAAAATATGGGTTAAAAAGGTTGATTTACTTGCAACTAACACTAAAGGACCCAAAAAGATGTGGGTACCAAAAGGATAAATTAATTTTTCTTGACAGGTATACTTCAAGGCGAAGGTTCCATCTCAAAAATGGATTCTTGATGGTGGATGCTCTCGTCACATGACTGGTGACAAATCAAAGTTCGTGGAACTAAAAATCAAGAAGAAAAATTGAACGGTCACATTCGGAGATAATCGAACCTGTGAGATTGTTGGAAAAGGTAAAATCGATAATGGAAAGGTTAACATCGATAATGTTCATCTTGTTAACGGTCTTGAATTTAATCTTATTAGTATCAGTCAATTAATGGACAATGGTCACCAAGTCAGTTTTGATAAAGAAAATGCATTATTTCTCATGGTACTGACAATGTTACTCTAGTTGCACAAAGAGAAGGAAATATATATACTATTGACTTTGAGAAACAGGATGAAGAATTATGTCTTGCATCCGTGCAAGATGAGGCTAATCTGTGGCACAAGAGGATAGGACATGTTCACATGGATTTAATCAAGAAATTTTCCTCAAAGAATCTTGACAAAGGTTTGCCAAAGATAAAATATGAAAAGAAGGGAATATGTGTTCCTTGCCAACTTGGAAAACAAGTAAGGACATCATTCAGTGCAAAGAATATGGTATCAACTTCTACTCCTTTACAATTACTTCATCTTGATTTATTTGGCCCAGAAAGGCATGCTAGTATTAAAGGTAAATTTTATGCATTTGTCATAGTTGATGATTTTTCTAGATATACATGGGTATTATTCTTAAGAACCAAAGATGAAGCATTTAAAGAGTTTGAGAAATTGATAAGAAATTTAGAGAATAAGTATAGTCTCAAACTTATAAAAATTAGAAGTGATCATAGTACCGAATTTTAAAAAGACTTTATTACATTTTGTGATCAAAAAAGTATAAGCCATAAGTTTTTAGCTCCTATAACTCCTCAACAAAATGGAGTAGTTGAAAGAAAGAATAGAACACTTCAAGAAACAGCTAGAACACTTTTACAAGAAAGCAAACTTCCAAAGAAATTTTGGGCCGAAGCTGTTAATACTTCATGTTATGTGTTAAATAGAGTTCTTATTTGTCCTATTATTTTGAAAACTCCTTATGAGCTTTTGAATAATACAATTCCTAATATAAGTTATTTCAAAGTATTTGGGTCTAAATGTTATATATTAAATACTAGTGATAACTTGGGAAAATTTGATGCTAAATCCTATGAAGGTATTTTCATTGTTATTCACATAACAGCAAGGCATATCGTGTATTTAATATTTACAAGTTATGTGTTGAAGAATCAATTCATATAACTTTCAATGAGACTAACAATGATCTTCCAAAAGAAAGAGAAGAGGATGCAGGAAATTTGGAGATTTTCACAAATTTAGCAAACCGAAGAGAACCATTCAAAGAGAATAGAATGAACAAACTCAACGAAATTTGGATTGAACGATCCACATGAAAATGAACAAGAAGTAACACGAGATCTTGAAGAAAATTTTCCTCAACAAGAAGAGGTAATACACGATGTTCAAATGCCAAAGTCAGTAAAATATCTCAAGGATCATCCACCGAAAAATATCATTAGAGATATAAATAAAGGAGTTACTACACGAAGCAACCTATAAAATCAATGTGCGTTCTCTGCATTTCTATCACAATTTGAGCCAAAGAATGTTAAAGAAGTTACACTTGATGAAAATTGGCTAATGGCAATGCAAGAGGAACTTCAACAATTTGAACGATGTCAAGTTTGGGAATTAATGTCTCCTCCTAAAGATAGTTCTGTCATTGGAACAAAATGGGTGTTTAAAAATAAGCTTGATGAGCATGGAACAATCACTCACAACAAAGCAAGGCTAGTGGCTCAAGGTTACAATCAACAAGAAGGGATCGACTACGAAGAAACTTATGCTCCAATTGCAAGACTAGAGTCTATTCGAATCTTGTTAGCATTTGCTTGTTATAAGAAATTCAAGCTTTATCAAATGGATGTAAAGAGTGCATTTCTTAATGGATACATCAATGAAGAAGTCTATGTCAAATAGCCTCCTGGATTCGAACATGAGAAATATCCAAATCATGTTTTTAAGCTAAAGAAAGCTCTCTATGGTCTCAAACAAGCTCCAAGGGCTTGGTACGAGAGGTTGAGTAAGTATCTTATTTCAAGTGGTTTCACTAGAGGTAAAATAGATTCTACCTTATTTATTAAACATGAAAAACAAGAAATAATCATTGTTCAAATATATGTAGATGATATAATATTTGGTGCTACTAATGATTTTCTTTGTGAGTGGTTTTCAAAGTGTATGCATAAGGAATTTGATATGAGCTTAATGGGAGAGCTAAATTATTTTTTGGGACTTCAAATCAAGCAAACAAAAGAAGTGATCTATATTCATCAAACCAAGTACACAAAAGATTTACTCAAAAGATTCGGCTTTGAAGGAACCAACCCAAAGGCTACACCAATGAGTACATCAATAAAGCTCACTTCAGAGGATAAAGGTATAGATGTAGAGGTTGAAAGTAGTATGCATACAAGCCAATCATGTTTGATGATAAAGCATATACTTTGTAACAATCTTATTCATTTATTAATAAAAAGTATTAATTTATTAAAGGCTTTTAATTATCTACATGATGCTATTTTATAATATGTGATAAACCCATAGTTTTAAGCAATGCTTTTAGAATAATGATGATGATCATTCTAATAAGATCTAAATTCTTAGAAAGCTTAAAACTAAAATAGTTCCCAATCATTGGATTACTAAATTGGGGATTAGTGAATCCGGATAGATTGGTACATACGTTGCTTGCTCATTGGATGAGGATGATTGATCTCATGATCATTTGTGTGGAGACACTAAAGCAAGTATGTAGGTGCTTATTAGAGAATAAGTTCATCGAAGCGTGGGCTCGCTAAGGAATACCTAATGGAGTTTTATTTGCTGTCAATAGGAATTCTGTAGTGATAGTAGTACAAGTAATCCTTGGACTTTAGATCATCATAGTATCTTGTGTATGATGAGTTATACTTTGACTTATTCCTTAAGACCCTTAGGGTATATCAAAGGTATGCTTGGGTATAATAAGTTGTACATGGAGATAATGTATGATCAATAAAGAATCTACCACTTCTAATAAAAAGAGAAATGTCTATGTGATTCGATAAATGACAACCCAAAGAGTCCTTGGTTATTGGCGAGAATGAAATTAGAAAGGAGTTTCTAATTTACATTATTTGGAGTTGTGCATTTAAGAGTCGAAATACATATAATTAAATAAAATAAGACTTGTGAAGTAATTCCATGTCTTATATTTAATTGGGACATTGTATGGTGGAAGGATTAAATTATACAGTAACTATCTACTCAAAGGTTCTTTAATGATTAATGTTGAAATCTATATTATCCGGAAAGTCGTTGATCGCTAGGGGAGGCTTATCCTATTGTAGAATAAATATTATTTAAATAAATTAATTGTTTAATTTATTTATTTAAATAAGATTAGAATTGTTCTAATTGATTTATTCACAATAGGTTTAATATAGAGAACCTAAAGGGTCACACCATAAAAGGAAGAATAATTATTTAAGAAGTTAATGGCATAATCGTAATAATATGTTAAGTATATTTAATTTAATCTATGGTGATAGAATAAATTAAATAGCTTAATATTTATTATTTAATATTTTAGAAATATTAAATATAAATTAATAAGAGGAGTCTTATTAATATTATTACAATTATTATTATTTTAATTTCTAAAAGAGTTTAGGAATTAATTTAATATAAGTACTCTCATTTATTCCTAATTGGATTAGGAAGGAAAATTAGTTAAAGGAGTTTAATTAATTATCCCTAATAAGATTAGGGAGCTTAATTAATTAAAAGAATTAATTAATTAAAACCCAATTCCTTAATTGTTAAGGTGGGTTGCCCACATCTATAAATAAGAGGAGTCTTATTATGGGTGGCGGGGGTTGTTGACTTTAACAAAGTACGTAATAATTCCAAGTTGTTGGGAGTATGCTTTTTTCTATAGAGATAGAAAACTAGGGTTAGCCATAACACCCATCTTCTTGAATTTTATTCTTCCTTGGTGGATCACCTCTAGAGGCCAAACATTTGGGTGGCTAACGTTGATCAAAGGAAGGAACCAAACCCGGTGGATTCAAGATTGAACGCGAAAAGGATTGGAGGTGAACTTGTACCTGAGGAAGCTCGGATCTTCAAGGGTATGTTTGTTCTTCATATCTTTTCGTTTAATTAATAATTATGCATAAAGGATGATCCGGGTATATGGTTTGTAAATTTTTTAAACTCTGATTTTTCACGCTTCCGCACTTTTTATGCAATTTGATTGCTTCATGAATATTACAAACCTAACAGTGGCATCAGAGCAAAACCTTTATGTAAATTATTAATTGTTCAGATTTAATTTATATATTGATATGTGTTTAGAACAATTTAATTGGGCATAATTTTATTGTATAAAATTTATTAAATAAATTAAAAAAAAAAAAAAAACGCGATGATTTTTTTTTCCGTATGCATCGTGAATGACCTTGGTTGCTTTAAGCTTCTGCCGAAAAACACATGTTGCTTGCACTCAAATTTTCCCACACATGTTGCTGCCGTTTTTTTTTCTTATCCAATGCACGGAAATCAAGCAAAGATTGCACAAGGGCATATGAATTCAAAATTGGTATCACCCAAAGAAAGATTTAAAAAACATAAAAAAAACGGAACATAAGCATATGCATACACGCAAATCAAGGTTGCAATGCACGGATCATTAAAAGGGATATATATAACCGTACGGTTTTATTATATATATAATATTATTTTAATTATTTTATAATTAAAATAAAAGTTTATTTTAATTTTAAAATAAAAAGTTTATTTTAATATTAAAAAAAAAAAAGAGTTTATTTTAATTTTAAAATTGAATATTATATATATATATAATTATTTTAATCTTAAAATAAAAGTTTATTTTAATTTTAAAATAAAAGGTTTATTTTAATCTTAAAATAAAAAGGTTATTTTAATTTTAAAATTAGAATTTCATGCTAACTAATTAGAGTTGGAATTGGATTTCATAATAACTAATTGGAGTTGAAATTGGATTTTATTTTTCCTAAAATAAAGGAGTTTATTTGTGAATAGGAAGTAAATCCATCTTTCCTTAAATAAAGGAGTTTGTTTAGATATGAAATAAGATTTCATATTATTTAAAATAAAAGAGTTTATTTGTGAATAGGAAGAGAATCCTAATTTCCTTAAATAAAGGAGTTTATTTAAATATGAAATAAGATTTCATATTATTCAAAATAAAGGAGTTTATTTGTGAATAGGAAAGAAAATCCGTGTTTCCTTAAATAAAGGAGTTTATTTAGATATGAAATAAGATTTCATATTATTCAAAATAAAGGAGTTTATTTGTGAATAGGAAAGAATATCCGTGTTTCCTTAATAAAAGATTTTTTTTTACATGGAATTGGATTCCATAATTAATTAAAATAAAAGAGTTTATTTTAATTAAAGATTTTTTTTATTATATGGAATTGGATTCCATAATTAATTAAAATAAAGGAGTTTATTTTGATTAAAGATTTTGATTAAAATAAAATAGTTTATTTTATTCAAAATAGGATAAATTAAAATAAAATAGTTTTATTTTGATTTAAATTTGGATTTAAATAAAGGAGTTTATTTTTATTCAAAAATAGATTTTATACTAACTAAATTTGCCCATTAAATGATATCAATATATATATTAAATGTTTATTATTCATATGATGAATGTTATTTATTGATGCATATGATGATGTGTATGATAATAAATGGGATTGATTATGGATGATTGACCAATATGATTGGATTTTATTTTAGTTGGATGCATGAATGTATGGGTTTTATTAAATGGGGTCTCATAAGCTTTCTTCTCTAATTTTTCTTAATGTAAATTCTATCTCCTCCTATGTACTTCCCTTCGATCACGATCAAGGTTTCTATTTATTTTAAATAGTTATGTAATAGGAATATTTAGAATTAATTTTGAAGAATTAGAGATCAAGGGACAAGAAGCTTGAAGACTCGTTTTGTAATAGAGCAGGGTTTAAATGTAATAGTTATATTTAAATATTATTTCTTGCACCCCTAGGGTTTGACCTTTTGGTTCACTTGGTGGCTCTAGTGAACCAAACTAGAATAAAAGTCCATAATCAATCCGGGTAGAATATAGTATTCTATATGTGCATGCTTATACTATATATATTATATATTATGCAAACATGCTTCGCATGTTCATTAATATGACGCGTATTTTATATATATATGTAAATGCAGCTAAACAAGATGAGACAAATTAATAACAAACCCTCAATTTTTATATTAAGTCCTAAGCGTTCAAAGATATTTGGAATATCGAAGCGTCGCCTTTCTAGCATGATAAAATTAATAGAGTATTAAATATTTAATATGAGTTTGTTGTGTCACCACAAGGCAAGTATTAAGTATTTAAGATGTTAATTTATCACATTTGATGCTTATAAAAAAATTGAACAATATTGTTTTGTTGTGTCACCACAAGGATGATATTTTTCTTTTTGAATATATGGAGTGCTAGGTGGACTTAACTTGGATAATTTTGATTCGGATGTGCCACCACTTGATCAAAATAATCTAAGAGGCAAAAGAAAAGGGGTTGCAGATAGTTGATGTAATTGACAAAAGTTGTCTACCTATTTATTTATATATAGTTTGTTGTGTCACCACAAGGCTATATACATTTGAAATGGGATCCTTATTCTCACTAGCAAATCTTTAATTAGATTTTGCCGAACTATATAAGTGAGGGTAATATAGTTTGAAGAAAATAGTGAGAGATACCAATTTAAAACAAGACCTAATTTATTTTGGTAATTAATAAAAGAATGTATGTTAAAATGTTGTTAATTACAAATTCATTTACAGAATTTTACAATGTCTAAAAATTACTATCATCTGCGAAGCATATTAAATGCTAAATTAATCGTAATCAATTAAAGCGGATTGGTTAAGGAATTTGAGAATAGTTCTCATAAATTTGAAAAGCTATCTTATGTCATAATCGCCTATCCTCGCAATGGTTGCGAGAAAATGCCTACGAGGAAGAGATTGCTACTTTTAGAAAGTGGCAAGATGATGCACAGTTGGCTCAATGCATCATGCTCGTATCCATGAGTAACAAGCTTCAGCGTCAGCCTGAAACTATGGATACTTCTACTATATTCCTGCACATCAAGTAGTTGATGGTGAGGAAAGTAGGACTGATAGATATCAAATATCTAAGGAGCTCTTCCGATCTGGAATGGCCAATGGCACTATAGTACAGACAAAAGGTTCTTAACATAATCAATTGGATTGATCAATTAGGACAACAGGTTTTGTCATGGATGGAGAGTTGAGCCAAGATTTGATCTTGCACTCACTCCTGGACTCTTTTCACAATTGTTGTGAATTTTTCATATGAACAAGCTAGATATCAGCTTTGCTGATTTGCTTAACAAGTTGAAAAATATTGAGAGTCACTTTCCAACCAAGAAAGACCATGTCTTACTGGTAGGGGCCAAAGGATATTTTGAAAAGAAGAACGATTCAAAGAAGGTAAAGAGAAAGGCGTAAACAAAGGATAATAAGAACAAAACTGATACGGATAGCAAAGGAGTTTGCTTCCACTGCAATAAGCCTGGACCTTTGGAAGAAAGCGCAAGAAGTATCTTGCAGAGGCTAACCAAAGAAGCTTAGTGAAGTTTAGGTTATAAATCAAATTTGTTCATGATTTAAAATAAAATTTTCTTTAAGTCAAGGTTCTACTTGGGTATTGGATACCGACTTTGGTTATCATAAATATAGATTTATGAAGGGACCAAGCAAAAGTAGAAAGCTAAACAAATATAAGTAATCCCATGTGCGGGAAATGTAGCAAAGGTTGCCACATTAGCCATAAAAACTTATAGTTTAGCAATGTCTACGGGAAAATCTATTAAGTCAATAAGTTGTTATTGTATTCTAGTTCTTGTTAGAAATATTATTTCTATTTTATTGTTGGACAATAAAATTTTTTGGTATTATAATTAAGAACAATTGTTGTTCTATTTATAATAATAATGTTTTGTATAGAACTGGAATATTACTTAATAAATTTTGTATACTTGACTTACATGAAAATAATTTTGCATATTGAACAAACTAGTATAAGAAAAGGAGATGATCATTCAAAGAGTTGAATGTGTGTATTTGCTGAAATACAAGTATGAATTATTTGAAAGGTTCAAAGAATTCAGAAGTGAAATAAATTGATAAAGTATTAGAATTCTTTGATCGGATCAAGGAATAAATACTTGTGCAATAAGTTTCTAGATCATCTCAAATGGTTTTCTCACAATGGACGCCTCTTGATACACAATAATTGATTGATGTATCTAAAAGGAAAAATCGTACCTTGTTGGACATGGTGCGGTCCATAATGATTTTACCGACATTCCAATATCCTTCTGGGATAATGTCCTAGAAATGGCTGTATATCTACGAAAAGGTAACCTCAAAATCCATCCCCAAAACTCCATAAAAGTTATGGACAGGGAGGATTCCTAATCTTAAGTATGTTAAGATAAGGGGTTGTCCAACTTATGTGAAAAGGTTTCAAAGGATAAACTTGGGACAAAATTTGACATGTACAGATGTGTGGGACATCCTAAAGTAAGTTTAGGGCATATGTTCTATAATCCTACATAGCAAAAGGTGTTTATCGATGAATATACCGCCTTCTAAGATAAAGGTGTTTATCATTAAAAGGGGCTAGTGGGAGGATAATAGATCTTGAAGAGTTCAAGAACCACAAAATACTATAAGTCAAATAAGAGGAACCTATAGATAGACACTCAGAGAAATTGATTGAAGTAAGTTTCTCAAATATGGAACATTTATTTTGATGAGACAATCAAAAGAGTTTGATTTTATCAAAAATAAGAATGAACCTAGTGTGTACAAAAGGGTCAGTGGGAGCATCGTGACATTCCTAGTACTATATGATGATATACTACGGATAAGGAATGACATACCAATGCTACAATCAGTAATGATAAAGTTGTCTAAACATTCCTCCATGAATGGTTTGGGAAGAGTATCTTAATTGGGGATAAAATCTATATAGATAGATTTAAGAGGATGCTCGACTTAACCCAAGGAACGTATATTCATTTGATGCTAAAGTCGTTTAGCATGGAAAACTCCAAGAGATGTCTCATGTCGATGAGCTATGGAGTGTATCTCTCTTAATAGTCCCCATGGACTCTCGAAAAGAGAGGTTGCATGAGTGACAATCATGTATGCAATGAAATGTACGAGACCGATGTTGATCGGTCATATTCGGAGAAGTTCAACGTGAGTCGGTGAAAAACATCTTAAAGTTCTTAACCAAAGACTAAGGATGTGATCATATTCATGGTGGGTCTTAATTAAAACTAGAGGTCTTATGGACTCAAGTTTTTTCGCATGCAGAACCAAGATGACAGAAAAATCCACTTTAAGGTAAAGGGCTACCTTGAATAAATTAGTGCAAATGAATTGGAAAGGTTCCAAACAAAGAAAGAGTTCTTGGTTTAGTGATAAAGACAAAGTATATAGCTATAAATGAAATTCGCAAGTTGATTGTTTGGATTAAAAGTTCATTACGAACTAGGAATAGTTCCCAAGTCTCATCTTGGATCTAAACATGTGTTGTGGCACTTTCATTTGATTATTAGAATCATTGAAAGATGGGAAATCACTATAGAGATAGTGGACTCTCAAGAACAACATTACATATCCATTAATTAAAGCTTATCCAATAGCAGGATAATCGTCACTTAGAGAAGAAGAGTATGAGATACCATGACGATTGGCTTCAGTGCAAGTGGGAGATTGAAAGTAGTATGCATACAAGCCAATCATGTTTGATGATAAAGCATATACTTTGTAACAATCTTATTCATTTATTAATAAAAAGTATTAATTTATTAAAGGCTTTTAATTATCTACATGATGCTATTTTATAATATGTGATAAACCCATAGTTTTAAGCAATGCTTTTAGAATAATGATGATGATCATTCTAATAAGATCTAAATTCTTAGAAAGCTTAAAACTAAAATAGTTCCCAATCATTGGATTACTAAATTGGGGATTAGTGAATCTGGGATAGATTGGTACATCGTTGCTTGCTCATTGGATGAGGATGATTGATCTCATGATCATTTGTGTGGAGACACTAAAGCAAGTATGTAGGTGCTTATTAGAGAATAAGTTCACCGAAGCATTGGCTCGCTAAGGAATACCTAATGGAGTTTTTATTTGCTGTCAATAGGAATTTCTGTAGTGATAGTAGTACAAGTAATCCTTGGACTTGAGATCATCATAGTATCTTGTGTATGATGAGTTATACTTTGACTTATTCCTTAAGACCCTTAGGGTATATCAAAGGGTATGCTTGGGTATAATAAGTTGTACATGGAGATAATGTATGATCAATAAAGAATCTACCACTTCTAATAAAAGAAGAGAAATGTCCTATGTGATTCGATAAATGACAACCCAGAAGAGTCCTTGGTTAAGGCGAGAATGAAATTAGAAAGGAGTTTCTAATTTACATTATTTGGAGTTGTGCATTTAAGAGTCGAAATACATATAATTAAATAAAATAAGACAGCGGTAATTCCATGTCTTATATTTAATTGGGACATTGTATGGTGGAAGGATTGAATTGTCAAGGTAACTATCTACTCAAAGGTTCTTTAATGATTAATGTTGAAATCTATATTATACGGAAAGTCAGATTGATGTTAGGGAGGCTTATCCCTATTGTAGAATAAATATTATTTAAATAAATTAATTGTTTAATTTATTTATTTAAATAAGATTAGAATTGTTCTAATTGATTTATTCACAACCGGTTTAATATAGAGAGAACCTAAAGGGTCACACCATAAAAGGAAGAATAATTATTTAAGAAGTTAATGGCATAATCGTAATAATATGTTAAGTATATTTAATTTAATCTATGGTGATAGAATAAATTAAATAGCTTAATATTTATTATTTAATATTTTAGAAATATTAAATATAAATTAATAAGAGGAGTCTTATTAATATTATTACAATTATTATTATTTTAATTTCTAAAAGAGTTTAGGAATTAATTTAATATAAGTACTCTCATTTATTCCTAATTGGATTAGGAAGGAAAATTAGTTAAAGGAGTTTAATTAATTATCCCTAATAAGATTAGGGAGCTTAATTAATTAAAAGAATTAATTAATTAAAACCCAATTCCTTAATTGTTAAGGTGGGTTGCCCACATCTATAAATAAGAGGAGTCTTATTATGGGTGGCGGGGTTGTTGATTTTAACAAAGCACGTAATAATTCCAAGTTGTTGGGAGTATGCTTTTTCTATAGAGATAGAAAACTAGGGTTAGCCATAACACCCATCTTCTTGAATTTTATTCTTCCTTGGTGGATCACCTCTAGAGGCCAAACCCGGTGGATTCAAGATTGAACGCGAAAAGGATTGGAGGTGAACTTGTACCTGAGGAAGCTCGGATCTTCAAGGGTATGTTTGTTCTTCATATCTTTTCGTTTAATTAATAATTATGCATAAAGGATGATCCGGGTATATGGTTTGTAAATTTTTTAAACTCTGATTTTTCACGCTTCCGCACTTTTTATGCAATTTGATTGCTTCATGAATATTACAAACCTAACAGAGGTAACTAAATATTGAGGTATGATTGGCTCTTTATTATATTTAACTGCATCTAGACCTGATATAATGTATAGTGTATGTCTTTGTGCTCGATTTCAAGCACAACCCAAAGAGTCCCACTTACAAGCAGTTAAAAGAATTTTTAAATATTTAAGTGGTACTATAAATTTAGGGTTATTTTATCCAATAAGTGATCATTTTGAACTAATGGGTTATTCAGATGCTGACTATGCAGGGTTTCAAATTGATAGAAAAAGTACAAGTGGTGTTTGTACATTTTTGGGACAAAGTCTTGTTTCCTGGCATAGTAAAAAAGTAAACTTCGGTTGTTTTATCAACCACTGAGGGTGAATATGTAGCTGCAGGAAGTTGTTGCTCTCAAATATTATGGATGAAACAAACTCTATGTGATTTTGACATAATCTGCAATAATGTGCCTATATATTGTGATAATTCTAGTGCTATTGACATATCAAAGAATCCTGTTTTGCATTCACGTACAAAATATATAGAGGTAAGGCATCATTTTTTAAGGGATAATGTTTCAAAAGGGTTAGTTAAATTGGTTTTTATTCCTATCGAAAAATAATTAGCTGATATTTTTACTAAACCCTTGAGTAAGGAAAGATTTTGTATGCTAAGGAGAGAACTTAGAATGTGCATACTTTAATTGTGATTTACGTACTTAAAATTTTATGACATGCAGATTATATTTTATACATATATGTATCATTTATTTTCTGCATGATATCTGATAAAATATATCTGTTAGACATTCCTTATCTGTTTAAATGATATTCTAGATACACGGGACTATTAAAAATCAATGTTTATCGCCGGATATCAATTAAGTAGGAAACGTAAAGACTTCTACCTTGAAACTCGGAACAACAGCCGAACAATTTTAAAAATTGAAAAGACGCACGTCTTTCGGTGACAGACTCTTGATTAACTTCTATTTTCGTGTATCTTTATATCTTCAGCTCTCTTCATTACTTAGATCTTACACCTCCATCATTTACTTAAAACCTTTGTTCACTTTCACAAATTTATAACACCATGAAAACCAGGGCTAGCAATCGATCGTCTAGGAAATCAAACGAAGAAGGATCTTCGTTGAAGAACCTTACGGGAACAAAGATGAAATCCAAACGAGTACATAAAAAATCTTTTGTGCATGTGTTGTCTGATGCCACGCTATTATCCGATGACTCGTATTCTAGTTTTTCTTTCTTAAAAGCTTCAGACGTCGAACCGTCCCACAGGGGCAAGTTGAAGCAGCCAGTGGATGAAGAACAAATCTTTTCACAGCCTGAGTCTACTTCAAATCTTGTAAATCTATTTTAATCTTCCTTTGATATGCACAAAAATTTCTTCAGAGGGCCTAGTTTTGAAACTCGTTTTAAAAACTCAATTGCTACAAAGCAATTTGTATATGAAAAATCTCTGGATCTATTTTATCTCAATCACTCTGTTCTAGAAAAACTCTTCACTCATTGCAACATATCTCCTATGTTGTTTCCCCCTACTATTGTTTATCCTATGTTAGTCCAACAATTTTACACTAATCTTGAATGTAATGGGGATTGTTTTACAACATTTGTTAAGGGTAAGTAGTTATTTTTCACTAGTATTGATTTTGGTAGCATTCTGGGTATTTCCTCTGCTGAACCTTGTCCTTTTACTCTTAAAGGTGCTGCTAATATCCCTTTCCATCCCTTGGAACAGCTTCATATTGTTATGAATGATTATTCTCATACATCTATGTTTCTTCTAAAAACTGTGAATGTGTGTCCTACTGCATGTGTGTTACATAAGTTGGTTCGGTATAATTTGTTTCCCCAATTCAGTGGTGGCGCAGATTTTACCTATCAAGATTTAGTGGTTGTGGTTATGATCCTTAAAGGAAAATCTTTCAATTTTTCTCAAATAATGTTATCTCATATGCAAAGTTGCATTCGTCAAACCAAGAAGTGTCTTCCATATAGTAAGTTTTTAACAAAAATCTTCCAACATTTCAAAATATCTTTTGATGATGAAATTTCTGTCACAAATCATGAGCTTATTGACACTGCCAATCTGACAAAGTCTCATATTACTTTTCATGCTGGTGAGTTTGTTCGTCTTCTCCCTGATCCTTCTCTTAGTTCTCCTACTCCCGACTCATCTTCATCCTCTTTGCCAAATTCTCATGGGTCTGACATTATGAATGTTTTAAATGAGATTTTACAAAATCAAAATTCTGTGAAAACTAATTTGGTCGAAATAAGAAATCGACTTGTGATTCTTGAGAAAGGGAAATTACCGATGGCCGCTCCTAAAATTAATAAACTATATCATCGGGTTGAAGATAAATTTATTGATCTTCTGGCGGGTTTTGAGATTCAGACACTTGCTATGGTTGAAGCACTCCAAAGGAAATTTAATCGAAACACATGTCAAGAGGTAAAGTTTATTAGTTATCAACTCGGGGAGCTTGCAAATTTTATGGCAACCAGGTTCAATGATGTGGGACAACGGTTTCATGTTCCAAAAATGTATTCTCCAATCCCAGAATGGCCGATGAACAATTGGATGGCTGAATACAAAGGTGATTTTCTGGATATGGAACTTCCTCCTGCAACCTTTATACCTCGACTTGCAAATGATTACACTTTGGAAGAGTATCTTCATCGCCTTCGTCATCGTCCTTACTTCACTACTCGTGCTGAACAGCGGGCTAATCTCGAGGATATTGATTGATTGTGGTCCTCTCTTTTTGCATGATGACAAAGGGGGAGAATTTCTGAGAATTTCATTTGGCATATTCTGTTTTTTATTTTTCAAAGACTATGGTTTCATTTGTTTTTTTTTTGGTAGGCATGGTTGCCTGGATGTTAAGACTGAACTGATGGTGGTTGGTTTTGTTTTGCTGCATGATAAGACTGATGTTTTTATTTTGTTAATATTATGATCTATGATTTATATTTGGTTTAGTATGATACTAACATATGCAGGTTCTACAAAATTTTCTAGAAATAAGTTATATGAATGAATTTAGGGGGAGTTTCATTTATTAAAGTTGTCATCATCAAAAAGGAGGACAATGTTGATTATGTCATGTTCTAGCCTAATGTTTTGATGATGACTTGCTCATTAGCACTAAATTGTTTATTGTGAATTTCAGAAAATTATTTCAAGAAGTGTTTGATGGATTATTCAAGAAGAATGAAGACGTTTTGAGTCCTAAGAAAAATATGTAAGGTCATTGCAAATATTCAATTTTTCAATACAAGGTTCTAGGACATTTCATGGTGTGCATTAAAATATGAATTAATTATGCATGTCTAATATATGTTATTGCTATCAAGAGAATTGTTTTATTAGTATGCATGCGTAAAAGTACTGTCCGAATTAATATGAATGATATGTTATATATATCTTGGGAACTCTTAAGATAATTATCCTGGAAAAAGGTGCTTGTTAATTGATATTTGAATTTCTATGTGATTTACACTAAAAGCAGTATGTATATCTTCTTTCCATTTGTTACGGAATGATTATATATATTTGTTAGAAAGGATGTATGATATATGTGGCGGTGGTGGATCATGATTAAAAGTCTAAAAGTTGCATATATCTTGGTAATTGATAGTAATGATTATCTTGGGAAGATACTTGTTGCCATTAATTACGGAACTAACATTCAATATATTTCTGATGGTTGATTAATAAAAAAACAGTATGGAAAAATAGAGGCTTATCACTTTGAAAGAGTCTAACTAATTTCTGTTTTTGTCATCCTGAGATCTACTTGATTTTATCCAACGGGAATATTATTGGAATGTTTCTTATCTCTTTAATTATGCTGGTAACGTATATATGGCAACGGAACTTAATGAAATAAAGGTAACAATTTGGGCTATAAAAAGAAGTATTGATATCAATGAAAAACACAACACTTACGACACTTGAATTAATTATTGCACTCACATACTTTGGAAGCTATTTTTGGTGCAAATTTCAAGTTGCTGAGAAATTCAGAAATTTTCGTGAGCATAATATTGGTGATATCTTTTACTATTTCTACTTGATCATTGCATTCATTAGTTGAGCCTTGCATTGTTAAATTGCTTATTTGCTTTGATTATTAGACCTCTATTATTGTAATCTTAATTTGTTTTTAAACTAAGTGTTGTCTAAGGAAATTTAATCAGGGTGGATTAAGGTTTGTTTACAAACAGGTTCAAGGAAGCATATGTGATTAAGGGGTGCATTGGTGCACAAGGAGCAAGAGTGCTCAAGTGAATTATTTTAATTCAATTTTATAGAATCTGTATTGTAACAAGAGTCTTTTAAAGAAATAAAAGTGAGTCTCCAATACTAGTTGGTATTGGACGTGGAGTAGGCTATTATTATAGAGGGTAATAGCTGAACCACATAAAAATCTTGGTGCTATTTTTATTACTTGATTTAACTTAATTCCACTCAAGTTAATTGATTTGTTAAACAAAATTTAATTATTTGTTTCATCGTGAGAATTTTTGTTATAATATTTTATTTAATTTACAAAAACACCAAGATATTTTCTTAAACAAAAATTTAATTCGGTAGACCATATTCATTCAGCAAGTTGCATTCATCAACATAGTAGGCTACATTCAATAATTTGGTTAAAAGAATTTAAATTGGTCATAGTTTGTATCCATACTCTTATTCAACCCCCCTTCTAAGTGTGCCTTACCTGAATTTCAAACCCTTTGGTCGTAGTGTTCCATGCTGAAGATGTGGTGAGTACTGATGTCATTGACGTACCTAACGATGAGGATGTCGAGGCAAACATACACATGAATGATTATGTAGTCGTTGAGGATGATAACGATGATGAAACTGATCTCGAAACTGAGGATGAGGAAGATACCGAATTCAAGAATGATATACACGTTGATTCTAATGGGTTTGATGACGTGCGTAATTGAAAATGAGCTTTCATATTAGTACATACCACATATTGTTAAACCTTACATATTCATAATCTACCAATTTTGTTATTGTAGTAGAATATTCATGGCTAGACATAGCGGTGGAGGTCGCCGAGGTGGTGGGCGATCCGGTACTGGAGACGATAGCCACGATGGAGGCTCTTCTTCAGGCGCGAGTAAGTTATCTTAACTAGGATTTAAATATATCTCAAGCTACATTAGTTACAATGATTATTAACTCAGTTAAATACAATTATTACAGATGTACCTCGTCGATGACACCGAGGGACGAACCTCAGTATCTTTGGTCGTCCGCCGGTAGTGCCACTTACAGTACCGGTGGATGTCGCTTCCAAGCAGTAAGTGTTAATATATTGGTAATATTTCTATCAGTTATTGTAAAACACAATTCACATAACACATATTGTTACTCTTTTTCTGTAGTATACTAGACCTAGTGGCTAAGCACACCCTACACGCGATCTGTTTGACTTATCTCCAGGAGAGGTGCATGCGATTCGATCAAGATGCATTTGATGCGATGCCACTTTTATGCGGGGCGAGTCATGAGTTCCACGTAAGTTAAGAATATTATATTAATTACTACATAGTTGTATTAGGATGACGAAATCAATTGTTCCTAATTTTAAATTAACTTTTGTTATAGGTTTATTATCGATTTGACCCGAGCATCTCTCAGTCAGCTGGCAACGATGTGATTGAGCATCATGTCGCTACAAATTATTTGGATGGTCAGATGAGATGTGACAGAGGGCACTTCGGCGATTCATGGACCAAACCGAAACCACCATCGAGATCATCACCAAGATAGTTCCAATTTAGCCTTCGGGAGGCTATATAAATTAATGATCGGGAGGCCGATGACTTCAAGAAAAAGTCTAAGTAGGCGAAGAAGAACCGTGGTCAGCTCCGGATAGTACACACCACTGGTTCTCAGTCGTTCGAGGAGGCGAAGACGGTAAATGTGTTGTATTTAGTTATTTAGGCATCAAGTTCTCACACAAATACTTAATACCTATTTTATGAATATTTTTATTAAGCATTGGGGAGGACCATGGGCCAAGATCCTACCATTCTAGAGTTTTGGGATCGAGCCCACACGCCTAAGGACGAGCGTGCTTTATCTCAGGCAGCTTTAGCTATACGGGTAAAACTCATCTTACTATTTAGCTTTTAATAATATTTAATCATAAATAAAATGATATAATTAATATATGTATACAGAATACATTACCGAACCAATTTCAGAGGCTTCGGGACGAGCGTATAGCTGAGCTGGAGGCTATTAGGAGGGGTTCTGAGCCGTTAAATTCTTCCACCCCTCTTCCCGATATTGTATTAGATCGGGATGAGGAGCTGAGACTATGAGTCGTATCTCAGGATCCTCCTACTAGCAGTACTGGCAGATATTAAGTGTTGGGTCTGCTGAGGATACCTGCATATACACTTCCTGGAGGTAATATTTTATTATATTTAATAAAATTATCCAAATTTATCACATTATATAAATTATTATTAGTAATCGAATTTGTATCTCTTTATAGGCTCCAGCCAGCACCAGCGTCCAAGAGCACATGTCGAACCATCTCCTACGGGCGCTGGCTTGGATGACGATATCTTTCGATGACTGATAGGGGCCGTGTTCTATAGGTTTCGTACCGATCCGGTCTTTCGGCGTCAGCAGTTGCCTTACAATTCTCGTCTTCACCAGATTGCTCAAGATATTATAGCAGGGGCTGTTGCAGAGAGTACGGGATTACCACGGGAGTAGTTTAACGCTTAGAGTGTCGAGATGCTCCGGATGGTGATTACCCTCTTGGAGGAGGCTTTTCGTCCGCCCCACCTACTCAGGTATTCTTATTGTTTATATTTTTTTCAATTAATGCTAGCTTGTTAATTCTCATATATATATATATATATATATATATATATATATATATATATATATATACTGAGACTAATGATTTATATTTTTGATACTATCAACAGGGTGGCGATGGCGAGCAGACTGGCGAAGACGAGCAATCGCATGACACTGATTTCCATACACCAGAGTAGCGTCGTTCACCTCCGCCTGATGATGATACTTTTACTAGTTTATAGTTCATTTGTATTCATGTTATTATAGAACATTTGTATATATTGTAGTGTCTAATTGCATCTGTATAAGTATTGTAGAACATTTATATATATTGTAGTGTCTAATTGCGTCTGTATAAGTATTGTAAATTATATTATTTATCATTTATGGAACATTAGCTTATATTTGTAATTGGTTAGTTTATATTTATGGAACTAATGCTTATAATATGTTTTGGTGGATATTTGAATGTGAATGTGAATGATAATTAGTTGAAGATACGTTTTAGTGCTACGTTGCATATTTGAATGTGAGATACAGGTTTATATTACTGTGTATTGGGTTGTGACAGGTTACAGGTACATTAATGGGTTTAAACACCTAGAAACTGAACTTTTAAAATCTGTATTAAAAAAAATAGTTAATTCTGACGGAATAAGGTATTTCTGATGGAACTTCCCTCGGATTTAACAAATAACCAATTTTTAATAAATATCAAAATATTGTAATTTTTAGTCGAAAATAAGTTAACTTCGATGGAACATGTCCGTCAGAACTACGTTATCTCCGACACAAATTCCGTCGGAGTTTATAATGAATCATTTTTAATAAATACGGGATTATTTAAATTTTCAGTCAGAAATAGGATAAGTCCAAGGGAATATGTCTGTCGGAAATAGTGTATTATACTCGACGGAAAGTTTCGTCCTATATATTCAGTCGAAGCTATTTTATGTTCGATGAAAATCCAACGGAGATAATTTTGTCGAAGATAATAAAGATCCTACGGAATTTTTGACGGATCTTATCTTCGACGTGAATATGTCGACTGAATTCCTGACGGATATTTTCATCGAAAATAAGCTATTTTCGACTGAATAAGCTTAGGTCCGACGAACATTTCGTCAAGATTAAACTTTTTTCTTGTAGTGAGATTACCTATGTAATACTATAGGTTTGTAATGATAATATTTGATATTATGATAAGAATAAATGTAACGGTTATAAAGAACCTGGGGACTGGTAATATTGATTTGCAATATATTTATAAGACATGTTCATTCTTTTGAGGCATTTCAATTGAATGTTTGTGTGAACTGTAGTGTCATGGAGCACCATATGTCAGGTTGGAAGATACCCGAATTTGGGGGCATCACAACAACATGTAACGATGTGTTAGTGGCCTGAAGTCCACACCTACACACTTGTTACCATGTGTTGAGGATAATAAAAAAATCATTTTTAAAGGCACATCAGTGCGAATTTAGCTTGATGTTAAAAACTTCGAAGTCTAGCATAGCTAGAAGATTTGGAATACCTATGCTTCCATCATCAACTTCACTTTCTCTAATGATTCATTGCTTAATAAATCTATCTATTTCTATAATCTTCAATGCTCTATTCACAACTTTCCTATACCCGGTTCATCAAACTTACCACACATTATGAGTTCAGTAACTTGCCACAATCATATGGGTTTAAGAACTTATCCTAGTCAGGCCATAGGCGTCCATTCGCTGAGGGGTTCAAAACATACCATATTATTATGAGTCATGAACTTACCATAAGTAAAAGTTTTAAGAACTCGCAACTAACCTTATATTCTCTACCTATTCGTTATACACATGAGAAAAGAATCAGCTTATCAACATGCATATAACGAATAACGCGACATCAGGTTCCAATAATTATCAATGTAAGAAACTAAGTGGTTGTCAAACCAAACTCGGCCACTAATCAATATAGGAAGCTAAGCGGACAATTCCCCACCTATACAAAGAATTTGTCAACCTAACCACTATATCGACCAGTAAGCTAAGTGATTCTAAAACCAAGTAAAAATTTCCTGCCCTTATAAGGAATCATACAACTCAGTTGCTGACATGAGTCCTCAATTGAAATCCCACACAATTCTAACTTTCTCTTTTCTTAATACAAATTTTAATATGTATCTTAACATTTACCACTCTTTTCTAAGTTTATATCGCACCATTTCATAGTACCTTCTCTTTATAGCGTCAAGCTATATCATGCCAATCACTTAACATATCATATGTTATTCAACAATTTAATCTGATCACGTCTGGATCTTATTTCGTAATCATTTCTCCTTATAATTACGATCGTGTTATACTACGATCTTCTTATTCTTCACTTTAATCATATTATATTATGATTTTATTTGCACTTTTCATCTTATAGACATCGTCTATTTATTATCACTTTTCATTTTTATTACTGGAGTCAGGTAACTCCAGATTCGTATCTTTATAGCTCTTCAAGATTCTTCTTTGAATCTTATTTATCTTTCTCTTTACTTTAATGATGAATTCCTTAAATTCATCTCTTATCCCTTAAACTCGATCTGAGTTTATTCCTTATCATCATCTCCGCGGTTATAGCCTAAGGTACCCCTACCTAAGGTTTATAACCTACGGCTTTGATACCAACCTGTGATGCCCCAAAATCTGGGTACTTTTTACCTTAGATCTGCTACATCATTTCTATAACTAATGCGGAAGATATAAACATAAATTGTTTATACATTAAACTTTTACACATCATTCCCAAGGTCTACAACCTTAACTTAATACATACCTTCAATATCTTAGAAGATTTACAATGCTATTTTAGTCAGAAAATTTAATAGATCTAACTGCACCATAATTTAATCTTGCACTTTGCCTTTGCTTTTGTCTTTATTCGAGCTTTTCATCTTAATCTGAAAATTTTATCATGATATAGTAAGGGTGAGCAACAAGTTTGCCCAACAAGTATAAGTTTAATTGAGGATATGTCATGATTGAAAGAATTGAACAAAAACCTGGCTACGTTCAACAATATAATAATTGAGAACAAACAGGATTCAAATTTCATAACTGAACGATCAGGACGACAAGAATTAATGTCAATAATGAATCTAAATAATTCAACTGGACCAAATGGTAATGAAGGTGATCAGCCTTTCATACCTGATGAACACATGCAATATGCATAGAGTGCGAATCAATAAATTATAGACGTGGTATAATCAACAATAATTAACCACTAACATGCTTTACAATAACAACTCAAGTTAAGTTAGGAAACTTGCCTGAATCATCAACTACATCTACGCAATCTATATAGCTTTATCTGAAGACCTAATATTAAAAATATTGATCTTCTCATTAGAATAATATCATCACATACACTACTGTTAATTATAGTCATTATAATACTTAAACACTTATCACATAATCAAATATTCGATTACTCCTTAAAACATCATTATTATTATCGTCCTTTGATAATTCTTTAATCACTATATCATATACATTATGATTTAACACTTTAATCTTTCATATTATAAGTTCTTCTTTAACATCTAATAAGTCAAATACTAATCCAGTAACCTAGATTTGCAATCCAGCAAACCAGATTGCAATCCAACAAACTGGATTCCAAATTTAGCAACCTGGATTCAACTGATTTCCAATCTATCAAGCCTAGATTCACTAATCCTTCAATCCAGCAAGCTAGATTCATAACCCTTCAATCCAGCAAGCCTGGATTCATAAATCTTTCAATCCAGCAAGCTGGATTCGTAAATTTTTCAATCCAGCAAGCTGGATTCAATATCCTTTTCACGAAAATACCAAATACACTTATTATTTTTCTATCCTTTGCCCAAACATATATACATATATTTCATACACAAAAATTATTTTTCCATAATTTGTCAACTTCCTTTAGTATTTTTCAAAAATCATTTTTAGCGCGTAGCTTAAGAAATTAGCCCTATCATGCTTAACTCCAAAAATTTCCATTTCTAGAAACAATCTTATATTTGTTAACATGAGCCTACAGTTTAAATTTTGTTGCCATCGGAGTTATAGAACTCCGGTTATAGCCATTTTCGTTAGAAAATCCTAAAAATTGAAATGACCATAACTTGGTCGTTTTAAGTCGGAATAAGCTCATTTTTGAACAGGAGGTACTTTATACCATATATTTTTATGTCCCAAAAGGCCGAAAGTTATTTCACAAATTAAGTGGCCGAAAATGCCCTTTCAAAATTTGGAACAGTAGCTTTTGAGGCTTTTTCACTTTTTCGTACTTTGTTAAAATCAGTCCATACGGAAATCTACAACTTGTTTTTCAGTGATTTCACTCGGAGATGTTAGAAAACTTATCATATTATCTTCTTAAAATTTTCCCGAATTTTGAATGTCAGAAAAAAGATGAAACTGCCCCTACCCTTGACTGTCCAAAACAGTCTGTTTTCCTTTCTAAAGTCGAAACTATTTTGGCTAAAACAGTCCCTACGGACTGTGTACTCAACATTTTTGAGTTCTACCACTTGGGTTTAGTAGTTAACTTACATATCTAGCACCCTCCTTTAACGGATCACAAAAAGAAAGTGTAGATTAAAACGGAGGAAATCCAAAGTACATAGAAATTTTATGGCTTATAAACTAGAAAAATCACTTTTCTTTATTTTTGATTTCCAAACAAAACAACACCCAATATGGGTATATCTAAACATGAAACACTCAATAACATGTATATACAAGGATTTTAAGTTTAGAAACATAGATTCAAGGTTTGATTAACAATAATCAAAAATACATACACAAAAGGTATTTATACCTTTGCTTACCATGCTCTCCTTCTCCTTCTTCTTCTTCCCTTCCATGGATGGCCTTCTCTCTCCTCTTCTTCTTCTTCAAGGGCTGCCAAAATGACCCCTCTAATCTCTCTCTTGGTTTATTTTACTAGCTAAATGAAGGAGATGAAAGAGAAAGAAATAATGATACCTTTATTTTATTAAACTTGATATATTATACATATTTTCACATGCACCGTTATTTTTCTTCCACAACCACTAGCCATTTGGTCTCTTTATCTCCCACATGTTAGTTAACATGAGTGGCTTAATTAAGGAGATAACACATGGGGAATAAGTGGCCAAGCTAATTAGTGACACCTTGCTTAATTTGTGAATATCTTTTGCACATTATATGGCTTAAAATGAGGACAAGTTCCCACTTATTCTCTCCACTTCATATTGTCGGCCAAGTGTCCCATTTTCTTCCATGTTTTGCTTTGATTTTTATTGCTTACTTACTATACCAAATGTCCAAAATGCCCTTCCTTCATTGGTTTTAAAATTGGGCCACTTTCTTTAATCTTTTGGGCTTTCAATTTAATTTCTTGGGCCATGAAATTTACATAGTCCAATACTTTTAATATTATTATTCCCTAATTATTTAATTAGGGTTTTCATGTACACAATTATAATTTAAATTCTTACTTACATACACTTAAGTTCTTAACCCAATTAGACTTGTTATAATTAGGTTATAAAATTAATTAATTGAGATGTATAAAATAAATCTCTTAGAATTAATATATGTTATAAATACCATAATTCTCTTATCCCATAACCCTTAAGTTATTCAATTCTTCATTTCTAATATATAATTAGGATCACATTAGTTTCTTTTATTTGTTTATATAATAAACAAATATAAACCATCACATAATATTAATATTCACTTACTCACATAATCATATAAAATAATTAAATAGATTGAGATATGATTCACAAATCTCTTAGATTAGGTCACTAGTATATATTTAAATACTAGAACCACTAAATAAAAATAACCCTTTAGGTCATTTAATTCACATACTTAATTTAAATAACTTATTTAAGTTATACAATTTATATTTTATAATTAAATTTAATTTCTTCCTCCTCTCCATAAATTGTTTTCAAACAATTCATTTATATATTAAATATATAATTTAATATATTCAATCATTTATTCAAATATAAATTTAATTTACTAACTAGTTGATACCAATATACATATTTACATATTGGATCTCATCTCATATTTTTACTTTACATCTTTTGGTATAATATTAAATATTATACCATTATTCATATAATGTAATACTATATATCCAATTATTTTCTATACTTTCTATAAATTGTCTTCACAATTTATTTAACTAATGTAAATATATTAATATATTCACCACATTAAATACATGCATACATTACACTAAATAAGGTAATATATGATTTCTTAAATAAAATAGTGGCTATACATGAAGTATATTTAATGCCATTAATTTACCACATTAAAATAATTTAATATTATAAATTATTTTAATTTTACCCATCTAATTTCCTTTAATAATTTACTCCTACACCTTACTTACATATAATAAATATATAATTCTAATATATTTATTATACACAACATCACATATTCCATGACACATATTCCTTTGTGCACTATAATGTCACATAAAATATCATATAATAAGAATTTTCTTTATTTAAATCTTATTTTAATATTATCCAAAATTTTGGGTTATCACAGCTTTTATTTTCGTCTTGAAAATTCAAACACCTTAATTCTATCACGTAGCCAGAATACTACGATATTATTCCACTTTTAGGTTATAGAACAACCTTTATCTTGGTTACTCGTTATAAATAACATATATTATAATTTATTCATATTTATTCAAATAAAATTATTTTACATTAAATCCGATTTTCTCGGTTGTTACATCGGTCTGATGCCATTTGAGACTGAAAGTTGTACTGATTTAAGAAAGTATGGGCTAGCTCTTCCCAGCTGTGGATTTTGGCATTGTCATGTTTGGCGTGCCATGCCCTAACTTCTTCAATCAAACTTTTCTGAAATAATTGCATTCTCTGCTTCTCATCCTATGCATAGGATCCGAGTTCTCCAATGTATACCTTTAGATGGGTATAAGGGTCTACTAACCAGTTATACTTTTCAAAATCTGGGACTTAAAATTTGTCCGGATACCGAGCCCCTTGGAAGATGCAAAGATCTGAATAGTTGACACTTCCAAATGATTATGTCTCTTTTATGGATCAGATGGTCTCCTCCATTTGCTGGACCTTTTTTCTTATTTCCTCGGTTTCCCGGTCATCCTTGAGATTGGTGATTTCAGGGTTTTTGTTGGTTATTGTCTCATTGGAGTGAGGTGAAGGTATCTTATTGTCCACCTTTTTGACAGAACTTTGACTTCCCCTTGTGCAGATGATTCTGGTTGAGTCTGACTCTTTGGCTCCTGAGTGGTTTTAAGATGTTCTTTTAACAGGCTAGCCACCTCTGTTATCTGCTTTTAAAGTTCCTTGAATTCCTCTCTAGATACGAAACCAGGATCAGATTCATGCGGGGAAATTTCAGCCATGTTGCTAGATAGGAGTTGTGCCTTTCTAACTTTTGATCAGGTAATAGGACCAATCTTACCTACAAAAAGATAGGTAGTTTAGTCCTGATGAACACTAATGACATGCATGCTATGCAATATGTTTTAGCTTTTTTTAATCTTTTTCTGCAAAACAAAGGTCAGTTGTTTTGATGACAAGATAACATAACAGGTATATTTAACAATAATTGACAGGATTTGGACATTTAACATGTATTGAAAGGGAAAGGCATGAAGAGACTTCCCTTCACGTTTGGTTTATCAGAGGCTTACCTATCTTAGGTTTACTCTGTGATGCCCCCAAATTCATATACATGTACCTCAAATTTGGTTATCCACGATCTAACTTATACAAGAACTAATAATACACACAACAGAATAATAGAATAATTTACATTGATATAATATAAATATTCTCGTCCCAAATCTCACAACCATTACTAACACGATACACAACTTAATCCATAACATAAATTAATACATAGCCATAAATAAGTCTTAATACAACATAATAATTAACGTCTAACATAAAATAACAAAGCTACTCCATAACCTTACCTTTGCCCTTATCTTTGCCCGATGTTCCACATTGTTCTACCTTAACTGAAATATTTAAGGGAAGTGAGAATGAACAACAAATTTTCCCAGCAAGTAACAATAAGTGTGAACATACATAAATATAAAGCTAATAATCTCAAGGGTATAATGATGAAGGATAGCTCAGGAATTAAGTAATAGTGTTGTGAACAAAGAAAAATATCAATTGTTCCAAATTTGTCATTTGAATCAAATAAAAAGTCACTATGGACTGAAAGATGGTTAAAATAATTCAAAGGTTCCAACATCTTCGATTTAAAGAATATTTAGCACTGAGTAGTCACTATGGACCAAGAACTCTAGTAGAATTAACAGTATTTCACTGATAACCCAATAAAACAAGTACAATAGGTGATCAGCCCAACGTACCATATGTTATGCATAACAATCAAAAATGTTGTTCTTGCATGTGGCCGTTTCCCGACAATATATAATTTCCCCCTTTTTGAGGGTTGTTCATGTCAACAGAATATAAGATTTCGCACCACAATAATTGGTTTGGATAGTTGTTTAACAAATGATATCAATCTAGCCGAATCAAATGGCGTAGACCCTTTTCTCAATACATTTAAGAACAATTCGTAAGTTCAATGCTTACAATATGGTTCAAGGAATATAATTATGATTTAAATCAAGCTTCAGAATATGAATAATAATCTTCATGAATTTATATAGCACGAGAATCATTCTAGCAATTATTTACTCGTACGATCAATAAGAGTACAAGTTTAGGTACTTGCCTGAGTTGTTGACTATATCCGACCTTGACTTCTTATCCTTCGAATAACCTGTTGTTATAACGGTTAATCTCTATTAATCATAATATAAATCTTAATCGGTCTAACACACTAGCCTTAGGAGACTAAGACTTTACAAAACAATTTGTTTAATTACTTGTTGTATTATTCATCACTCACTTTATCTTCGTATTTGTTTCATAAGATAATCTTTTATTATCTTAATTGTTCATTTAAGGTTTCACACCTTATTGTATTCATAAGGTATTCTTACTCCATTTATTTAATTACTCATTAAGTAATTTCCTTAATTAGTACTACACACTTTATAAATCCATAACAAATTTGTTATTACTTTAGGTTATAATTAGAGGTATCTCTTTATATCACTCTAATCTTTTATGTCCCACTAGACCACAATTAAATAATCTTCCAAGTATTTAATTGTTTATCATTATCATTCCATAGTCAAAGTAATTATTAACTTTTAATATTACTTTAATTGTCCACAATAAAAAAAATTTCTTAATGCCATCTTAATTGTTTATACATCGTTAATTTTACAATTAGAAATTGTGACGCCCCCAAAATAGGTATACACAACACCCATTCTGAGTCGCCAAATACATGGTACAAGAAGCAAACTACAACTTCAATAATACAAATGTCGTGTGAAATACGACAATATATACTGTGAGTTTAAATATAATATTGTCTTCTAGACAATATCCACACGCAAATAAATCCCCATCATAATTATTGATTCATTATTTTACAAAAATGGTGAGGACTACTAAACAACTCTCTCTAGAACCTTCATTCCATACCCCGACTAGTACTCGCTACATTCTCGCCTCCTGAGAAGAAAAAAATGGAACAACAAGGAAAAGGGTGAGCTCAACTAGCCCGATAAAGAATATTATGACTAAGATAATATACAACAAATTATCGTTAGTCTTCAACAGGAAAAATCGATAGAATACAATAGACAACAAGTTTCGGATCAATATTAGCGTGAAATAATAATTCATAGAAGAGTTACGTAGAGAATGAAATCTACTATAATCTATGAATTTAACGATCCATCATCAATATTTTATCCCGTAACATCAATCAATATACATACGGAATCAAATATTCATCTTTGCACTCTGAGCCAAAGATATTCATCGATTTGTCATGTTCATTTAAACACTGTTCATCTTTGCACTCTGGCCAAAGATATTCTTGAAATCATTCATCTTTGCACTCTGGTGCCAAAGATATTCAATAATATCATCATTTAAGACCGAGGATGATGAAAATATTTTTAAAGAAAGCGAATCCGGTGAAACAAAATGACAAGGATTAAGGATTAAGGATTAGTACTTGGTTTTATCCATGTCCAAAATACCTCAAAAATAATCATAGTGGTGTAAAATTCAAGAATGATCAAAACATGGATACAATCGAGTTAGTATCCGAATAGATATTTTGGACAAAAAGAAGAAATTTTATTTTTTTAAATTGAATAGACCAGTATCGTGAATAGTGTCAGAGTATCGTGAATAGTCCAGATATCGTGAATAGTAACTCAGACACCAAAAGATAGAAATTCCACAAAAACATCTTCACGCTTCATGAATAGTACTCGTGAATAGTAACTCGTGAATAGTAACTCATGAATAGTAACTCGTGAATAGTAACTCATGAATAGTAACCCATGAATAGTAACCCAGAGCATGAAAAGTTCCAAATTTGATAAAAACTTCAGGATCAACATTTCGATTATAATGATATTGAAGAAATAATATCATTCTGAAAAAAAATAATATCCCTTACCTCGAAAGATCAAGATTTCTAATTGAAACACAGGATATAGGCTATGACTTGGACTTGCACACCAGTATAGCAATACTCAAAGTATACTCAAAATACTCACAAGAATACGCTCGATAATATAGAGAGAAAACTTGATTTACGGTGTGATTTTCAATTCTAACCTAAGCACCTATTTATAGGAAATTGCTTAGAACACCAAAGCGAAAATTTAATATAATATATTATAATTTTCCACAACTTCATACGCACACTAACAATCTGGATTCAGCCTCCTAACCACATGTTAAATGAGTTTCAAAAAATGAAAAAACGTTTTTGTAATTAAAAATATTTTAAACTTCCAAAAATCAATTATTTGAACTTGAACTTCAATAATTCATAATAAATAGCCCTTTCATCAGAAAATTGAATCTCACGTGTTTTAATAGGAAATTCAATTCTCTACAACTTTGCGTAAGAAAGTTTTCCAAATTCCAAATAGAAATTGGACCGAAATCCACAAGCGGGCAATTTTACGGTGCTATAATCAAATTTCGATCAATAAATGGGGTCCACAGGCATGTTTAACATGTTTTAAACATTTATTGCAACAAAAAATACTCTTCCTCCTCGTATACTCATATATCCCACATTCGTTGTAAAAATATCACCGTTAATATATTATTAAAATAATATATTTAAATGAATTATTTTATCGAGAAAAAGATAAAATATTAATTTTCAACAATTGTCATTTTAAAAATTTTCTCCATCTATATCCACATAAAATCAATATTTTCCTCATCATATAAATCAATAATTAATTATTCACAAATAATATTACGAGAATCACAATATTGACAACCGAGGCAGTTCTGGAAAGAGGGGCTTTCAATAAGAATTTCTTCTTCTTGGCGCCGCAATTAGGTGACCAAACCTCTCCTTAGATGAGAACTTTCTAGACATTGCCAATAATGTTATCTAATAATATTATTAGGATAATATGAATTATTGCTTCGATAAAGAAAAATACGTGTAATGACAATTATTGAAACAACAATGAAGAATTATTAACTCGATAAAATCTTTGAGCAGTAATTATCGTAACCATTATTGAGTAGTGCCTTCTCACGTAAGAATCAATAATTGGTGCAATCTGGTGTGCAACCGCTTTCAACAACGCGTATTAGTGTGTTTTAACCACGGGTATTCCAACAAAGATAATACTTGTAATAACAACTACTGTAGTTATTTAAAAATAACTTATATTTGTCGTTTTCTTCTTCCAATCGCTTTCGTTATGGGGCCCACACATGGGTCGCTACCGTCAGCACGAATACGAATATTCAAATGCACGAATATTCCACGACGACCAAACGAATATTCCCAAACAACAATGAATATTTTATAACCACTTGCTTAATTTGAAATATTTGCATATTTAACCCTTAACTATCCACATTAATCAAATCAACCCTTACTATTTCAAAATAATAAATAAAGGAAATTCCTTTTATTTAAAAATTTGAGGTCTTACAACCTCCCCTCCTTATGAAATTTCGTCCTCGAAATTGACGACGCACTCGGTGTTTTGAAAAGGTGAGGATACCTCGCTTTCATTTCCGTTTCAACTCCCAGTCATTTCCTCTATAGCATGATTCCTCCACAAAACTTTAACTTGTGGTATAACCTTTCTTGGCGTAGGACATGCTCCTTCCTATCCAAAATCTTGATGTGTACCTCCTCATACGTTAAGTCTTGGCTATCTCTCGTCCGGTTCTAACTCTATAACGTGGTTCGGGTCTTTCACATATTTCTGAAATACGGATATGTGAAACACATTATGAACACGAGACATACTACGGAGGTAACGCAAGTCTCTATAGGCTACATTTCCTACTCGGTCAAGAATTTGAAATGGACCAATAAATCGTGGATTGAGCTTTCCTCTCTTCCCAAATCTTGTAACTCCCTTCCATGGAGCAACTCGCAACAATACATGATCCCCTACATTAAATTCCACGTCCTTTCGATGAAGATCCGCATAACTCTTTTGTCGATCTTGTGCCGCTTTTGTATACGCGTTGTCGAATCATTTGGATCTTTTCGGTGTAGTCATATACATCTAACTCGGGTCCCAACAATGTTGCTTCACCCACCTCATCCCAACATATTGGAGAACGACATTTTCGTCCATATAATGCTTGAATGGAACCATGCCTATATTTGTTTAATAACTATTGTTGTATGAGGATTCCACCAATGGCAAGTACTTATCCCAACTTCCTTTGAAATCTAGGACACGAGTTTTAATATATCTTCAAGAGTTTGAGTAGTCCTTTACGATTGCCCATCCGTTTGAGGATGGTATGCCAAATCGAATCAGAAATTGCCCATAGCTTTCTAACCCAAAATCATGAAGTGAATCTTGGGTCACGATCTAAAACTATGGATCTTGGCATGCCATGCAATCTCACAATCGCATTTACGTACATACGAGAAAAAGCGTTCAAGGAATAAGTCTCTCGTATCGGAAGAAATAAGCGAGACTTGGTTAATCTATCAACAATAACCCAAATAGCATTGATGCCTTGAGAAACCGCAGGAAGACCCGTGAACGAAATCCATAGTAATGTGTTCCCACTTCCATTAGGAATCTCAAGTGGTTGCAACGGACCCTTAGGTACAAGATGCTCCGCCTTTACACGTTGGCAAGTTAAACACATCGAGATAAACTTTGCAATCTCTCTCTTCATATTGTTCCACCAAAATGTATGTCGAAGATCACGATACATTTTAGTACTTCCAGGATAGATTGCAAATGGCGTATTGTGTGCCTCCATCATAATCTTGTACTTCAAATCAGAGTTGTTAGGAACACAAAGTCTAGAGTGGACTCGAAGTATCAATTCTCTCTTCCGGAATAGCTCCTTCTTGTACTTTCTTCTTCATACGCATCAACTCCGGGTCGGTGGCTTGAGCAATCTTAACTTTTTCTATTAAAGTTGGCTCTATGCGTATACTTGACATCATCGCACTCATTCCCGCATATGATCTTCTACTCATCGCGTCAGCTACCACGTTCGCTTTTCCAGGATGGCATGATCAGAACATGTGCTGAAATGAGTCTCCTCTTGAGTTCTTCGAAGTTCTTCCCACATTCCTTGCTCCATTCGAATTTTGTATCTCTACGAGTCAGCTGCGTTAATGGAATAGCGATTCGAGAATATCCTTCAACGAATCTCCGATAATAACCAACTAAGCCTAGAAAGCTACGTCTTTCGATAACTGACTTAGGTTGCTCTCAACTGTGACTCATATCCCAATCTTGGATAGCACGTCACAATGAAACCTATCAGTTTACTATCGCACGAATATGACGTCCCCTACGGAGAGTCGGCTTAGGTGAATTCCACAAAGGAAGTCACAAGATAAAGGCTCTCGGCACCAAATTCTATAGTTGAATTTTTAACTCACGAAGTTCAATAGGAGCCATTCGATATGAGATTTTAGAAATGAGTTTTGTATGGGTTCAAAGTCGATACAAAATTTAATATCGAGCTTTGGGAGTAAGCCAAGAAATTCTTCAGAAATACGTCGGGAAAAATCAATAACAAACAGAATATTATTCAAATCGGCGTGTCTTTATTCAAATCCATAACATGGACTAAGAAAATTTGACATCCGTAATAAACGAATGACTTCATGGCTTGATATGAAAATGTTTGACTACAATGGTTTGATTGCTTGAATTGAATAACAAAGTTGCTTAGGAATATGAAAACTAACAACCTTACAAAAGCAATCAATTTGGCATGATGAGTAGTTAACCTTAAAATCACATCAAAAGCAAATATCTCTATAGAAATAAGGTTAACAGGTAATGTGATAGTGCCAACTTGAATCAAGCAAGATTTTTAAACAACGGATGTAATGAAAGTTTCTCTAATGGAGTCTCCACAGATAGGTCAAAGTTTAATTTCTCCGTAGTCAAGTTCAAACGTTGAGCGCAAGTAAGAGAGATAAAAGAATGGGTAGAACCGATATCTAGTAAGGTATATACTTCGCAAGAATTTATAATTAACTAACCCGTGCTAACTTTGTTCGGGTTCTCGCAATTGACCGATCCACAACAAAAGCTCTTCCGGAATCGTTGACTTTGACTTTTACGGGACATCCTTTTCGAGTCACCATCCTCATTGAACTAGGTTTCGCTCATCGCATAATCTCGGCGATATGTCCTTCCTTTCCACAATTATAGTATACCTTGAACTGTTGTGGGCAGTTTGGACTGATATGTCCCTCTTTTCCGCATTTGTAGCATATGACCGGTGGTCGTTCTCCTCCCTTAAAACTAGTTGCTATTGGCGCTGACGTCTTCACATGGTCGTTGTTGAATCTCCTCTTTTTAAAATCTCCTCCCGACTCGCTTCTTCTATTTTCATGGCCACGATTACCACAGTAGTGGTTACCGCTTTGTAATCAGATTCTTCTTTCTCCGCTAGTTATCGTTATTCGATAATCGCTATATCTTGATGATGATCTCGGTTATGGTCCCTCGGTTGAACGTACTCGTTATCTCGCTTCTAACAATCGAGCCTCGCTGACAACATCCGAATAGAGAGAAAATTTATGAGAAATGAGATCTTCGACGTATGTCGGTTTCAAACCTCTCGAAACATCGCGTCATAACGTTCCTCATTCTCCACCAAATGAGGTGCAAACTGGATAACTCCGCGAACTTCGCCTCGCATCGGGACCGTCATGTTATTCTCGCTTCTAGTCTAATAAACTCCACTTCCTTCATATACGACGAATACTTTCGTGGAAGTACTTGTCATTGAACTGCTTCAAACGTCTCCCATGACATCTTTGAGTGCCGAAATTTGGATGGATGGTACGCTTCATGATTCCCACCGAAGAATCGCTTCGCCACGGAACATAAAGGTGGCGAATGGAACTTCTGTTCCTCCGCATCCCAAGACATCGAATATCTTGGTAATTTGTTTGACCCACGTCTCGCCTTTAATCGGATCCGGCTTTCCCGAGCACTGTGGTCCCAACTCTTTGAATCTGCTTGTTTGTGACCACCGTGAATTGCTATCATTTCCTCCTCAGTATTTTGAACACGAGTCTCCTCTCACCGATTTTGCATGAACCGCAAAAAGCTTCTAAACATCCCTCGTTCATCATCTGCTTTCGGTTGGTGTTGTTCATGGGAGGTACATTGCCACTGCTGCACGTTCTCCTTGTTGGTAAGTACAGCATCTCCACGGCCTCATTTACTCCATTGTTAATATTCTCACCGACATTCTCAAATCGTCATAAAATAAGGGTTAATTAAGGAAATCAATATATCACATAATATCCCTATATACTAACCAACTAACAAATAAGCTTAGGTAGGACACACTAGCGAAGGATTTACTCGTCTCTCCCCTCCTAGTTCAATTCCCCGATCTCCGCCAGAGATCATATCCCTAAGCTCGATATTAATCGTGACGCCCCAAAATAGGTATACACAACACCCATTCCGAGTCGCCAAATACATGGTACAAGAAGCAAACTACAACTTCAATAATACAAATGTCGTGGTGAAATACGACAATATATCTTCGTGAGTTTAAATATAATATTGTCTTCTAGACAATATCCACACGCAAATAAATCCCCATCATAATTATTGATTCATTATTTTACAAAATGGTGAGGACTACTAAACAACTCTCTCTAGAACCTTCATTCCATACCCCGATTAGTACTCGCTACATTCTCGCCTCCCGAGAAGAAAAAATGGAACAACAAGGAAAAGGGTGAGCTCAACTAGCCAAGAAGAAGAAAATTATGACTAAGATAATATACAACAAATTATCGTTAGTCTTCAATGAGGAAAAATCGATAGAATACAATAGACAACAAGTTTGAGATCAATATTCGCAATGAAATAATAATTCATAGAAGAGTTACGTAGAGAATGAAATCTACTATAATCTATGAATTTTACGCAGGTCCATCATCAATATGTTATCCTGTAACATCAATCAATATACATCTGGAATCAAATATTCATCTTTGCACTATGTGCCAAAGATATTCATCGATTTTGTCATGTTCATTTAAACACTGCATTCATCTTTGCACTACACAGCCAAAGATATTAATCAATCGGTCATGTTCATCTCAACACTGCTCATCTTTGCACTCTGGGCCAAAGATATTCTTCAGAAATCATTCATCTTTGCACTACTGGGCCAAAGATATTCAATAATATCATCATTTAAGACCGAGGATGATGAAAATATTTTTAAAAAACGAATCCAAATTGAAGCAAAATGACAAGGATTAAGGATTAAGGATTCAGTACTTGGTTTTATCCACGTCCAAAAAATACCTCAAAAATAATCATAGTGGTGTAAAATTCAAGAATGATCAAAACATGGATACAATCGAGTTAGTATCCGAATAGATATTTTGGACAAAAAGAAGAAATTTTATTTTTCTATTGAATAATCTGAGTATACGTGAATAGTGTCAGATATCGTGAATAGTCCGATATCGTGAATAGTAACTCAGACACCAAAAGATAGAAATTCCACAAAAACATCTTCACGCTTCATGAATAGTACTCGTGAATAGTAACTCGTGAATAAGTAACTCATGAATAGTAACTCGTGAATAGTAACTCATGAATAGTAACCCATGAATAGTAACCCCGACATGAAAAAGTTCCAAATTTGATAAAAACTTTAGATCAACATTTCATTATAATGATATTGAAGAAATAATATCATTACGAAAAAAATAATATCCCTTACCTCGAAAGATCAAGATTTCTAAATTTAAACACCAGGATATAGGCTATGACTTGGACTTGCAGAGTATAGCAATACTCAAAGTATACTCAAAATACTCACAAGAATACGCTTCGATAATATAGAGAGAGAAAACTTGATTTCTAGTGTGATTTTCAATTCTAACCCAAGCACCCTATTTATAGAAATTGCTTAGAACACCAAAGCGTAAAATTTAATATAATATATTATAATTTTTTCACAACTTCATACGCACACTAACAATCTGAATTCAGCCTCCTAACCACATGTTAAATGAGTTTCAAAATGAAAAAAACGTTTTTGTAATTAAAAATATTTTAAACTTCCAAAATCAATTATTTGAACTTCGTAACTTCAATAATTCATAATAAATAGCCTTTTCATCAGAAAATTTGAATCAAGCGAGTTTTTATAGGAAATTCAATTCTCTACAACTTTGCGGAAGAAAGTTTTTCCAAATTCCAAATAGAAATTCAATGAAATCCACAAACGGGCAATTTTACAGCTATAATCAAATTTCGGTCAATAAATGGGTCCGCAGACATGTTTAACATGTTTTAAACATTTATTACAACAAAAATACTCTTCCTCCTCGTATACTCATATATCCCACATTCGTTGTAAAAATATCACCGTTAATATATTATTAAAATAATATATTTAAATGAATTATTTTATCGAAAAAAGATAAAATATTAATTTTCAACAATTGTCATTTTAAAATTTTCTCCATCTATATCCACATAAAATCAATATTTTCCTCATCATATAAATCAATAATTAATTATTCACAAATAATATTACGTAATCACAATATTGACAACCAGCAGTTCCTCAGAAGAGGGGCTTTCAATAAGAATTTCTTCATCTTGGGCGCAATTAGGTGACCAAACCTCTCTTAGATGTAGAACTTTCTAGACATTGCCAATAATGTTATCTAATAATATTATTCAGATAATATGAATTATTGCTTCGATAAAGAAAAATCTTGTGTAATGACAATTATTGAAACAACAATGAACAATTATTAACTCAATAAAATCTTTGAGAATAATTCAGTAACCATTATTGAGTAGTGCCTTCACGTAAGAATCAATAATTGGTGCAATACCGCAGTGCAACCGCTTTCAACAACGCGTATTAGTGTGTTTTAACCACCGGGTATTCCAACAAGATTAATTCAGAATAACTAATAGTTATTTAAAAATAACTTATATTTTGTCGTTTTTTCTTCATCCAATCGCTTTTCGTTATGGGGCCCACACATGGTCATAGCTGGTCGCACGAATATTCTTAACCGCATTTAATATTCCACGACCAAACGAATATTCCCCGACAACAATGAATATTTTATAACCACTTGCTTAATTTGAAATATTTGCATATTTAACCCTTAACTATCCACATTAATCAAATCAACCCTTACTATTTCAAAATAATAAATAAAGGAAATTCCTTTTTATTTAAAAATTTCGGGGTCTTACAGAAATAGTCTTCACTATTATTGTAATTGTTTACTATTTATTAAACCATATTATTATTCAAATGGTTTAAGATTTATTAATCCATGATTAAAAAATATATTATCTTAATTGTTTATTTGTTACTCAATTAAAATCTCCTTTAGTTTTAATTGTTTAATTATAGTTTAGGAATTTCTTAAAGAAATCCTTAATATTAGGATAATTGAAATTTACTTAATTCATAATTACTTTAATCGTTTAATAATCTTTTTATTATTTTTTATTTTAGAAAATTTTTATGTTTTGACCAGGTTTGACTCGACCCAACCTAGTTCACCATGACCCGACCCGGTTTACCATGACCCAGATCTAGATGTACTGTGAAAGGGACCCGACGCCAGGTGCTTGTGGGTTCAAGCTTACCAAGAAGAATGCATCGTCTTTGGTTCTGCAGAGTTTGATCTTCAGTGTCCGCCAAGGGCGTAGAATTTTATTCATAATAAGCATGTATGCTATATTATCTGCAAAACTTCTTGACAAGGTTTTTCAATGTTTTAATTTTCTACCTCTTTTGATTCAATCTTACATAACTTTTGCTTTAAACATCCAAATAAGTTCAAACCACTTCCATTTTCTTATACTTACATATCTTCAATATTTGATTTTTGAAATCACTTTTAAAAATATTTAGTTAAGCAAATTTATTGATTTTCCAAGCTAGGGTTCTTGTTTTAGTATGTCATACTAAAAGTTTCGCTACGAGTTCATTTTACGTCTAATTCTGACTATTTCACTTGGGTTATGTTCGTATTTCATAGATGTTCAACATAACATTTTTAGATTATACATATAACTTACACATTTTAGTTCATTTAACAACAAACTCATATTTTCAAGTAATCTAAGCTAGGTTTCATGCTCACATGCTTTTCTTGTTTCATTTAAAACCTAAATCACATACAAAGACATATATATCACATATTCCTCTATTAATACTTGTCTTTATACCTTCGGATCCTTCATGATCCCACAACACATAAATCTCCCACAACCAAGCATACTTTTCTACCTAGACTAACATATACCAACTTTTATTTACAAAAACAAAGTTAGGACATGCTCTTACCTCTTAGTTGCTTTCTTCCTCTTGGCTATGAACTTTAAGTAGCTCTCTACCTTGATCGTACCTTCTTCAGCTCCACCAAAATTCAAGGTCACTCTTAGGTTTTCTTCTTTACTCTCAATTTCTCTCTAGTTCTCTCTATGCTTCTAACACTTAGCAAATAAAATGACAAACTTCTACCAACAACTTTGGGGCTTCCTATTTATAGGCAAATTATTATCCAATAATTGGGTTATTAACCAAGGGTAAAAGTGGAGTTGGTGAAAAGTTTCACCAACACCAACCCTAGCACTTCTCCATCATTTGCCCACATGGACTTAACTTGCTAGCAAAAAGAGAAGCAAAAACAATCAGCATTTTACAAAATGGTGGGGGTATAGCCGACCATGGGGGTCAATTGCACCCATGTTACAATTTTATTTTACCTTTTATACAATGTGGTAGCTTATTTTATATACATAAATACACACACACACACACACACACACATATATATATATATATATATATATATTCACCACACACACAGATATATATACACATCTTATATATATATATATATATATATGCATATATAATTATATGATCCATGTACATTGGGTTAGTCCAATAATATTTTGAATTGGGCTAGGCACCTTTACTTATACACATTTGGCTCAAACATTACTCTACCAAATTAATTACTTGGCCCAAACTCCTAATACTTGTAATATATTTTCCCTAGGCTTGGATATAACCCATAGTCCAATACATTATTAACTCATGTCTTAATTAATCCAATTAAAAAATTAATTATGCCACACAAGGCTTATTACTTGAGCTTAATTAATTACAACCAAGCTTATCATTAACATCACTATCATCTCATACTCAATTCAATTCAAATGAATTATTAAGCTTCAAGACATATATAAATATAAATGTCTTCTCTTTTTATCAAAGCATCTCACTCTTCTCATTATTATTGTAACTGGTTACTTTGATTTTGGTTTTGATGTTGCTTCCTGCTGGCTTGAGTCTCACTACTTTAAACTAGTGGTTGTGGGTTGTACGCGGCTTTAGGCTGTTCTTTTCGGCAAGTTGTGTCAGTTTCTTCGGGTAGGATGGCTTCGGGTTGGATGGTTGTTGGATGGCTTCGGCTTCCCCTCTTCAGATAGGATGGCTTCGGCTTCCCCACTTCGGGTAGGATGAATGTCTGTTGTGGGTGGGATGCGGTTTATTTGGGTTTGGGTGGTGTTTTTGGGTGGTCTATTTTGACGCTGGGTCTTATCTGCAGGCTGATATTCGTTGGGCTTTACTTTTTCGCTCCTTTCGCTTCGGGGGGTATGTCGTTCCACCTCTTCAGGTAGGATGACTTAGGCTTCAGGCTGTTTTGTCTTTTTTGGAAGCTATATTAGTTGCTTCGGGTAGGATTGCTTCGGGTAGGATGGCTTCGACTTCTCCTCTTCAGTAGGATGGTTCGGCTTTGGGTTGTTCGGCTCTGGTTTTTTTTTCTGTTTTGGCTTCTCGATTGGTTGGGCTCTCATGGTTGGGTCCACTTATGCATAATCTGGGATTGGATCCCCTAAGGATAGTGTAAGACCCCAACTTTTATGATTAAAGATAAATTTTCTATAATTATCATTTTTGAATATTATGGAATGAATTTGATATAATATTATAGTTGTGGGTAATAGTTATAAATTTTGCAAAGTACGCAAGTTGTTATATAATATTCGATTGGTCGGGGAATATTCGTTTTAACAGGGAATATTCATACGACGGCACAATCATTGGTGGACCCCACAACGGAATTATTGTCGGATTGAGAAAATGACAAAAATATTTTATGAAAATAACGGCAGAAGTTTTATCGTTAACTGTTGAAACACCCGGTGTTAAAAGTACAGGAATACGCTTGGTTTCATAGTAGCACACGGTATTGATTATTGATGCATACGTGAGAAGTCACTCAGTTTTGTTCAATTATTGCTTCAGTAATTGTTGCATATTATCTCACGTTAATTGATTCAATTATTGTTGATATTTTATATATTATTAAATCAATAATTGAGACGACGAAGTTATTAATATTATTATTTGCAATATTAACGATGTCTAGAAGTTACGCCGAGGAGAGGTTTGGTCACCTAATTAGGGCGATAATAGGAGAAATCCTTATTGGAAAGCCCCTCTTTCACAGGAGCGACATTTGTCGATTAATAGTGTGAATTATAATAATGATGATGAAGTTTTATTTTATTAGTATTATTAATGTAATAAAACAGAAAAACTTTTTATATAAAACAAAATACTTTTATAAAGTTATTCGTTTTATTAGACTATAAATAGAATATATTATATTCTATTATGCATAGTGTTTTGTATAGTAAAATCTTTTTTATAAAATAGAATACTTTTATAAAGTTATTCATTTTATTAGACTATAAATAGAATATTTTATATTTTATTATGTATAGTGTTTGCATAGTGTTTTGCATAGTAAAATCTTTTATATAAAACATAATACTTTTATAAAGTTATTCATTTTATTAGATTATAAATAGAATGTAAGACCCGAATTTTATGAAATAAAAGTATTCAATTTTCTTATAATTACTATTCAAGTAAATGGTTAAATTGATAAAAGTTAAAGTTAAGGGTGATATATGAATTTTTTCAAAATATACAAGTGGTTATAAAATATTCATTGTTGTTTGGGAATATTCGTTTGGTTGTGGAATATTCTTTACGTTGGGGAATATTAAATATTTATGTAGCATGTGATCATTTGTGGGCCCCATAATGAGAATAAGCGTCGGATGGAGAAAACGACAAATTTGAGTTTTTTTATAAATAACGGCGTAATCGTTACATTAACTTTGTTGGAATACCGGTTGGTAAAGTAAAGTAATACGCGTTGTTGAGCAAGAAGACACGGTATTGCATCAATTATTGATTCTTACGTGAGAAGGCACTACTCAATAATTATTACGATAATTATGCTCAATATTTTATTTTATTGATTCAATAATTGCTTTGTGTTGATATTTTATATTATTGTTGTTCAATAATTATCCGCATGCTGATATTTCCCATTATCGGATCAATAATTCATATTATTTGAATAATATTATTAGATAGCATTATTGGCAATGTCTAGAAAGTTACATCAAGGAGAGGTTTGGTCACCTAATCATGCTTGAAGAAGGAGAAATTCTTATTGGAAAGCCCTCTTTCTCGAGGAGCGGCTGGTTGTCATAAATGTGATTCGTAATATTATTTGTGAATAATTAATTATTGATTCATATGATAAGAAAATATTTATTTGATGTGGATATAAATGATGGATTTATTTATGTGGTTATAAATGAAGGAATTAATGTTGAGGTATTTTATTAGTATTTTGTCGAGTTGGAGGTATTAAAAGATAAAATCAAATTGTTCTTACTGACTTTATTGTGTGAGTTATAATATTTAATCCGACCGTTGGATCGTTGTAATTTTTGGATATGTTATACATATATAAGTTGAGTATATGTCCACAAATTTTGAACCGTTAAAATGAACGTATGATTTGTTATGAATTTTAAGAGGTAATCGATTCGGAAATTAGGTTTTGGTGGAAAATTCTAGAATTGAGTGGGCCCCACTCTTGGTTGTTGGGGAAGATGGCTGATTTTTGGTGGGTGGAATAGTAGCGAGGTAAAGCCATCATCAGTAGCGAGTCAAGTCTGCCTTGGCTGGCTAACATTTTCCTATAAATAGAGGGCTAAGTTAGAATTGAAAATCACACCAGAAACAAAGTTTTCTCTCTTTCTCTCTCTAGATTATTGAGTGTAATTTGTGAGTATTTAGATACTTGGTGAGTTGATATTCATCAGTGCAAGTTTCCTTCAGCGTCATATCCGATATCCTGTCAGAAGTGCTGTTCTTTTGAGGTAAGGGATAGTAAGGGATATATTTTTTTTTTCGTAATGATATTATTTCTTCAATATCATTATGCTGAAATGTTGATCTGAAGTTTTAATCAAAATTAGAACTTTTTCATGTCGGGGTTACTATTCACGAGTTACTATTCACGAGTTACTATTCATGAGTTACTATTCACGAGTTACTATTCACTGAGTACTATTCATGAAGCGTGAAGATGTTTTTTTGTGGAATTTCTATCTTTTGGTGTCTGAGTTCTTATTCACGATATCTCAAGACTATTCACGATATCTGACACTATTCATGAATAAGACTATTCATAGAAAAATGAAAATTTTTCTTTTAATCTAAAATATCCATTCGGATACTAGCTTTGATTGTATCCATGTTTTAATCATTCTTGAATTTTACACCACTATGATTATTTTGAGGTATTTTTGGATGTATAGATTAGGAGTTATGGATTTTATGAGAAAAGACTATTTTAAAAGTAACTATTTATAACTCCTTGCGGTTAACTCCAAAATTGATGAAATTTTTATTGAGAGTACATCTATATAATATCAGTGTACTCTGTGAATTTCGGAATTTTTGGATAAAAGTATAATTTATGATAAATGTTTAAATATTCGGTGATTTTAGCCATTTGAAAAATAGTAAATGAATTTTTAAAAGTTAGAGAAAAATATATGTTCAATATGGGACTATTTTATGCTAAATCCCAGAAAAGAAATATTTTTGGAACTGATTTGGTATTTTTCATGAAAATGTTCTAGTTATGAGTAAATGAATTAAATATGTTATGTGAAGTAAGAAAATTAGAAAATATGATTTTATGGTTTGAGAATCATATATGAGGTATATGCAGATTTTTGATGAGGGTTTTGGTTATTGGTGATGAAATTTTATGAGTTTGGCATTTTATGATGATTAAATGCATTAATTAGTAAAGTGTAAACAATTTAATTAAATTGTTTATAAGTTTAAGAAATGATTAAAATATTATTATAATATTAATAATATTAGATTATGAGATTTCTAAGTGATTTATAACATTTGGATTAAGGTGTTATAAATATGGATATGAATTTTATTATGAAACTTTATCTTTTCGTGTCGAGGTTACTTATACGCATTATACGGGACTATATACGAACACTGGGTACTATTCACAACAAATTGGTTTCTTCTCTGACCAAATTATCGTTGATTTATGAATCTTACTCTTGAAATTAAAACTATGTTTTGATTATATTATTTTTATATAACATTCTTATAACCCTAATGATGACATTTCTCTTTAACTTGAGTGTAAAGATGGGTAGATTATTGGTATGATTTTGACCATAGGTTCTCTTTGGCCAGTAGTGCAAAAGTTGAATTGTTGATTGGTATGATCATGACCATTGAATTTACAATTGAATATTTTTAACTTAAGTGCAAAGGTGAATTGATCAACATGGTTATAATTATTGTTATATAACTTCTGAAATGATTATGTATTTCTTTGATATATGAATATCTTTGGCTCGTTGTGCAAAGATGACTGTTGTTGAATATCTTTAGCCCTGTAGTGCAAAGATGAATTATTGATGAATATCTTTGGCTCGTAATGCAAAGATGACTCGTTGTTGAATATCTTTGCTTTGTAGTGCAAAGATGAATTATTGATGAATATCTTTTGCTCGTAATGCAAAGATGACCGTTGTTGAATATCTTTAGCTTTGTAATGAATTATTGATGAATATCTTTGGCTCGTGAATGCAAAGATGACTGTTGTTGAATATCTTTGCTTTGTAGTGTAAAGATGAGCTGTTGATGAATATCTTTGACCGGTAGTGCAAAGATGAATTTATTAGTATGATTATGAGCAGGGCGTGATTTGGTATAACCATGATATTTGATGTTTGAGGTAAAGATAGGTGATGAAAATTATCTTCGTCCGGATGAGAAGAGGAATTTAGAATCACAATTATGATTACGAAGTTATTCATATGATTGTGGAAAGGGCTGTTGATTGATGTTACTGAGGATAAAACATTGTTGGTGGACTTTTAACGTGGAGAAGACAATAGACTTTATAGTCTATTTGACTCTTCTAATGGATTGCTCATTCATTGCAACTATGGTTGAAAAGTTTTATCATCTACCATATGTTCTAAATCTCGATTTATTCTTGATGAAGACTATTGATAATTTATTTATCTTTAGTCATAATATTCTTCTTGAGCTAGTCAGGTTGCTCACCCTTTTGTTTCACAATTCCTTTCGTGTAATAAAAGTGTATTTTTGGGTGGGTCGGCGGGGGATAGCGAGGGAATAGAGTGGTGGTCTATAGATGTTGAGGTGAGGTGAATTTAACTTTGGAAGGGTGTTTTGCCACTATCATACAAGATGTCTAATGACATACAAACTCGTGTTATCATAAGACAAGGTTGTGCACATCCACTTTGCGAGTATATTTACAAGCACTACCTATATAATCTTGGTGTTTGTTTGGAGTATAATACCCAATTAGAGGCAGATTGGAGATAATGATATGTCAAGAAAAGACTCACCATTGGGAAGAATATGATAGTAATCTTCGTTTTTCTTTTGGGGTCTATTAGGTCAACCAAGGATAATTACGTGGCCATATGATATCTACCATAACCTAAAAGCATGGCCTCCCGTATACGAAGGTTTCCTTGAGCACTTCCCAAATATTCTAATTTCTAAAAGCAGCTTTTTGACTATACCTTTATGTAAGGTGTCATTGTGACGTCTTCTGAGTTGGTATATATTTGTATCCAAACTCACAAAGATATGTGTTGTTGTATTTTGCACGACAATTGTTGTAATAAAGTTGTAGTTGTTTTTACGTACCATGTATTTGGCGACTCGAGAATGGGTTGGATGGAATGGACCTATTTTGGGGTCGTTACATTTGGTATCGAGAACTATAAGTAAAAGAGCCCCAAGCCCTCTCATTTGGTGACTTCTGTTGATGGGGGATGCGAAGCCGGACTCTCCGTAGGGGACGCCTGATTTCTGTGGCAAACCGATAGTACCCATTGTGAGGTGCTGTCCACGGTTGGGACATGAGTTACATTTGGTATCAGAGCTTAGGGATATGATCTCTGGCGGAGATTGGGGAATAGAACTAGGAGGGGAGAGATGAGTAAATCCTTCGCTAGTGTGTCCTACCTAAGCTTAATTGTTGGTCAGTCATAATATTGGGATATTATGTGATATGTTAATTTATTCAATTAACCCTTGTTTTGAAGTTGTATTCTAGAATGATATCTGAAATACAGGAGATGAGCAATGGAGAAATCATGATGACAGGAAAGATGAAATCTAAAATGAAAGCAAGGTATTCTCAACTCTTTGAAATACCAGGTACGTAAATTTCGGGGACGAAATTTCATAAGGAGGGGAGATTGTAAGACCCGAATTTTATGAAATAAAAGTATTCAATTTTTCTTATAATTTACTATTCAGTAAATGGTTAAATTGATAAAAGTTAAAGTTAAGGGTGATATATGAATTTTTTTCAAAATACACAAGTGGTTATAAAATATTCATTGTCATTAGGGAATATTCGTTTGGTTGTGGAATATTCTTTACGTTTGGGAATATTAAATGCAATTGGTAGTGATCATATTTGTGGACCCCATAATGTAATAAGCGCCGGATGGAGAAAGCGACAAATTTGAGTTTTTATAAATAGCGTAATCGTTACTGTTAACACTATTGGAATACCGGGTTGGTAAAGTAAAGTAATGTCGCGTTGTTGAACAAAAGTAGCTGCAGTATTGCATCAATTATTGATTCTTACGTGAGAAGGCACTACTCAATAATTATTACATAATTTCTTATTCAATATTTTATTTTATTGATTCAATAATTCTTTGTGTTGATATTTTATATTATTGTTGTTCAATAATTATCAACGCATGATGATTTCCCATTATCGGATCAATAATTCATATTATTTGAATAATATTATTAGATAGCATTATTGGCAATGTCTAGAAAGTTACATCAAGGAGAGGTTTGGTCACCTAATTCAAGCGCCGAAGAAGGAGAAATTCTTATCGAAAGCCCCCTCTTTCTGAGGAGCTACCTGGTTGTCATAAATGTGATTACGTAATATTATTTGTGAATAATTAATTATTGATTCATATGATAAGAAAATATTTATTTGATGTGGATATAAATGATGGATTTATTTATGTGGTTATAAATGAAGGAATTAATGTTGAGGTATTTTATTAGTATTTTGTCAGATTGGAGGTATTAAAAGATAAAATCAGTGTTCTTACAGCTTTATTGTGTGAGTTATAATATTTAATCCGACCGTTGGATCGTTGTAATTTTTGGATATGTTATACATATATAAGTTGAGTATATGTCCACAAATTTTGAACCGTTAAAAATGAACGTATGATTTGTTATGAATTTTAAGAGGTAACTGATTCGGAAATTAGGTTTTGGTGGAAAATTCTAGAATTGAGTGGGCCCCACTCTTGGTTGTTGGGGAAGATGGCTGATTTTTGGTGGGTGGAATAGTAGCAGTAAAGCCATGGTAGCAAAGTCAAGTCGCTTGGTGGGCTAACATTTTCCTATAAATAGAGGGCTAAGTTAGAATTGAAAATCACACCGTAAACAAAGTTTTCTCTCTTCTCTCTCTAGATTATTGAGTGTAATTTGTGAGTATTTAGATACTTGGTGAGTTGATATTCATCAAGACAAGTTTCCTTTCATGTCATATCCGATATCCCGTCGTCAAGTCTTTGCTCTTTTGAGGTATAGGATAGTAAGGGATATTTTTTTTCGTAATGATATTATTTCTTCAATATCATTATCTTTGAAATGTTGATCTCAAGTTTTAATCAAAATTGGAACTTTTTTTTCATGTCGGGGTTACTATTCACGAGTTACTATTCACGAGTTATTATTCATGAGTTCTTTATTCACGAAGTTCTTATTCACGAGTACTATTCATGAAGCGTGAAGATGTTTTTTTTGTGGAATTTCTATCTTTTGGTGTCTGAGTTACTATTCACGATACTGTGACTATTCACGATATCTGAAGACTATTCATTCACGAATAAGACTATTCATAGAAAAATGAAATTTTTCTTTTCGTCTAAAATATCTATTCTGGATACTAGCTTTGATTGTATCCATGTTTTGATCATTCTTGAATTTTACACCACTATGATTATTTTGAGGTATTTTTGGATGTATAGATTAGGAGTTATGGATTTTATGAGAAAAGACTATTTTAAAAGTAACTATTTATAACTCCTTGCGGTTAACTCCAAAATTAATGAAATTTTTATTGAGAGTACATCTATATAATATCAGTGTACTCTGTGAATTTCGGAATTTTTGGATAAAAGTATAATTTATGATAAATGTTTAAATATTCGGTGATTTTGGCCATTTGAAAAATAGTAAATGAATTTTTAAAAGTTAGAGAAAAATATATGTTCAATATGGGACTATTTTATGCTAAATCCCAGAAAAGAAATATTTTTGAAACTGATTTGGTATTTTTCATGAAAATGTTCTAGTTATGAGTAAATGAATTAAATATGTTATGTGAAGTAAGAAAATTAGAAACTATGATTTTATGGTTTGAGAATCATATATGAGGTATATGCAGATTTTTGATGAGGGTTTTGGTTATTGGTGATGAAATTTTATGAGTTTGGCATTTTATGATGATTAAATGCATTAATTAGTAAAGTGTAAACAATTTAATTAAATTGTTTATAAGTTTAAGAAATGATTAAAATATTATTATAATATTAATAATATTAGATTATGAGATTTCTAAGTGATTTATAACATTTGGATTAAGGTGTTATAAATATGGATATGAATTTTATTATGAAACTTTATCTTTTCGTGTCGAGGTTACTTATACGCATTATACGATACTGACTACGAATTTAACACGTCGGGTACTATTCACAACAAATTGGTTTCTTCTCTGACCAAATTATCGTTGATTTATGAATCTTACTCTTGAAATTAAAACTATGTTTTGATTATATTATTTTTATATAACATTCTTATAACCCTAATGATGACATTTCTCTTTAACTTGAGTGTAAAGATGGGTAGATTATTGGTATGATTTTGACCATAGGTTCTCTTTGGCCAGTAGTGCAAAAGTTGAATTGTTGACTGGTATGATCATGACCATTGAATTTACAATTGAATATTTTTAACTTAAGTGCAAAGGTGAATTGATCAACATGGTTATAATTATTGTTATATAACTTCTGAAATGATTATGTATTTCTTTGATATATGAATATCTTTGGCTCGTTGTGCAAAGATGACCTGTTGTTGAATATCTTTGCTTTGTAGTGCAAAGATGAATTATTGATGAATATCTTTGGCTCGTAATGCAAAGATGACTGTTGTTGAATATCTTTTGCTTTGTAGTGCAAAGATGAATTATTGATGAATATCTTTTGCTCGTAATGCAAAGATGACTGTTGTTGTTGAATATCTTTGCTTTGTAATGAATTATTGATGAATATCTTTGGCTCGTAATGCAAAGATGACTCGTTGTTGTTGAATATCTTTGCTTTGTAGTGTAAAGATGAATCTGTTGATGAATATCTTTGACCCGTGGTGCAAAGATGAATTTATTAGTATGATTATGAGCAGAGAGGCTGTGATTTGGTATAACCATGATATTTGATGTTTCGGGTAAAGATAGGTGATGAAAATTATCTTCATCACCGGATGAGAAGAGGAATTTAGAATCACAATTATGATTATGAGTTATTCATATGATTGTGGAAAGGAACTGTTGATTGATGTTACTGAGGATAAAACATTGTTGGTGGACTTTTAACGTGGAGAAGACAATAGACTTTATAGTCTATTTGACTCTTCTAATGGATCGCTCATTTCATTGCAACTATGGTTGAAAAGTTTTATCATCTACCATATGTTCTAAATCTACGATTTATTCTTGATGAAGACTATTGATAATTTATTTATCTTTAGTCATAATATTCTTTCTTGAGCTAGTTGTGCTCACCCTTTTGTTTCACAATTCCTTTCGTGTAATAAAAGTGTAAGTGGGGTTGGGCGGCGGGGATAGCGAGGGAATAGAGTGGTGGTCTATAGATGTTGAGGGTGAGGTGAATTTAACTTTGGAAGGGTGTTTTGCCACTATCATACAAGATGTCTAATGACATACAAACTCGTGTTATCATAAGACAAGGTTGTGCACATCCACTTGCGAGTATATTTACAAGCACTACTATATAATCTTGGTGTTTGTTTGGAGTATAATACCCAATTAGAGGCAAGTGGAGATAATGATATGTCAAGAAAAGACTCACCATTGGGAAGAATATGATAGTAATCTTCTCGCTTTTTCTTTGGGGTCTATTAGGTCAACCAAGGATAATTCGTGGCCATATGATATCTACCATAACCTAAAAGCATGGCCTCCCATGTACGAAGGTTTCTTGAGCACTTCCCAAAGATTCTAATTTCTAAAATAGTTTTTGACTATACCTTTATGTAAGGTGTCATTGTGACGTCTTTACAGTTGGTATATATTTGTATCCAAACTCACAAAGATATGTGTTGTTGTATTTTGCACGACAATTGTTGTAATAAAGTTGTAGTTGTTTTTCTGTACCATGTATTTGGCGACTCAGAATGGGTTGGATGGAATGGACCTATTTTGGGGTCGTTACATAGAATATATTATATTTTATTTAAAAGATTTTTTTTATTAGAATATTTTATAGTAAACCAACTGGACCGTCTGTTTAAAAGTAAATCAACTGGACCGTCAGAATTAGTTACTTATTCAGTCCATTCTCCTATAAATAAGCTCATTCTTTCATTATTTCTTAAGAATTCATTGAAACTCTAAAGAGAGAAACTATAGAGAGAAAGAAGAAAAGTATTATGCTACTTCACTACTCCTATATCCAAGTTGTTCTAAGGTAAAGGGTATTATTTCTTTTCGTATTCATAAAGAGAAGAACTATTATTCCATTTTTTTTATTACATTGGAATAACTTTGTATACATGATCTCACCCTATACTTGGCAAAATTCTTTCGTTATTCCATTCTTTATCATTATGTTGGAATAACACATCCTATGTCAAGTACCGCATACGTGGTGAAATTCTTCTATTACTCCATTCTTTATTATTTTGTTGGAACATCACATGCATGCGTTTACGCATGACCTGATTCCATTATTTATTATTCTGTTGGAACATCTTGTCGGTGCAAATTTCGCCTGACCTGGTTCCGTTATTTATTATTCTGTTTGAATATCCTGTCTGTGCGTTTACGCATGACCTGGTTCCGTTATTTATTATTACATTGGAATAACTTTCATCATCATTGATCTATCGCATGCCTGGTGATTTCTTTTGTTATTCCATTCTTTATTATACTCAGTTAGTTAAAGTTTTGACTTCTATCCATCAAATTAGTGGAATATCCTTTATATTTGCGCTTCATCCAGTATCTTTTCATGGAAATATTCTTCTAAGCATTCTTGAATTTTACTCTACAAAGAAGTATCATGTTGACAATTTGGACGTTATTAGTTTCTGGATAAATTAATTCTTGAACTTGTTTTATTGAATTCTTATATCATTGTCATCATCCTCATGTTTATATTATGTTGAAAGTCATCTGTGGCCTGTAGTGCATAGATGGACTTGGTATGATTATGAACTGGGATTAATCGGTATAATCATGACCGTAATATTACAAATAATGTGGTAAAAGTCCTCATTGGCCCGTAGTGCATTGATGGACAGTTGTTGGCATGATTATGACCATTGATGAATACACGAATATCCTTGGCCCATAGTGCATGGATAATTTGTGGTTGTGATACTAATGAATATCCTTGGCCGTAGTGCAGGGATGATGTGGATTATTAATTAATTTGAGTCCCAGCGATAAAAGTGATGAAAAACCTTTTAAATCATAAAAGATAGTAGATTTTATTCTCTACTTGACTCTTTTAATGGATTGCTTGTTCCGTTGCAGTTAAACTTGATGTTTGTTATATTGTATCGGTTTTTAACACATTGAAGGCTAACGATAATTTATTCTGTATTATCTTAGTCATAATATTTCTTACTGGGCTAGTTGACCTCACCATTTTACTTTAATTGTTCTCTTCAGGAAATGAGAATGTAGCAGGGACTAGTCGGGGAACGGAGTGACGGTCTAGATAATAGCATTAATCGTCCTCACTATTCTTTTAAATAGTGTGATAATAAATGTAATGAGGACTCAATTGAGTGTGGATATTGTCTAGATGACAATATTTGTATTAAAACTCACAGCATATGTTTTGTCGTATTTTACACGACTGTTGTATAATTAAGTTGTATTTGAATTTTGTACCATGTATTTGGCGACTCAAGATAGGTGATGTATACCTATTTTGGGGGCATCACAGTTGCTATCAAAGCTTAGGGATATGATCCCTGGCGGAGATGTGAGACAAGAACTAGGAGGGGAGAGACGGGGAATTCCTTCGCTAGTATGACCTACCAAAGTTTATTTGGTATTTAATTGGTCGGTCAGAGTATATGGATAATATATGATATGTTAATTAACCCTTGTTTTATGGCAGTATTTGAAAATGACATCCGAGAATATTGAGAACATCAATGGAGCACAGGAGACCGTTGAGTCTCCACAGATCAATAATCAGGATAATGTGCATCAGGAAGGCGATAATACTCAGGCAAACAACAACACGGATCAGATGATGAATGATGGAATGTTTAGAGGCTTTATGCAATTCATGCAACATCAGGCAAGAGCAGCTCCTGTTCAAAATGCAGGTGGAAACACTGGCAACTCTCGGATGATCACCGCTAAGCGGTTCAAGGCTGGGACCCATAGGAGTTTTTGGAGAGCCAAAACCACTTAAGGTGGAGACGTGGATAAAGCAGATCAACAAGATATTTGATGGCTTGGGATGCTCCGAGGAGCAAAGGTTCCTTTACCACCTTCATATGTCATGGGTAGAGGCGATTCTTTGGTGGGAATCAGAAAGCGTACTCAACCCGCCTTGACATGAAGATGTCTTGGGAGAAGTTCCAAGAACTGTTCAAGGACAAGTACTTTCCGAAAGTATTCGTCACATGAAAGAGGTAGAGTTCATCAAGTTGGAGCAAAACAACATGACCAGTGTCGCGAAGACGAAGCCAAGTTTGCCGAGGTGTCCGGTTTGCATCTCATTTGGTTGATAATGAGGAGAGAATAACGCGAATGTTTCTAAGAGGTTTGAAACTTAGAGATCGTCAATATCTTATCTCTCATAAACCGTGTTTGTATTCGAGATGTTGTTAATAGGGCTCGATTATTGAGCGTGATAATGAGTCAACCCAACCAAAAGAGAGGTAAGACAAAATGATAATACTAATGATACTTGATCATCAAGCGGTGACAATAAGCGTGGAGGGAATCAACATGCCAGAAATGGTAACCACTTCGGTGGTAATCATGGCCAAAACAATAAGAATGGATATTTCAAGAAGAGGAGATTCAACAATGATGGAAAGACGCCAAGACCAAAGACCCGTTGTTAAGGAAGGAGAACGAGCACCTATCATATGCTTCAAATGCGGAGGGAGGGACACATCGATCAAACTATGCGATGCCGTCAAAGCATGTTATAATTGTGGAAGAGAAGGTCACCTAGCCCGATTTTATCGTTCACCGAAGACAAGTTCAACTAGGATGGAGGCACCAAAGGACGTCCCAGAAAAGTCAAAGCCAGTAGTGCAAGGGAGAGCGTTTGTCGTGACCTCCCAGAAAGTAAGAAACCCAAACGAGGTCATCACGGGTAAGCTTATCATAAACTCTAGCGAAGTTTATACTTTATTTGATACCGGTTCCACCCATTCTTTTATTTCTCCTACTTGTGCTCAACATTTAAATTTGACTCCGGAGAAATTAGACTTTGACTTATCTATTGAAACTCCATTGGGAGAAACCTTCATTACATCCACTGTTTATAAGTCTTGTTTGGTTCAAATCGGTACCCTCGCATTACCTGCCGATCTTATTTCATTGAAAATACTTGTATTTGACGTAATTCTAGGGATTGATTGGTTAACTACTCATCATGCAAAAATTGATTATTTTCGTAAGGTTGTTAGCTTTCATATTCCTAACCAACTTATTATGCGAATTCAAGCAACCAAACCATTAAAATCAATCACTGTCATCTCAAGCCATAAAGTTATTCTTTTATTGAAAAACGAATATCAAGCTTTCTTAGCTCATGTCACGGATCTAAACAAAAATACGTCAGTTTTGAATGATATTTCTATTGTTAATGAATTTCCTAACGTATTCCCTGAAGAACTTCCTGGCCTACCCCAAGAATGTGAAATTGAATTTTGTATCGACCTTGAACCCGGTATAAAACCCATTTCCAAAGCCCCATATCGAATGGCTCCTATTGAACTTCAAGAGTTAAAGACCCAACTGCAGGAATTGTTAGACATCGGTTTCATTCATCCTAGTACGTCTCCTTGGGGTGTTCCTATTCTATTCGTCAAGAAGAAAGATGGGAGTATGCGACTTTGTATTTATTATCGGGAGTTGAACCATGTCATTATTAAAAATAGATATCCATTGCCTCGCATTGATGACCTGTTTGACCAGTTGCAAGGCGCCAAATTTTTTTCAAAGATTGATCTTCGTTCTGGATATCTCCAATTGAAGATTAGAACCAATGACATTCCAAAGACGGCTTTCAGAACTCGGTACGGGCATTATGAATTCCTAGTCATGTCTTTTGGATTGACTAATGCTCCTGCTGCCTTCATGGATATGATGAACTTAGTATTCAAGGAATATTTGGATCACTTTTTGGTCGTCTTTATTGATGACATCCTTATTTATTCCAAAAGCCGTGAAGATCATGAGCAACACTTGAGGCTGATACTTCAAAAGCTTCGTGAATATAAGCTTTATGCCAAGTTGAAGAAATGGAAGTTCGGCTTGAGGAAGTAGCATTCCTTGGGCACGTGGTATCAAGTCATGGAATATCCATTGACCCAAAGAAAGATTGAAGCTATTCAAAGTTGGGAGCAACCTAAATCGATGTGATCAAAATCGTAGCTTTCTAGGCTTAGCTGGTTATTATCGGAGATTCGTAGAAGGGTTTTCTCGAATCACTACTCCCTTAACTCAGCTGACTCGGAAAGATATAAAATTCGGTTGGAACAAGGAATGTGAGAAGAGTTTTTAAGAACTCAAGAGGAGACTTATTTCAGCACCTGTTCTGACAATACCATCTGGCTCGGAGGGATTTGTCATCTACAATGATGCTTCGGGCAAAGGGTTAGGATGTGTTCTCATGCAACATGGAAAAGTCATAGCCTATGCCTCTCGACAACTCAAAGAATATGAGAGGAATTATCCTACTCATGATCTAGAGTTGGTAGCTGTTGTTTTTGTACTTAAAATTTGGAGGCATTACTTGTATGGGGAGAAAGTGGAGATCTTTCCGAATCATAAAAGCCTCAAATATTTCTTCACTCAAAAGGAACTCAACATGCGACAATGACATTGGCTTGAACTATTGAAAGATTATGATCATACCGTCCAATACCATCTTGGAAAAGCGAACGTGGTAGCTGACGCATTGAGTAGAAGATCATATGCGGGTACGAGTGTGATATTGTCAATGTAGAGGCCCATTTTGTATGACTTGCAAAGGATGGAGATAGAGATAAAGACTCCAGGGACCCACGTGATGATGGCGAATATATGAGTAAAATTGACTTTAATTGATAAAGTTAAAGCTGCTCAAGTTACAAATCTGGAGCTGATGCGTATGAGGAAGAAAGTGTAAGAAGGTGCTATGTCGGAAGCAAGAATCGACGAAGAAGGAATACTTCGAGTCAACTCCAGACTTTTTGTTCCTAACGACCCTGATTTAAAGTATAAAATCATGATGGAGGCGCACAACACACCGTTTGCAATCTATCCAGGGAGTACCAAAATGTATCGTGATCTACGTCATACATTTTGGTGGAGCAATATGAAGAGAGAGATAGCGCTATTTATCTCAAGGTGTCTAACTTGTCAACGAGTCAAGGTGGAGCATCAAGTACCAAAAGGTCCATTGTAACCACTTGAAATTCCAGAATGGAAGTGGGAGCACATTACCATGGATTTCATTACTGGTCTTCCCAAGGTTTCTCAAGGCATAGATGCAATTTGGGTCATTGTTGATAGATTAACCAAGTCTGCTCATTTCTTACCAATACGAGAAACTTATACACTTGAACGTCTTGCTCGTATGTACATAAACAAGATTTTAAGACTGCATGGTATGCCAGTATCCATAGTTTCTGATCGAGACCCAAGATTCACTTCACAATTTTGGGTTAGTTTACAAAAAGCTATGGGCATGGATTTATGATTTAGTTCGACATATCATCCTCAGACGGACGGATAATCAGAGAGGACTATTCAAACTCTTGAAGATTTATTAAGACTCTGTGTCCTTGACTTCAAGGGAAGTTGGGACAAGTTCTTACCATTGGTGGAGTTTTCTTACAACAACAGTTATCAAACAAGTATTGGCATGGCTCCATTCGAGGCGTTGTATGGAAGAAAGTGCCATTCTCCAGTATGCTGGGATGAGGTGGGTGAAGCAACGTTGTTGGGACCGGAGTTGGTACGTATGACTACGGAAAAGATTTAAACGATCCGACAACGTATAAAAACCTCACAAAACCGACAAAAGAGTTATGTTGATCTTCATCGAAAGGACATGGAATTCGATATTAGAGATCATGTGTTGTTACGTGTTACTCCATGGAAAGGAGTTACGAGATTTGGAAAGAGAGGAAAGCTCAATCTTCGATTCATTGGCCCATTTTTAATCCTCGATCGAGTAGGGACTATAGCCTATAGACTCGTTTTACCGCCAAGTATGTCTCGTGTTCATAACATTTTTCATATATCCATGTTACGTAAATATGTGAAAGACCCGAACCACATTATTGAGTTAGAACCGGATGAAATAGCGGAAGATTTAACGTATGAAGAGGTTCCTGTTCAAATCTTGGATAAGAAGGAACATATTCTATGCTCCAAGGTTATACGTCAAGTCAAAGTTTTATGGAGGAACCACGATGTTGAGGAAATGACTTGGGAGTTAGAATCTGAAATGAAATCAAGGTATCCTTACCTCTTCGATATACCAGGTACGTACCCTAATTTCGAGGGCGAGATTTATAAGAAAGGGAGATTGTAAGACCCCAACTTTTATGAATAAAGATGAATTTTCTATAATTATTATTTTTGAATAATATGGAATGAATTTGATATAATGTTATAGTTGTGGGTAATAGTTATAAATTTTGCAAAAAGTCATGCAAGTTGTTATATAATATTCGATTGGTAGGTAATATTCGCGTTTTAAGCGGGAATATTAAATGCGGCGGCACAATCATTAGTGGACCCCATAACGGAATTATTGTCGGATTGAGAAAATGATAAAAATATTTTATGAAAATAACGGCGGAAGTTTTATCGTTAAATATTGAAACACCCGGTGTTAAAAGTATAGGAATACGCGTGGTTGCATAGTAGCACACGATATTGATTATTGATGCTTACATGAGAAGTCACTCAGTTTTATTCAATTATTGCTTCAGTAATTGTTACATAGTATCTCACGTTACTTGATTCAATTATTGTCGATATTTTAAATATTATTAAATCAATAATTGAGACGACGAAGTTATTAATATTATTATTTGCAATATTAACGATGTCTAGAAGTTACGCGAGGAGAGGTTTGGTCACTGATGATTGCGCGCGATAGGGAAAAATCCTTATTGGAAAGCCCCCTCTTTCCTGAGAAGGACCTGGTCGATTAATAGTGTGAATTATAATAATGATGATGAAGTTTTATTTTATTAGTATTATTAATGTAATAAAACAGAAAAACTTTTTATATAAAACAAAATACTTTTATAAAGTTATTCGTTTTATTAGAATATATTATATTCTATTATGCATAGTGTTTTGCATAGTAAAATCTTTTTATATAAAGCAGAATATTTTTATAAAATTATTTGCTTTATTAGACTATAAATAGAATATATTATATTTTATTATGCATAGTGTTTGCATAGTGCCTGCATAGTGTTTTGCATATTAAAATCTTTTTATATAAAATAGAATACTCTTATAAAGTTATTCATTTTATTAGATTATAAATAGAATATATTATATTTTATTTAAAAGATTTTTTTTATTAGAATATTTTATAGTAAACCAATCTGGACCGTCCATTTAAAAGTAAATCAATCTGGACCGTTCAGGAATTAGTTACTATTCAGTCCATTCTCCTATAAATAGAAGTTCATTCCTTCATTATTTCTTACGAATTCACTGAAACTCTAGAGAGAGAAAATATAGAGAGAAAGAAGAAAAGTATTATGCTACTTCACTACTCCTATATCCAGTTGTTCTAAGGTAAGGGGTATTATTTCTTTCGTATTCATGAAGAGAACTTTTGTTATTCCATTTTTTTTATTCTGTTGGAATAACCTGTATACGCGGTCTACCCTATACTTGATGAAATTCTTTTGTTATTCCATTCTTTATCATTATGTTGAATAACTTTATCATCAGCAATCCGCATATATGGTGAAATTCTTCTGTTATTCCATTCTTTATTATTATGTTGGAACATCTTGTCTGTTCGTTTACGCATGACCTAGTTCCATTATTTATTATTCTGTTGGAACATCCTGTCGATGCAAATTTTGCTTGACCTAGTTCCGTTATTTATTATTCTGTTAGAATAACCTGTCTGTGCGGTCTGTCGCATGCCTGATGATTTCTTTTGTTGTTCCATTCTTTATTATACTCAGTTAGTTAAAGTTTGGACTTCTATACTCCATGAAATTAGTGGATCCTTGATATTTGCGCTTCGTCCTGTATGTTTTCATGGAAATATTCTTCTGAGCAATTTTGAATTTTACTCTACAAAGAAGTATCATGTTGACAATTTGGACGTTATTAGTTCCAGGATAAATTAATTCTTGAACTTGTTTTATTGAATTCTTATATCATTGTCATCATCCTCATGTTTATATTATGTTGAAAGTCATCGTGGCACTGTGAGTGCATAGATGGACTTGGTACGATTATGACGAGAGAGATTAATCGGTATAATCATGATAGTAATGTTACAAATGATGTGGTAAAAGTCCTCATTGGCCCGTAGTGCATTGATGGACAGTTGTTGGCATGATCATGATTATTGATGAATACCACAAATATCCTTAGCCCGTAGTGCATGGATAATTTGTGGTTGTGATACTAATGAATATCCTTGGTCGTAGTGCAGGGATGATGTGGATTATTTATTAAGCTGAGTCCCAACGATAAAAGTGATAAAAAACCTTTTAAATCATAAAAGATAGTAGATTTTATTCTCTACTTGACTCTTTTAATGGATTGCTTGTTCACTGTGATTAAACTTGATGTTTGTTATATTGTATCAGTTTAACACTTTTGAAGGCTAACGATAATTTATTCTGTATTATCTTAGTCATAATATTTCTTACTGGGCTAGTTGAGCTCACCCTTTTACTTTCATTATTCTCTTCAGAAAATGAGAACGTAGCAGGGACTAGTCAGAGAACAGAGTGATGGTCCAGATAATAGCATTAGTAGTCCTCACTATTCTTTTAAATAGTGTGATAATAAATGTAATGAGGACTCAATTGAGTGTGGATATTGTCTAGATGACAATATTTGTATTAAAACTCACAGCATATGTTTTGTCGTATTTTACACGACTGTTGTATAATTAAGTTTTATTTGAATTTTGTACCATGTATTTGGCGACTCAAGATAGGTGATGTATACCTATTTTGGGGGCGTCACAGATAGGGTTCGGTCCTTGGCTCTGGTCGACTGCTTTGATTGTGGGTCAGTTTGTTTGTTTTGATTTTTTCGCTATTTGCTGTTCGGACTTAGTGTTACTGTGTTATAAGGTTGTTGTTCCCTTGTGGTTTTTGTTCTTTCGTGTTGGCTTTGTTTTTTTGGGCCTACTTTTTATAGTCATGACATCATAGGGCCTGTCCTATGATGTCTATGCTATATCCTATTGGTGTCCTCCAATGTTCCTTGTATCACGTTTCTTTTTTAATATAGTTTTAAAAATTTAGCAAAGAAAAATAATATATATATATATATATATATAAATGCCCTCAATTAATTTCAAATATCTTTATTTTCATTACTAATATTATTTATAAAATTCACGGGTATTACATACTCTCACGGGCGTTTAAGCATGAAGGTTCCCAAATAATCACAATCTACTTGATGGGAATGAATTCGAACTTTCAATTAGAGCGGATCTGAGTGGTGCCTTTCCCGAGCCTCACGGGATTATACTCCTCTTGAGTCCAGTAATCAGCCACCAATGGGTTTGCCTCCTGGTGGAGGAATCACACAACATACATTCACATACATGCATCGCATCTCACTACATGTAATATGATGACATTGTGCGAAGCACTAATATAAAGCATTGTAAAGAAGCATTCATTCAAACACAGGCATTTTAAAGAACGCATTCACACACATGTGGATAAAAGGAATTAAAAATATTGAAATACGGCTTAAGCCCTTTACAATCCCCAGCGGAGTCGCCACCTGTCGACACCGGGAAAAACTCGGTTCCTAACTATTTTCTACCCTTTATATTTCGCTATGTAATTTTATTTATCTTTCATAAAGGGTGAGTTTTTAGGAAAGGATAGACATAAATGTCGACAATTTGAAAAGATTTATTTTAATTATTGGGCTGAATTAGAATGAGCTGTCAGTTGGTATGAGTTTAAATGCTTGTACCAACTCAATCGAATTTTAGAAATGTTTTCGCAACGTGACCCATTATATGACTCCATTTAATTGGTCTGGAACCCGAGATTCATATAGTTTGGGGGACTTGCTTAAGCGAGGGGAAGGTGTTATGCACCCCCCGACTTTCGTGAAATACGGTTACCGCTACTTTTTTATTCCCCTAAGCATGAAAAGTGTGTGTGTGTGTGTGTGTGTGTGTGTTTTGAGCTTTGAAAAGGTGCTTAAGTGCTTAGAAAGTAGTGTTGTGCCTCTTTGAACCTATGTACAAAGGGTTTGATTTATATAAAAGTTCATTTTTTCAGACAAAGTATATAGAAGTGTTGTTTTGAAAAAAATGGTTTTCAAACCCTTCTCCAAATAAGAATCGAGGCCCTTTGATACTTCCATTTTAACTAGATTCAGCTTTGTTTTATTTTATTAAGATGTGAAGCATCTTTGACAGTATTGAAAACTATTATCTATAACGGTCCGACTCTTTGTGAGCATTAAAGACATCGAAATGAGCCGGAGCAACAATCCATGATTTCACTATTTCAGGGCCTTAAATTCGAATACCGTTTAAGGCCCAAGATTACATGTAAAATGGATTACAAATAGACTGTACAACTTAAACGAGTCCATCATGGGAACTGGATAGAGATCCATTGATTGGATCTTCAACCCTATGGTTCCTAGGGTCAGATAATATCATTTAAAAGCTTGCAAGATGTATATTTAAACATAATATATACATTTATCACATAACTTCGCTAAACAAGTGATTAATAGATTAAATCCTTGCACACGAGTAAACAAGCTTCCCGTTTTCCTCTAGATATAGATCTAGGATCATGTGGTTGCCAAATATTTACAAAACTAGAAAATAAACTAGATTTCTCTAGATCTTAGCCAATCTAGCTCCGGGGGTTAAGCTATAAAGCTTTTGGATCAATTAAATGCTAGATCTAGCTAGATCTAGTCAACAAACTTTAAATATTGACTATTTACACAAAATGAAAGGTTAAAACTGCGATTTAACCACAACCAAGTAATCAAACGGTCCAAGAACTCGTATTTACATGAGATTTGCAAACAAATGGCTAAAAGCTTCCAAGAACTCGATTTCAACTTGTTAAAAGTTGATATGACGAAGTTTATATGTATATATGTGTTTATAACTGAGATTTATAGAGTTTGAGACGAAGAAACGCTCCATTTATCTCTCTAGCCCTTGAATTTCACTTTCTAGAAACTTCTTCTCTCTCCAAAATCTGCTTAAAGTGAGATGGGGGTCTGATATTTAAAGATTCGGCCAGCCGCTAGTTTACCTACGGCTATACCTGGTGGGCCCTGTAGCCTCGAAGTTCGTTCCCTTAAGCGCTAAGATGTCTGTTGAGATGTCCGTATCTTATAATCCGGGAATCACTGGGTGATGTGTCATACCATTCCGGAAAGATCTTCCCGAGAGATAGGCAATTGCATTGGGCTTGACCTTTTCTGAATCCAGGAAGATGGATCCATGACCAGAATAGCATCTTCAAGTCTCCAAAGGCTGTCCGTGGGTTTATCTTGTGGTTTGCACTCGAGATTACTGCAATGATTCTTATGACCCTATCCACAGCTGGAAGATTGTTGTTTATGTTGTGTTGTCAACATTACATATTTTCCCTCTCAGGGCTGACTTCGGGGTTGATGCGGCTTTTGGCTGTCCCACGGGGATGTCTCCAGGGTTTTACTGTTGTACGCCAATTTTGTCTTTCCTCAAGGTTGTCTTTGAGGATTGATTTGATGTCCCACGGGGCTATCTCCAGGTTTGATTGTGGTTGTAGTCCTCCGGGGTTGTCTCCGGGGTGTAAAAGACAATTTTCCCTTCTTACATGGTTAGCAACAGACAAACAAAATTTTGAGTATCTACAATGATATATTAGAAAAAGATAACTACAAAAAAGTGTATACAAAATGATATGTCGAATATAACTTGTTTAGGGTTAATTGATGTATTGGTCACTACATTAAGAGTTGATTTTCATTTTGGTTACCGAATTTTTTTTTGTTACAGACTCATTACTATTCTAAAATAAGATTACAAATTGGTCATTGATTAACATTCTGTTTAAAAAAGTGAATGAAAGTGCTAACTAGACGAATGGTTAACAAGTGTTAATTATGTGGCAGGTGACGGGATCGAGTTAATTGATGTTTTGGTAATGATTTTTTTTGTTATATTCTCGTTATCGAAGTACCAAGAATATTACAAATTAGTGATTTTATAATTTTTTGTTTAAAATATTAACGAAAAATCTTACTTGGAAAACATTTGACATATAGATGTGGAGTATTTTAATGAGATAGCAAGTGCAGGTCATCTTGTAGAAGTAAAATAAAATGCTCACCAAAAAGAAAAAAAAAGATAAAGTCAGACTAATTATTTTAATACTCCATAATATTATATGAAGATAATTAAAATTTTAAGAAAAAAGGAACATAATTTTAAGAAACAAAAGCAATTAAAAATTAAACTTCATCTTCCTCGTCTAACCACGAATGACGGACTTATCAAGAAAATGGTGTTCTACACCTTATGTACATCAACTCTTTCTTTCATCATGGACCAAGTCGGAACTACAATCTCTCGCCAAAAATCTAATTTAGAAAATAGGTCCCTCTTATACCTCTGTATACTCACCGTAAAAGAAAAAAAACAGAGAAAAGAAGAGCGGCAAATTGACGATGACAACGTCCAAAGCTACTTCTTTCACTTTATAAGAGTAAAATAGTTTCTATTAAACCGATTTTTGTAGTAGTCGCCAGATCTGAGGAGATTTATTGGGCAAATTTTCTCCTTTATTTTGCAGTTTGGCTTGGTGTTTAGAAGGTTCCAAATTAAATATGATTTTGAAAAATTTATGGATTTAAATTAGCTATGACGTACTTTCTCTTCATACTTTTTAAAATATTTTTGGTACTTCGATAACGAGAATGTAACAAAAAAATATTTAGTAATCAAATTGAAAATTGATCCCTAATACAATAACCAAAACGTTTGTAACGAATGAATTGTTTGAGTTGTGATTATGGGGGACATAATCCTTGTAAGGAGGGAAGGATATAACGATCCAGAATTTTTGTATGTAATTTAAAATATTTATTGAATTAAATAAATATTTTAGTTGATGTGTTTATTGTTAGATAAATATTTGATTGATTTGATTATTTATTAGTTAAATAAATAATTCATGAGTTGTGGGGAAGTAACTTAATTAAGTGTAATATATTAATTAAGTTGGTATTTAGTAATTTTGTTTTTTGAAGTTAATTAAATTAAATGATTGTTGAATTAATTATTATATTTGCATAGTAGTACTATTCAATTAGAGAGTTGATAATGATTAAATGAGTTGTTATAATGTTGATTAATTGATGATTATATGATTTTATAAATTGTGCATATTTGATTACATTAAATGTATGGTTTACATTGTAATTTAATTAAAAGGTGAATTGTTAAATAATTATAATGTTGTTCTAATTTAATTTAGTAATTACATTGGATTTACCAATTTGTTAAATAAAATTATAATTTATAGTGAAAATTTAATTAAATTAATTTGTTAAGAGTGTGACAAGTGAACCATATTATAAAAAGAAATATTAAAATAAATTAAAAAGGGGTATTAATAGTGTTTGTCAAACATGGCCTTGAGGTTTGAATTTTTGTAACTGTTAAAACCTTTATTCTTATAACTGATATGGGTTATTATACGTATTATAATATATATCAGTTTATTTTCTAAGTTACGTAAATAGTATATCAGTTTTCTTCCTACACCTATTTGCAAACACAGAGTTGTGAGAGAGAGTGAAAGCTATTGAGAGAAGTTGTGTTCTTTGTGATTTGAGAAGGAAATAGAGAATTAACAAAGTTGTTATAATAATCTTTGCTAAGGTTAAGAGGAATCAAAAGGTAATCATCTCGTTCTATATTTTTAGTTGTTGTTCTTGAAGTTTTCTTCAATGTAAATGGTTTTGATGCATGATTTGTTGAGAGAATGGTTATATATGTGTTTTTGGTTGTAAGTAATATGTTATATAACATCTATAGATGAGTTTTCGGTAATTAAATCCATGAAACATGTTTTAAGTGAAGATTTGGATTGTTGTGGATGTATGTACAAAATGGCTTTGTTTGGAGTCTGAAATTGGTGGTCAAATCAAGCTAGAATGTGACGAATAATTTGTTTGAGTTGTGATTCTGGGGACAGAATCCTTGTAAGGAAGGATGTAACAATCCATAATTTTAAATTATAATTTAAAATATTTATTAAGTTATATAAATATTTTAATTGATGTGTTTATTGATCGAATAAATATTTATTTAAGGTGTTTTGATTTGATTATTTATTTGTTAAATAAATAATTTATGATTTAAGAAAATTGATCATCTTGAGATAATATTCTCATTTTATTTAATAATTAACTTAGAGAGTTTATAATGATTAAATTAATTATTATAATAATATTTAATGTGAATTTGTAATTAAAATGATGTGTTAGTTGATTAAATAAAATTATAATTATAAAGAAAATTATAATTTTGTTGTATTGATTTATGTGGTGAATTAATTTAATAAATTGTTATTAGAATTAATTAAAATGAATATTAAAATTTAATTAATTAAAGTGTGACCATAAACTATACTATTAAGGAGTTATTAAAATAAGTTAAAGGAGATTAATTCAGTTTTGCCAAACAAGGCTTAATGCATATTAAGTCATTAATTTAAATATGTTTTACCAAACAAGGCATAAGGATTTAATTGATTAAATTTTAAAATAGTTAGCCAAACAAGCCTTATGGCTTTTGATTTTTAAAAATAAGATAACTGATATTAGTTATACATATAATTATATTATATAATTAATACCTATATTATTACCTATACGTGTTATATTTTAGTACGTAAGTTAGAATAAAGAAGAAAAACACAGAAGAAGAAAAAGAAGAGAAATTGAGAGAACTTGAGAGAATTCTAGAGAGGTTTGAGAGAAGAATTGGGGAAAAGAAAGCTTGTTGATCAAAAGGGAAAGTTATCATCTTCTAGAAAATAAGGTATCATCTTACCCCTTTAAATTTCTTTAAAGTTATAGTTTTATTCTCTGCCAAAACTTTCTGTAAAAACTTTATGAAGGTTAAATTATTTGTGTTATATAGTTTCTATGTGATAACTAGTTGTTATGAAATTGTTTGCATAAGTATATATATGAGTATAGTAAATGAATTCATGTTATGTATGTATTTTGTGAAGGAAATCATATTACAGTGAATTGGTATGAATATATATATGAATATGGCTTAGTTTAAAGTAAATTTGAGGTTTAATTCTCTGTATAATATATAAACTGACTATTGAATTCGAAAGAGGATGAATAATCATAAGCATAGTATGTTGAATTAACTGTTTTGGTTGAAAAACAAAATTACAGTGATGATTTTCACTGAAACTTTCAAAAAGTGAAGTTTGAGCAAAAATAGTGAAAATTAATGGTTGTAATTTGGATGTTTATGTTGTTTAGATGGCTAGAAACACGTTAGAAAACATTAGATTATGTTTCTGTAAACCTATTACACCTTGGGTAGGTTGGTATGGTTGTTAGAAAGGAGTTTGGAGGCCTAATTTGGCTTTCAGTAGTGTTCTAGAGCTTAAATCAAAAAATCACAGAAGGGACCCTCACCCCGACGGGCCCCCCAATACAAAAACCCCCACCCTGGCGGGGGGGAGGGGGGGGATATTCTGCCTAGCCAAAATTTTGAAAAAAAAATTGACCGGACATAGTTTACTAAAATGAGCATAAATTTTTCATATGAACTCCGATTGATGCGATTCAAGATGATTCGAAACGAGGAAGAATAGGCCTATAACTTTTATTCTTTAAGTTTTTCAATTTGAAATCTTTATGAAGGGTCAAAATGGCCATCGTTAGGACTATTGTGTATTTAGAGGCAATCAGAGGGCGTCGGGATGCGCGAATGCAAGTGCAATCCTTTGTGTATTAGTATAACCTAATGATAACATGTTGGACATATAATAGGATGTTGTATCAAGTTTTTAATGTGTATGTGGTGCAATGACATGATCACTTAAGTAGTTGTAATAAAGCTAAATAGTGATGTTCATGAAAAGATGTGATGTTATTAGTGAGCTATATGAAGCTAACATTAGTGTAACTAATGTGTATTGTGAATACATATGGTATGTGTAGGACTTGTGGTGAACGTGAGTAGTGATTGTTTAACCTACGCATGAGGCAAGTTTTCCTAACTCTAAACTTTATTTGAGCAAGTTTTTCTAACTCTAAGCTTTCTTTGTGCAAGTTGCTTAACCCTAATTATATCGTGCAAGCTCCTAAACCTTATCTCTTGATATTGAGCCAATCTTTAACTTGTTATTTAGCATGTAAATTTCTACATTCTAACACACTAATGTTGAACAAGTTTTATCATTCAACTTACTATTTGTTATGCATGCTTAAGACTCAACTCTAAATAAGGTTTTAACCTTAGCTTAACATTGTTCAAGCAAGGTATGTTACATTATTCAATACCTATGCTCTTAGATTATTCTTAAAGCATGACCTTAGTATACAATGTTGATTCGGTTATGATTTATTCTATAGCACAATGTTATTACATTTTTATTCAACTAATCCTTAGTTGATGTTCGTAAACTCTAAATTACCTTGAAATTTATCCAAACCAAACTTACTTTGGTGTGGACTAAGTATTCTAAATCTTTGAGATGAACAACCCTATTATAGGGGATAACTTACGCATAGCGTTAAAATGTTTGTGCACAATACATTGTACGAAGGGCTGATCCCCCTAAGTACGAGGAGTCCTTATAGTCTTACGACTGTTAAAGTTTAAGTTGAAAGATTACTTACAACTATGGACATAATTCGTGGTCTTTTGACCCTCAGTTATATATTTCAAGTTATGTTCCTGATTATTATTGATGAAGTACTTTATTCATTTCTATTTAGCCTATTCATTTGGCAGTTGATATGATGTTTATTCATTATTATTCAAGTGAGTTTTGTTTGCTCACTCTTGCATATATACACTCATTACAGCTAAAGTTGAGAAGGTCGATGAACCTACAACTAGCAAAGGAAAGGGAAAAATGTACAAGTGATGAAGACTTGTAATTTAATGACTTTTATGTTAATAAACTTTATATTTAATGATGTGATGTAATTATTTTATCTTTGCACTTGATTGATGTTAAGGTTAGACAACCTGGGATATTTTTTTGTATTTAATGATGTAACCCTTTTATAGGGAGGATTTATGGTTTAAATGTTATTTTATTTGGGTAGATAGTATGAATGTATGGAAAGTGAACACCAAGTCTTAGGGGAATGAAGTACCCAGATTTGGGGGTGTCACATAGAATCTGTAAATTGTTAGTGGTTTATGTTAATATGTTAAGAAACAAAAAATAACGCAAGTTGAATGAATTAATTTGGTTAAGAAATGAATTTGTAGCGAATGCATTCGCTAAACATGTTAAAACATGAAAATTTAGTATAAACATGAGTCTTGGGTCAAAATTTGGGTTAGTTAATGTTTTTGTAAATTGTTGATTCTTTGGTATGTTGTAGTTCTATGAATTACGAATCCATAGAATCAAAAACAAACTAATTTGGATGTGTATAGCTTAAGCTACGAAGATTAGAATGAGAAAAAAGGTCAAAAATAGCAAGAATAGTAAACTGCTAATTCTGGTTCTGCTAATAGGCCCAGCTACACTGTGTCCTAAGTCTATTGGGGTGCAGCTGCTCTCTTGGGCGCAACTGCTCTCTTGGGCACAGTTACACTTTTTCCAAGGCTTATTTGGGTGCAGCTGCGCTCATGGAGTGTCAGGTGTGATTGTTTTGACCTCCGTTGATAAAACGGCCATAACGTTTTCATACAAACTCCGATTGAGACGATTCAGGATGATTCAGAAAGCTAACGAGTAGACCTACAACTTTAATTCTTTAAGTGTTTCGATTTGAAGTAGGTAACAGGGGTCAAAATGGCAATCTTTGGGACTGATGTGAATTCGGAGGCAATCGGAGGCGTCGAGCATGCACGTGTGCAAGTGAAGTCCTTCTGACGATAAAAGATATTGTTCTAAGTTATAAAAAATGAATATTATAAATTATAATGATGCTTAACATTAATAAATGATGTATTAGATAAGTTGTATAAGCATACTAAGCATACACAAAAGAGACAAATCGAACGTGTGACGAATGAACGTCGAAACGCCGTGACAAGTGTTAATGAACGTAAAAAGTGTTTCAATTCAATTGAAATGAACATTATAAGATATGGAATTGGATTAATATAAAAATAATAAGGAGTCCTCATAAGACTTAAACACTTGAATGAATTTCGAGTATGACTAAGAAGAAATATATTATTGATTAACAAGTTATATTTGATTGAAACTCAATGCTATAACAGTTGTGAATGTGATTTGGATGCAAAAGTCTTATGTTATATTTTAGTGATTTTTCAAATTTGTGTTATGTGGTTGATTAATATGGTTAAACCTTAAGTTAAAGGTTATAACTTAACTAAGATGAGAATTGAATCTATGATAATAATGTGTATGTAGCTAATTGATGTGATAATCCTAATGGTATGTGTAGGATATTGGAGTACATGAGTTGTAATTGTATAACTTATGCAAGAGGCAAGTTCCCTAACCTTTGATACTTTAATATTCAGCAAGGTTTACTTTTTGCTGTCATGTTATACTTATGCAAGTTCTCTATCTCTAATCTCTTATTAAGCAGTTAAGTTGTTATTGTTATGCAAGTTTCCTAACCCTATTTTTACGATTATGCAAGTTTATTGAAGTTATTATTCAATTGAGCAAGTTCTCTAACTTTAATCTTTCATTATGCAAGTTCTTGTTCCTAACTTGTTATTGTTATGCATATTCTTTAACCCTAATTTATTGTTGAGCAAGTTAATTAATCTTTGTTTCTTCATCCCAAACGAGATTGCTTTGGTTATTCAAAGTCTGTACTATTGTCAAAAGCTTGTTCTTGTTGAAAAACATTTGTTCAGCTAAAATTAATTGTTTTTCAATCTCTGATCACCAATGTCATTGCACTATCTTACATTGTTGTACCGAACTCTTAGTTGACCTAGTGATTCTTTATTGATTCAACAAATCCTTAGTTGATGAATGTTCTAAACTCTAAATTACCCTTAAAGTTAGTCCAAACCAATCTTCCTTTAGTTTACTTATGAATCTGTACAGTTTTAAGAGTGTATAGTCGATGACTAATACTTGTTCAATGATATCCTATCTCTTATTGATACATTGGCATAATTTGATTGTAACCAAACTCTTGAATAGTTATTGATCCCTACTTGATTCAACCAGTACTTGGTTGATGAGCGTTCTAAAGATCTAGAATTCCTTCGAAGTTAATTTTAAACCAAACTTCCTTTGGTACAGAACCTAATTATCTAAGCTGAGATGAACAACCCTATATCAGGGGATTGTTTGAGAGCTACACAATAGCGTTAAAATGTTTGTGCAATATATAGTACAAAGGGATGATCACCTTGAGTACGAGACGATGGTCCATATAGTCGTTTAGACTGTTAAAGGTTACAGTAGAAACGCTTGTTAACCTAGGATATAGATGATGATTATAGTCTTTTAGAGCGTTAAAGGTTAAAGTAGAAATACTTGACAACCTATAACATAGTTCGTGGTCTTGTGACCCTCAGTGTATTCCTTTGATGTTGATATCTGTTGTTTACTTGAAAGTTCACTATTCCTTTGAACTAATAACTTTTGAATTAGAGTTTATTATTCCGGTAAGAGTACTTTACCATTGAAAGCTCAGTTAATTGTTGTTCAGGAGCATTTTACCGACCTTCACGTGGGCCGAAGGCCTGATACTAGAAGGGGTTTTATGAGCCCATTGGGTCGAAGCCCATGGAGAAGCTGGAGGTATTCAGGTTTGTCATCCGAGTCCTTTGGGTTGGAGCCTTACCTTAGTGTATGGTGTTCGGGGTTGGGTTCTCGAGTCCTTTGGGCCGAGGCTCAGACCCAATGGTGAGTTCAGTTGGGTTGGGCCTGTGCAGTGGGCTATCTTGCGTGCAGAGTCTGGAGTCCTAACCATATTTGAATAAGGTAACTCCAAAGGTATTGTTTGGATTGGATTCCACTTCCACCTTTTAAGGAGATTGTGTTGGACCCGAATTATGGTAACTAATATAATTAGAAGTCCTAAACCGACTCGGAGAAGGATTCTAGGGTGATGATAGTACTATAAATACAAGGCCAGGGTTACAATTAACAAGTAATACATCTTTGAGCACTAAACACTTACGCCTCCATTGTTAAACCTTGTGAACAGCATGTACTCATTCTCACATCGGAGCTATCCCCCGGCGGCACAAGCCGTCAAGCTTCGCGTGTGATCTGTTACTATGTAGGTTCAAGCGCGTGGATTGTGTGATTGGATGCACCGATGATACTTGGCATTAACATTGGCGCTAGAAAGAGGGCTTTAGTGTTCTTACAATCACAACCGTCTTTTTCGGTAGCAGGCCATGGCGAGCAGGGAGAACAGTGCCTCTGCCCAAGAGAAGGTGAAGACCCACCCCACCACACTGGTGAGGGGGTCGGTGAAGGATAGATTGGGTTCTAGAACTCAGGGGGGTCAGGAAGAACCGGCCCCTTCCCTTTGGCGTAAACTCTTCCACGATAGCCAACACACGCCCAACTAGGGGAGTCGGGCCGATGAAAACCATTCTCGGGAACTCGTGGGGGCAAAGAAGAGAACGAGGAGAAGGCAGCCGAGATCAGCGAGAGTTTATTTTGCAGAAGAAGATGCAACAGAACAAAGATGTCATGATGGCCTTGCGTCTTCAGCAGGAGGCATCTACTGTTCGAACAGTAGATGGCAAAGATGGCTGGAGAGCAGGAGGCATCCTCAAAAAGACGCAGGCATCGGAGCCAATCCCGGTCACCTCGATGAGGAGAGGCTAAAAGAGAAAAGAGTAGACCCAGAAGTCGTTCCCGAGACGGCAGAAGCCGAAGAAAGAGACGTTAAGTAGATCGGCGATCAGAACATCCGGGCAGGTTGGGACAGAGGAGGAGGGACGAGTCTCCTGAATACGGGATGGACAGACACAGATCGTCCCCTCGTAAAGAGGAGTCCAACCCCCTCGCTCAAAGGGTCGCAGAGTTAGAGAAGTTACTGGAAGTAAAGAGTTCATTGGGAACACCTTCGGCTTATATAGGCTCCCCTTTCTCGCCCAAAATCAACCATGTAACGGCCGGCCCCAAAAAGAAGATGCCTTTGATGGAGACATATGATGGGCTGGGAGATCCCTATGATCATTCAAATGGGTATGACAGGTTGATGACCTACTACGGTCATTCAGACGCTGCTAAATGACATATGTTTGCAACAACCTTGAAGAAGAATGCCCGGGAATGGATGGGGACCTTAGCAGCTGTATTAGTTAACTCTTGGAATGACCTTCGGGAGAAGTTTCATGCTCGGTTCAGGAGTAACAGAAGGTGAGGAAAGATTACTGTTTCCCTCATGCAGGTTCGACAGAAGTCAGATGAAAGCCTAGGCCAGTACGTTAAGAGGTTTTGGGAGGCTGTGGGTTCGGTAGCAGAGTTAAAATCTCCACAAGCCTTGGGATTTTTCACAACTGCTCTGGATATCGGGAAATCGAAGAAACTGATGAAGGATCAGGTGATCAATCCTCCGACGGACCTAACAGAAGCTTTCCATCGAGCCGAAAGATTCATAACGATTGAGGAGGCTATGGGGATCTTCAAACTGCATTCCCAATTTTATGAGAAGTCTAGAGATCGGGACAAATAGACTTATCAGTGGTCGGACAACCAGGGGAGGTCGGATAACTCTGGAAAGAAAAACTATAACGGTGGAGGTTCAGGGAGTGGCCGACCCCCTTTCCTGAACAGAAGTGTCAACAAAGTCTACACCACCCTTAACACAGATCGGGCAAAGATACTTGAGGAGATGCAGAACAAACCCTTTTTGAGCCATGTTCGACTCACCTGAAGCCCGGTAAGAGAGGGCGGGATAAATACTGTGAATACCATCAGAGCCGTGGGCATACGACGGAAATGTGTAACAATCTGAAGGATTTGAATGAAAAGAATGTTTAGAATGGACAGTTAGTACAGTATGTGGTTGGTCGGGAAGGGTCAGAGGAACCTCAAGAGGAGAATAGAGGGTCAACTCGGGAAACGCAGTCACAACTGAATCCACAACCCCGAGGTGTGATTGATGTAATTTTAGGCAGTTCGATGGGACGTATGACCGATAAAAAGAGGAGTGGACACCTCGAGGCCGTACTATCGGTGGCAGGCTCTTCACCAAGAAAGGCCCAAGCCTATTCTTCTCTTATTCGAGCGACGTCGAACACCTTCTCCATCTCCATCACCCAAGTCTGAGCTTCGATTGGGTTTATGGAACCCTTAAATTCTGGCGGTCCCACCGCCTTAAAGTCCTTAAACGTGGTATTTGGTGGAGCTTGTGGTTGATTATTAATTGCCCCAGCCAAAAGGTTCACCAACTGCTGAACAGGATTAGCATTGGCGTCAGTGTTGTTCATTGGTTCTTCTTGTGCTTGCTGAAGGTTTTGTCTTCTTCCAGGCGGCATATTTCTATTACGCTTATTAGGTCTTTATTCAATCTTTTAAACATTTAAGACTTAACTAAAACATTTAATCATAACTCACTTAACACATCAATTCAAATAAACTCTGACATTCTCATTTAATTCAAAAGTTTTAACATCAATAGATAGCATCACTGCTATTTACATCCACTATCCCGAGATAAAGAATCTACAGGATTTAAAACATCAAAATATTCCTTTGTTTATAAACACATCGGAATTTACATCATTAACTACCAAATAGTTTTCACATTATTAAACTAATACTATCACTGTCTGTTAAGGCGCTGAATAGCCTTGCTACGTTCCTCTTCCATGATGCGAGACATCATTCTGCGATCTAGCATATATGATGGTAGATCCTAAAACTGGATTGGATACTTCCTAACACGATCTTGGACTGCATCCATTGCATTTTGTAGTGTAGAGTACGTCTCCTCAAGTTTAGCCTTCTTCGCACGGCGATCATCTTCTGCAAGATCAGCACGACGTGACTCTCATACCCAAGCCTTCCTCTGCTATGGCAAGCCTTTCTGAACTCTCTTTTAGATCCTTCTTCAACTTTTCTATTTCTACGGACTTATCCTCGGTTTGACCCTTCTCGTGAACCAGATCCCACTCCACGTTTCCTAAACGTGTGTAAAGAGTCACAATCTCCCTATCCCTCTGCTCAATAGTAATCTGCTGACTAACCGCCCGCTCAGTCAGATCCCGGACAGTATCCTGTAACTCAATGTTACGATCATAAAGTGCATCATACATCTCAGCATCAATGGAGTTCGGTGGGAACTCCTCTTCTTCCTCTTCTTCCTCAGGATCCTCCTCTAGATCAGTCTCAGGCCATGCTCCTGACCAACAACAGTGATCAATGGAGATGGCTCTCTTTGTACCAGCTGTTCCCTGACGACATGAATGTCTCGGGCCTCCTCCTCTGTAGGTACTCGGGGTTCCTCCTCCCCAGCTCGACTAGCTCCTCCACCATCCGACATCCTGACAACAAAATTTTAAGTTTTAGTTACTAATCCGTGCTAGCGAACACATAGATTAACACATAAGCACATAAAGTCTTTTATTATCTTCAATGAATTTAGAAATTCATTTCTTATAACTCGATAAGAGTTTACCACCACTATGTTCTCAATCTCCTACAAGGCTACTACCTAAGGTTGTTCCCCCACCTAAGGTTCATAACCTACGGCTTTGATACCAACCTGTGACACCCCCAAATCCGGTACTTCCATTTCCACAGGATTTGGTGTTCACTGTACAAACATCATCTATCTATCTACCCATAAATAAATGCAAACCATGCAATAGATAGAATAAATAATAAACCTCCCTTTATGGGGTTACATCAACTGCATAATAAATAAATCTCAGGTTACTCTAACCTTAAAACATCTGTGCGAAAACATAAACAAATAAGTCTTAAGTAACATCAATTCTAATCATCATTACATAACCACAATAATAAAAAAAGTCTTCATTACTTGCTAATCTTGCCCTTGCCCTTACAAGTGGAAGTTTCATCTGCTCTTTCGTTCTTAACTGCAATGTTATAATTACGCAAGAGTGAGCACGATTGTCCACAAGTATAAAAATATAACAAATGACTAATAATAACATCCGAATGAATTAACAACTTCTGATAAAAAGGCTCAACTTTTGAATCAAGAATGAATAACAAGAATCAAAAGAACTTCTGAGGGTCATACGACCTTGAACTATGTCCTAGGTTGTCAAGTGTTTATACTTGAAACCTTTAACAGTCATAAGACTATGGACTCTTCTACTCGCACTTAGGGGGATCACCCTTAGTACCATCACGTGCACAATATCTTAACGCTTAACGCATAAGTAATCCCCTATCTGGGGTTGTTCATCTCGATTTGACATTAGAGTCCGCACCAAAGGAAGTTTGGTTTGGATAATTCATCAAGGGTTCTGAAATTTAGAACGCTCATCAACTATGGACTAGTCGAATCAATAAGGGTTCGCTAGTCTAACAAGGTTTAACAATAACTGATAATTAACTTAGATAAAATCTCAAAAGTATACAATAGAATAAGTATTGTATAACAGCATCATGCTTGAAGGATTAATAAGCTTTAATATACAAAATGCAGACTTAATCAATAATAATGAGAATTTGCTCGATGTAGAAACGTTGAAATTATCAACTTATAATGATAACAAGTAGGGTTAGGAAACTTGCCTCGTGCGTAGATTACACGTTAATAAAACTCGTTCTTTGATTAAAATCCTACATATCATTCATGTTCACAATACCAATCAATTATCACGTAATAAACATCACAAGTTTATTCTTTGTCTAACTCGAGTTCATAACTATACTTAGTCAATTACTACACTTATTGCCAAAAAAAAAATTAATAAGACTTCACGACAATAAGCTAACTATGCATTTGATCATTCAATTTACACGTAATTGTGTTATGGACATGTTAAGAATTTATTATAACACTTCATTATATGTCTAACAAGTTTTTATAATCATTAGACTAAGTTACTAACACATTTCTATACTTGAACATTGAAAAAAATGCATTTTTGGACATTCTGCTAAGTGGTATTTGTATTTCACTTTTATCTTTGGTCTTGGCCATGGCTGCTGACAGGTAGTGGTGAAAAAATGTATAATGTGTATGAGGAAATGAACTAGGAGGTGGCGCCGCGGCGCGACACTCCAGACTCTGAATTTCCAGTTCGCGAAGAACACAGAATTCAACGAAATAAACACTACATAATCATTAATTTCACCAAATTACACATACCCACATGTTAGAAATCATACATAATCATTACCCAACACTTGTAGAGTGATTTTAACCCATTAAAACACATAATCACATAATTAAATTATGCAAATTGTACTGTTCTTGATGTTCTTGAAGTGTTGAACATAAATTCCTAAAATTCAACGCCACGGATTCGTTATAAAACCAAATCCAACCATTCAAATTTTGTTTTGTTTGTTTTAGCATGCATAATCACATATAAGTGGAAATTTTATAGAAAATTTATGGTTGACATATTAAAATTACGTATAAGGGACATATGGCCATATAACATACTCTGTAATCACGTACTGTGAAATTTTATAAAACTGATGATATGGTATCATATAAAATACATATTAAACATCCTATCGTGACATAAAATCATGTATATAACTACATAGTCAATACACTTTCCAACCACAGAGAATTTTACAGAAATTGGAGAGCCATATTATATAAAACTAAATGACGTAGAAAAGAATTGGGTTAAAGGATTACCCAAGCGTAGAATTAATAGAAGATGAATTCCTTCTCAGATGACTCTCACAAACCTCTCAACAATCTCTGAATTCCCAACTCTTTCTCTGTATCTCTCTCTGTTATGCTTTCTAGACTTAGGAAAATTAATGAAGAAGAAAGAAGAAGACGTAAACTAAATAAGGAACAACTGACGCATTGGTGGTCAGTTACCCAGTCAAGGGTTAACTGCCCCCAATTCCCTTTAGGGCCATGTTTGGCTAGCTAGAATAGGTTTCAAAAATTATTTAATTTAATAAAATCTTATCATATAGTTTAAATAATGTCACACCCATTTTAAAATAAATTCAATATCTTATTTAATTAATTTTAAATAAAATATAGTAAATTCTCATTAATTCACATAGTCTCATAATTAAATTTCTCCTTTAATAACAATGTCAAATTCTTAAATCTCTAATTAATAATTAAATTAATTAAAAAATAACATTAAGCTTATTAAATATTTCTTTTAATATAATAAGCTCACATAATCACATACTTGAATAATAAAATTCTCCACATTAATTTAATACATATAACACATATAATTAAATTAATCTACCACAACTTCATCCATTAATTATTTAATCTAATAATTAATTCATCGAAAAATATTTATTCAATCCGATAAATATTAAAAATTAAATTACAAAATCTCGGTTGTCACATCTTTCTCCTCTTAAAAGGATTTGGTCCTCAGAATCACAACTCAAACAATTTGTCCCGTTACAGGAGTTAAGCAGTTATGGCAGTTATAGCAAGAATATAAGAGACACAGTGTTTTAAGTGGTTCAGATAACTTAAAGCTCCTACTGCACTCTTCTACTCCTCAAGTAGGAAATCCACTAAGGATATCTTTACACTTTCTGAATCTCACAGATTCCTTCAAGACCAGTAGTCTTGGAACTTCTTAGTTCACTTTTGAACTCTTCAAGTCCAGCACACTTGGTACTTCTCAGATCACTTAGAAATCTTCAAGTCCTTCTGACTTGGAACTTCTTACTTCACTTAATAGTAGTTGAGTTCTTGTGTGGTGCTACTCAGTTGCCGTTAAGCTTGTGTTCGAAAGAACTGAGTAGTTGAGCAAGCTTTCTTCTTCAGATCGTAGAGTTGAGCGTTAAGTGTTCTTCAGGGTTTTTGTTCAATGCTTTCTTAAATCTTTTCATCTGCTGATGTTTTGCATATATGAGGCCTTTGAAATGTATCCGTTGAAGACATCCGTTGAAGCATTAAATGCGTTTGACATTTCTGAACTTTGATGGTGACTTTTTGCACAACTTATGATATGCAGTCTGGCCCACTGACACAGCAGACTGTTGTCTTACCTAACACGTGATAAGGTGTTTTCTGTTGACCCATAGTCCTTTCCTTCTTCAATACGTTTCTTTGTTATATACTAAGGATGATTGTTGTGACATTGGGACTCCCGAGGACTTCAACGTTTATAACCCATTCCATATTTGTTGTGATTTATTCTTTGAACAAATGGACAAGGCTTGATGCTTCTGACACAGACAAATGAAGTTCTACGATTCTGATTGTGGTGTCTTGCCACCTTGGTACTTGATCTGATACTAGTAAGCGAGAACACTATGTTTTCTCTTAATTACTAGCACAGTACGATCTTTGCTTGCTTGACTTGCAAACTCTACGCTTCCGAGAGCACACTACGATCTCTGAGTTTGCTCAGCAAACATATGGATCACTCTACGATTCCATTAGAGACCCTTCAAGGTAGACACACTACGATTCTCGATGCTTTACGATCCTGCCTTGGCTTCTGCAATATCTTGATCAGCTTGATAGACTACGATACTATTGAAGCCTATCTATTACATCTCAAGATATAGATCAACCTAACAACTTTGATCTTTTCATCTACACATTTATTAACAAAATGATAAACATTAATAGCTAAGATCAACCTAACAATTTTGATCTACCACTAAATCCTTGTATATACATTCCTTTAAGGACTTTATACATAATCATGAATATTTACTTTTGATAAGTGGATTTTATATACGCGAATCAGTGTCTATTTCATGCTTATTTGTTGCTAATTTTTTGTGTTCATGTTCATTTTTACTTATTTTATGTTATTTCATGTGTATGATGGTTGTTGTGGCATTTAAAGTGTATTTGGAGTCAAGTGGGATGATTTAGAGTCAATTTGGTGCACTTTTGGAAGGATTCATGAAGCAAGAGAAGTGGGTTAATAGAATAGAGGCCACCGCAAAGGTGCTTATTTCGTTTATAAACCCCGTGGGTATGGAGTCTTATACGCTTTTGACAGAAAGGATGCCCGCCGGGGGGTCTCGGTTGGAGAAGACTCCTGTTGCTTGCTGAACTTTGATGGGAGTTGGTTTCTAGCATTTGAATAGCTTATGGATTCTATTTAGCAGAGAATTCGACTGGGACTTTGTGTGTTGGACATCTACTACTCAATTAACAACGAATTCAATAAGAGAGATTTTCAAGACTTATGATTTACAAAGATTAATCTGAGTTTTTCTAAGCAAGCTTTGGAGGAGTATTTCGAGGAGATTTTCAAGACGATTGCAATTTTAGGCTACGTGAAGGGTGTTGTTCAATATTCTTCATCTTAGGTTATTATTTGTAATTGAAAGAATATTTTCTATGATTTATTCAGTGTTTATTTCGTTTATGATGAACTAATTCACTTTTTAGGCTTATGATGGATCTTTGAGTGAATCTATGATTTTGTAAACTTTGATTTCCAGTTTAATAATCTATTTCCAGTTTATCTATATTGATTTGAGCTTGAATTTATGAATTGCCTGATCAACAATTCTATGTTGATTTGTATGGAATCAAGAGAGGATATTCAAATCTAGACCTAGTTATACAACAAAAAAAGGGGCTTCGGCAACAACCGATTTTCGTTGCTAAAAGTGTCAAATTTCGTTGCAAAAGGGTTTTAGCAACGACTTTACTTTCGTTGCGTCTTTCGTTGCGCAATGAGCGTTGCTAATTGTTCTGCAACGAACGTTTTTTATCGTTGCCAAAAGTAATATATTTTGCAACAAAATTTGGCTTTCGTTCAGAGACATCGATCCTTTAGCAACAAAATGTATTGTTGCAGAAAAATTAAAATTTTGTTGGTAAAAACCCCATTTCGTTGCAAAAGCCTGCTAATTGGCAACGAAATGAACTCTTTTTTTTTTTGCAACGACCATGTATTTTCATTGCAAAAAATGGGGCTTCAGCAACAACCGATTTTCGTTGCTAAAGGTGCCAAATTTCGTTGCAAAAGGGTTTTGGCAACGATTTTACTTTCGTTGCGTCTTCCGTTGCGCAATGAGCGTTGCTAATTGTTCCGCAACAAACGTTTTTTTTTCGTTGCCAAAAGTATATATTTTGCAACGAAACTTGGCTTTCATTCAGAGACATCGATCCTTTAGCAACAAAATGTATTGTTGCAGAATAATTAAAATTTCGTTGACAAAAACCCCATTTCATTGCAAAAGCCTGTTAATTGGCAACGAAATAAACTCTTTTTTTTTTTGCAACGACCATGCATTTTCATTGCAATTGATACCATTTTGCAACGACATTTTTCGTTGCAATAAATTATGAAAATTGTTGCCTAAGCTTGCTTTCGTTGCGGAATGTAAACTTTTTAGCAACAATTTTCGTTGCTGATAATATTATTTGGCAACGACATTATGCTGAATAAGCAACAAAAATGTTTGTTGTTGGCTATTTTTCAATAGCAACGAAAGTCGTCGATTAGCAACGACATTATATGTTGTCGTTTCTTTATATGTGAAACGAAAGTTGATATGATTTGCAACGATAAAAAATGTTGCCTTTTATTTTAGTATTAGCTACAATATCCTCTCCATTGTTATTAGGTTAATTTTTTGTTGTCAAATATTATATTTTTAATTGCATTAGCAATGAAAATTTGTTGCTATTTAGTATACAAAATTGTTGCTATATTAAAACTTGTTCAAAACTTTGGTGACGAATTATATCATTGCCAAATCAAAATTTGACATTTTTTTTGTGTACCTAACTGGCTCAATGTCCCCATAGCAAATAATGGCAAAAATACAAAAAACTAAAATATTATTAGCTTAATAAAATCATCCACTACATAATCATTCATTTTCTTTACAATTAACCATCAAAAGCTACCACAGTTCTTCAATCAAAGTATATATCTACATATAGAGAGAGTACACTTCATAATTTTGTCCCTTGTCTTCCGTAAACGTAGCACAAAAATTTGATACCCAGTATTGTAAGGCAGGTCGTAGAAACAGTCTTCCTGCACATATTTAAAAATAATAGCAAGTCAGGAAAATAGAGCAAATAGGTCACCAGAGGTACTTAGTGCCAAAATCAATACACAAAGACAGTAGAGTTGCTACGTGGTACTAATGTACACTGTATTGCTCATAAGCAGAAAAATACAAATAGGCAATCACAATATCATTTTCTACAAATCCAAATAGAAAAAGAACCTTCAGTGCAACTATATGATTGCTCTGTTACAAGAAAAAATTAGAATCTTAATCGGCCATTTCATGAATTAATTTCAATAAGCATAGTGGTAAACATATTTTCTGCTATAAGACTTGTAGATTATTATTATATGTTGACCTCAAGTCAAAATTCAGTCACATTCAACAACCACAAGCATCACACAATCTTAAATACCATCACACAATCTTAAATAACAATGTTTAGATTTCTATATAGAAAGGACAACAATTATGAAAAAGTTGAGGCTATCAGTCAATATGGAAAAACTTTTCTTGAGACGACAAATTTCCATATAATATATGCCCCAAAGATGCTACCTATAATCACAGACGTCATAGATTTATTTACCAAGAATTCAACATGTTGCAGCAGACATTGGAAAGACACATTTATTGATAACTTGGAAATTTTCAAGTGGTAAGGGCAAAACATACCCAGGTCAGCGAGATAAGCTCCTCCCCTTCATAATACACATATTATTCCTTCAACAGAACATAATGGACTAGTGTCTATAACTAATTCAAGCATTTAATGCCTAATATCCTAAAATAACTAAGCAAGTCATGTACAGTAAATGAATTTCAACTCCAAACATAAATTCTACAAGTTCATATGCCATAGTTGCTTATAAATAAAACAATAAATATAAGTACCGGAGAGAGAGAGAGAATGGTTTAGGGAAGTACCACAGCATGTGGTTGAATGCTAGTGTGAATTGAGGTGAATAGCTGATATAGTGCGTCATTCTGCTCAAGCCTCAGTCAAAGTTAGCACCAGCGAACCCATAAATATCAAAACCGAAAAATAGAATGAACAAATAGGTCCGGCAGATGCTCGTGTTCGACATCTTAAGGATCAACTAATCAGGGGAAGGGTTTATCTTTCCCTTGCAGCTACCAGAAACAATCCACACTTTATAAGGGAACTCCGATTACAGATGAAGGAAGTTCAACGAGCACTCGGGGATTCAACCAAAGATTCTGAGTTGCCAACAAAGTAAGAATTTTCTCTTTCTGTGAATTATGTTGTCATCTGTCCATAAATTAGTTCTGTTATGATGCGTATTAGAATTTCGTTGGTCTCCAGTTTCTTGTCAAATAATTTTGTTGTCAAGTATTGTTCTTGCCCAATTTAATCTATTATTTTAACATTTAATTTATGCTTTCTGTATTAGTGCTTGTGATAAGTTGAAGGAAATGGAGCACACATTGGTCAAAAGGGAAGCAAATTCAAGATGATTGTGTTGCTGTGGTAAAGAAACTTCGAGCTATTCTTCACTCAACGGAAGAGCAGCTCCGAGTCCACAAGTGCAAACTGTGGCAGACCGAATGCCTGGCAACATAAAGCATGCAAAAGAAAGGTCATACCACTTGCAACTGAAATTCACAGAATGTACAAGCTTAAAACAGTTTGGACAATTTTTACGAGAGCTATTAGGATGCAGTTGAGGAATATGAAGCTTCTATTTGTACCTGATATCCTCCAATCAAACGCAGAACAATGCAAGCATTTGCGAAGTCAATGAGCCAAATTATTCGTAGAATCCAAATCCAGTAAGGAGATTCCCTGGAGTAGAATTTCCAAAGGCCGCATAGCCAAACCCTCCACAGCATAGGTAAAAAAATGTTGTAATAATGGTTGATATTGTTGAGGCCCTCTTCATGGTGACTTTTTCTTGTGGAGGCGATCTCAAAGTATGCTTCACAATTAGGATGTTTTACCAATTTATTTACCATCATACAATATATTCTCATTTTTATATTTACAAATCTTGTCAAAAGCAGCACTGCTCTACCTGTACATCGAGAAGGATTAACGAGAATGGGAAGGCAAAAGCAATTGATCCGAGAGCTTGAGAGACTGACCGTACTTTTTGAGCTGTAGTAGCAGTTGGAACTCCTCCAATGCTACCTTTGATTTGCCCATCTCCTGCAATTTCAGGTTTAATCATGTTCAACCAACCAAATTATTTTCAAGATAATTTGTATTGAAAAAATGTATGCAGACCTCATCTAGTTTTTTCCATTTACGTCAATATACATCACTACGACGGAACAAAGATGGGAATTTTTTTTTCATTAACCATACCTATTGCTTTTTCCAAGCCAAGTGCCAATCCAATACTAGCATAGGAGAAGGACATGATAGCAGCAACAACAGAGAGCCATTTTGTACTATGAAAATCAGGTATCTGGGACACTAAAATTTGAACAATACCAAATAAAAGCATTTAAAAAAGTATTTCCATATTCACAATCAGACGAGTGCCCTTCCTTGTGGTAACAGTTTGATTGCTGAATTGCTCTGTAAAATTAAAGAACAAAGGAAAATAATTTTGATTGAGAACATGTAGACAAATTTATCACTGTGACAGTAATATATATACAATCACACAAGTAAATGAATGTCTGTTGCTCAGATTGATTACGTACTAAATATTTAGAAACATATACCAATATCAAAGTTCTTCTATATAGTGTATATCATACATGGTCGTTCCACTAAAATACTTGGGAAGTATTATGAACGTTGTGGAGAAGTAATAAGTTACGCTGAGCATGTAGAGGTTTACTAAACATACCTCATGCTGACTCCAGATGTAATGACATAGACAACTCCAACCTTGAATAAATTTACTCGAACTAAAATATCACACAATCGGGCGGCACTCCTATTTCCTGTAATTTTATGTACAATTTTGTGTCAACTAATTGAAAAAACAAATGAATTGATAGTGTATGTTGGGGAGCATTGGTCATGGTATCCTGTAACAATAACAGAATGGGAGAAGCGAAGATCAATAACAGAATGGAAAATCTTTATAGGCAATGCTAATTCTAGTGAGAAAATAAACATTTAACAACGTTTATGGAAACAGGCAAAGCAGTGAAACAATTTATCAGTCATATGCCAGTAACAGAACCTTTTAAGTGAAAGTAAATGGTTATAGATCTCTGAAAATACAACTTATTACAAGTAAAAACAAAGCCTATTAGAGGAAATTGTCAAATCCACAAAAAACGGCTTCACTGAAAGAACAAAAAAAATCGTCTTCAATGGAAACTAAATCAATCAACAATGATAATATAACCATGAATAAATATCTACATAAGCAACATATCTAACTCTAACAGTTCAGCTCAACATTATTATATAAAAAACACAATTTACCAATCCAGTTGTATTTAGTAGAATAATCAAAATAATTAATATTTAACTACATATTACATTTCATAAATCATTAATGACAACCCTTTTTTGCCGAATTCAGAACTCAGCCTTGAGAAGAATAAATTGCGAATCAGATCAGAAAAAAATAGATCGACCATTGTAATCAAACCTAATTACTTCCACGTATATTGCAGTATTACTAATAACATTACTGAACTACATATTAACATTTCAAATGATTCCATATATTTATATCACTTCACTTATTGTTTATTGGAATAACTTGCATTGTGGCATAGACTTTCCATCAAAGGCCATTTTAAGTAATTAACTGAACTTAACAATAAAGACCATGTGACAAATATTTGGGGGTGGTTGCATAAATCACATTTTGCCCGCTATCTAGGGAAAGAGCCTCAACTAAGCCCTGCGTGTCATGTCTTTTGGGATTTTATTAGAGATGTATTTTGGTATTCAAGGTGAATCTACAAATTTTATTGTATATATAGGAATAGCTACGAAACACAGAAAGAAATACAAATTTGAAAAGCAATTAAAGAAATCTATAAATGTGTTCTAAAAAAAAGACATCTCAAAACTATAATCAAAATGCTTAAAATTGTGCATGCAAAATGCATAAAAACAAAAACTACTCAATGAGGGATATATGAATGATAGCTATACATTAGAAAGAAAGAAAAAAATCCATGGTATTTTGAAATTTCCAATAACAACGTAATCAATAAGCAATCTCCAAAACCAATTACCTATAACATAATTTTATATATATCAGACCTTGAGTAAGTGGCAGTTTGTAACAATCTGATTCTGGTCAACTGTGTCAACAAGAGGTTCCATCATGGACTGCTTCCTGATGCAGCTCATGTCGAAGCCATACACATTCTTCCAAACTGCAAATTCCCGGGAGTGTGCCAAGAACAAAGATTACTAACTAATGCAGTAAAAGAGTATCACCAATATTGATATAAGGAAAAAAGTAGTAGCTCACATTCAATTTTTTCATCTTTGTAATCAGCATCCTCAATCGCCGTTAAATAGAGAGAAGCTTTATCAGGTGGCACAAGTCCATACAGAGAGGAAACAATTACAAGAAACAAAAAAGACAGCACCCTTGCGTGAATACAATAACAAAGCCATATGAGATATAGGCAATGTTACCTAAAGCCATATGTGATATAGGCAATGTTACCAAAAACCATATGAGATGTAGGCAATGTTACCTACTTACCTCCCATTACCAAGGTAGCATCCTGCATAGGTGTAGTCACCAGATCTGAGCAAAGTAATCCCTTCACCCCCAAGAAAAGAAATAAAATAAAAAAAGATCCTAATACAATACATTTATCTAACCCAAAGAAAATCCTGAACTCAAAATTATATACCAATTAATAGGGAAAGGGCAAAAAGAAATTGAAAGCAACATAACCAATGCATTTTAAGGACAGTGTTCAGTGCTAACTACAGTAAATTAAATAAATATCGCACTCGTATGTAAACACATAGTATTTTATCAATTTATGTTAGGGACCTTCATGTCCTAGATATAAAATACAGACAGTGGCAGCACCAGTGTTAGATCATGTATGGTAGAAGTACAGAAGGAGATGCTAAGAAATCTAGTAGGTTCTATTCTCTGTTTTCATGGAAGATGTTGGGGAATTTTATAAAACTTGTGTGTTCAATAGTACAAATTGGGGGACTTTAAACAGACGGTCTCGTTAACTCCAAAAAAACACAAGTTTTCGAAAGTACTAATGAAAGAGGGCTCCAGGAAACACTACAGCAGAACAGAAATGACAAGGTTGAGCTAACCACACATCTGCAAACTGAATCAAATGCAGATGTTCTTCCCTTCTAATCAGAAATAAAGCATAAAACTGAAACCATAAAAACTTCGGTGAAAGAACTGCAACTTACTAGCCACTTATCCCGAGCGTACAAGACTGTATTTAACATGTTCTCGTACAACAAAAAGTATCCCATCCATTCAGAAATAATAATATCAACTTGAGCAACTAGTAGATCAATTTCTTCAATCTTCCCCTTCAAAACTGTTATAACTGTGATATTCAAGCATAGACACAAGAAGGATAAATCAGAAGTGAAGTTGCAACAAGATTTCAAAAGAAAATCGTTAAGAACTTATGATGTCTATAGATTGCCCTACCATTTGAAAAACCATTTGCTTTAACAATCTCTTCTGCCATGTCGGCCATCTGGGAGCACTCAACCTGAAATCAGGAAGCTTATTCAGTCAACTACTTTAATTATATAAATTATCAAGCTAAATTTATAAATGAATAAGCCTAAGGAAATAATCATTTGCATTAACAGCATTTGGAGATAATAAAATATTCATCTTATCAAATAAGTGTTTAGTGAAAACACCCAGCCAAAATGAATCCCATATAGAAATAATCGATAAATTAATAAGATAATTTTCTATGTTTCCTTTTCTTCCTTTTAACTATATTATGATGAAGTAAGAAGAAATTAGAAGAAAAATTCTAACAAAGCACAAATTGCAGAGTGCATCTTAGCAAATATACCTTACTGCAACAAGGCAATAAGAGGATAATAATTTACCTCACTCAAATTCAATACTTTTACAGCAACATTAGATCAAATTATAAGACATAGATCAAATTATAAGTAAAATATTAGAAAGAAACACATCTTAGCAAACCAATTATAATTAAACATGTTTCAAGATACACTATACATATATACCTGTCCAGCAGCAATTCGAAATAAAGTTCTCCTAATCCGGGAGCCATTATTTTCAGAAACCCCCATTTGAGCCCTCATTAGCTCCCCAACAGTCAATGGCCTATTACCCTTCCCCGGGGACGAACTACCCCCCAGAACCCGGACTCAAACCCGAACTGGAGCTAGATCGGAGCCCTAACGCCTTTTTCATTTTCGAAGTGGCAGTAGAAGTGACGGATCGGTGCTGCACCGATGACAAGCTCGATAGCGATGACGGCGACGCATATGGAGACCCACGGTCGGCGCTGTTGCTGGGAATGTATGTGAGGGGTTTGCTGGAGGATGTACGGAAGGCGGCAACGAAGATCTCGTAGGCGGTGTCACGGAGGTCGGCGACGGAGAGAGAAGGTGTTAGGTCTCCGAATAAAATAAAATTGAAAGTAGAGTAATATGAATAACAGTTTCTTAAGTGTTCGATATATGATTACATGAATAAATAAAATGATACTCCCTCATCTGTCACATAATAAACATTCTAGTATAATTTTAGTGATAAAATTAATTATTTTTAAATAAATAATTAAAATTTTTATATAAAATTTTTAAATCACGAAATTTGATATTACTAGTATATTATTCATAATTTATATTATTATAAACTTAAAACGACTGTCGTTAGGAGTAAAAATTCACACATTTAATTTGAAAAAAACTACTGAACGTCATTTGAAATGGTGTTGAATTTTTGAATTTTTTTTTTGGCTAAAAATCAGAAAGGCAACCAACGCCACTTTAAAAAATATTTTTTCTAAAATCGAATTTAAAAAAAATTATCTTAATTTTTTTTAAAACGATTTTATTTTTTTTAAAGAAATTTTAAAAAAAAATAAAAATGTGATCTAATGCCAAACTAACCGGGATTGTAACTTTTTTTAAATTTTTTTATAAAGTAAATTTGTAAAAAAGAAGAGTAAGATATAACATCATTTTAACTGACATTGGAATCTTTTTTTTTTAATTTCTTTGATCTTTTATACTTGTTTATAAATATCAATATTTTTTTATGTTTATTATTCATTACCCATTGGCGTTGGAAATGAAGGGTATATAAGACTTCAAATTTATAAAAAATAAAAATAAAAATTCTAATGCCAATTAAACTGATGTTGCATCTTACTCTTCTTTTTTACAAATTCGTTTTTTTAAAAAAAAATTAAATAAAATAGGGATAAAATTGATATTACATTAATATGGGTTAAACTAACTTATTAGGAATGACGTATAAGTTATTTTTAAATAATTTTATTCTGCATTTTAGTTCATAAAACACAATAAATTTTTCTTCATCTTTTATGTTTTTCTCTTAAAGCTGATAGTATTATAATTTAATTTTATAATATATTTGGAAAAAAGGTAAAAGGAGAACTAAAAATAGCTAAGGGTATACTATTACTATTCTTCTTTTTTATATTTTATTTTGGACTTAAAAATATGTTCATGATTTAAATTTTCTCATAAAATACAGAATAAAAGTTTTTATTATTTTATGTAATCTCAAGTTAAATATTAACTTATATTAAATAATCTATTTTTTACAATACTTTGTGCGTAATATCCTTAACATTAAATGTCATATTTTTATTATTTATAAATATTTATATAATGTAAGACCCCAACTTTTATGAATAAAGATAAATTTTTCTATAAATACCATTTTTGAATATTAAGATGTGAATTTGAAACGCTGTTATAGTTGTGAGTAATATTTATAAATTTTGCAAAGTAAGCAAGTTGTTATAAAATATTCGATTGGTCGGGGAATATTCGTTTTAACGGGGAATATTGATGTTTACGTGAGAAGTCACTCAGTTATACTCAATTATTGTTACATTAATTGCTACATAATATCTCTCATATTATTGATTCAATTATTGTCACCATATCAATATTTTATATTATTAAATCAATAATTGAGACGACAAAGTTATTCATATTATTATTTGCAATATTGACGATGTACAGAAGTTACATCGAGGAGAGGTTAGATAATCTAATCAATTGCTTGCTTGATATAGGAGAAATCCTTATCGAAAAGCCCACTCTTTCTTGGGAACGACCTGGTTGTTAATATTGTGAATTATAATAATGATGAATAAATGTTGTTAAATTTTAAATCTCCACATTAAACTAAATATATATATATATATATATATAAATTTATCTCTAAATATTCATATAAATATTTATAAACAAATATTCATATAAATTTATCTTTAAAATTTATAAATTTATAAATATTTCATCTAAAATTTACTTTAATGTTGAGATTTATTTAGTTAACTAATAAATTGAAATGGCTCAGTGGTAGCTTAATCACCCAATATGTGATGCCCCCAAAATAGGTATACAACACCCATTCTGAGTCGCCAAATACATGGTACAGAAAGCAAACTACAACTTCAATAATACTGTTGTCAGTAAAAATACGATAAACACACATATGTGAGTTTAAATACAAATATTGTCTTCTAGAAAATATCCACACTCAAATAAGTCATCATTATAATTATTCATACATTATTTTATAGAAATAGTGAGGACTGCTAAAATATCTTTCTAGAACCATCACTCCATACCCCGACTAGATCCTGCTATGTTCTCACCTCCTGAGAAGAAAAATGGAACAAAAAGGAAAAGGGTGAACTCAACTAGCCCAGTAAAGAATATTATGACTAAGATAATATACAAAAAATTATCATTAGTCTTCAACAGAGAAAAATCTGATAGAATATAATAGATAACAAGTTTTAGATCAACAACTGCAGCGGAAACAACAATCCATTAGAAGAGTCACGTAGAGAATGGATTCTACTATCTTCTAAGATTTAAAAGTCCATCATCAATATTTTATCCCCCAGTAACAACAATCAATATACATCTTTAATCAAATATTCATCTTTGTACTACAGCCAAAGATATTCATTTCATATCACCGAGTTGGTCGTATTCATCTCAACACCATTCATCTTTTGCACTACGGGCCAAAGATATTCATCAGTTAATCATTCATCTTTGCACTACAGACCAAAGATGTTCAGTAACATCATCATTTAAGACTGAGGATGATGAAAAATATTTTAAAGAAAACGAATCCAGTGAGACCAAAGGACAAATATTAGGGATTCGTATAACAGTTTATCCAAGATCAATAATACTTCATAATAACCAATTGTGAAGCATAATTCAAAAATAAAGATCAAAACATGAATACAATCAAAGATACTAACCATAATAGACATTTTGGACAAAAAGAAAAATTTTCATTTTTCGGTGAATAGTGTCGTATTCGTGAAGTGTCGTATATGTGAATAGTGTCGTATACGTGAATAATAACTCCGACACAAAAAGGTAGAAATTCCACAATAAAATTCATACCAATATTTTCGGTATAATGATATTGAAAGAATAACATCATTACGAAAAAAAAAAATAACATCCCTTACCTCAAAATAACGGTACTTCTGATCGAAATATCGGATAGAAGTCAAAGGAAACTTATCTTAGAACAAAGAACTCTCAAAGTATCTAAATACTAACAAAAATACACTCGACAATATAGAGAGAAAGAAAACTTGTTTCTGGTGTGATTTTCAATTCTAACTTAAGCGTCTATTTATAGGAAAATCTTTAGAACGCTTATAGGAGACTAAAATAATAAAATATTATTATTTTAAACAAATTTCTACGCACACCTTGGAAAACAAATTCAAGCATGCCAAATCTAAAATTCCCAAAAATGACCCACATGTATTCAACACCAACCAAAATGGGTCCCACCCATAATTTAATAAAATTATTTTATTTTCCAAAACTTGATAATTCATAGAAAATAACCCGTTTATCGAGAAAAAATACTGAATTTTATGTCCATTCCACACTAAATCGAATTCTCTACAACTTTGTAGCTTTGAGTTTTTCCAAATTCCAAACTGAAAATATCAGAAATCCACAAACGGATGATTTTTAATACCTCTATTCTGATAAAATACTGATAAAACACCTCAACATTAATTTCTTCGTTTATAACCACATAAATAAATTCATCATTAATATCCACATCAAATAAATATTTCCTTATCATATAAATCAATAATTAATTATTCATAAATAATATTACAGAATCACAATTATGACAACCAGACCGTTCTCAAGAAAGAGGGGGCTTTCCAATAAGGATTTCTCCTTACTGGCGCGGAATTAGGTGACCAAACCTCTCCTTGAAAGAACTTTCTAGACATTGCCAATAATGCTATCTAATAATATTATTCAAAAATATGAATTATTGATCTGATAATGGGAAATACTATGCAGTGACAATTATTGAAATAACAATAATATAAAATATTAACGCAGCAATTATTGAATCAATAAAATAAAATATTGAACAGTAATTATTGTAACAATTATTAAGTAGTGCCTTCTTACGTAGGAATTAATAATTCAACAATACTGTGTAATACCGTGTGCTACTGTTCAACCACGCGTATTATTGTATTTTAACCACCAGGTAACCCAACAGTGTTAACGGTAACAACTATGCCGTTATTTATAAAAACTCAAACTTTGTCGTTTTCTTCATCTGACAGTTATTCCGTTATGGGGCCCACAAAATTTGTCTTGAGTCATACGGATATTCCAAACAAAAAGAATATTCCACGACCAAATGAATATTCCCCGACAACAATGATTATTTTATAACCACTTGCTTATTTTGCAAAATTTGCACATTTCACCCCATAACCAGCATTATATCAAATTAATTCCTTATTATTTCAAGATAATAAATAGAGAAAATTTAATTTTATTCATAATAAGTTGGGGTCTTACACAATAACCCATAGGTCTTAGGTTCAAAACCTAGGTGTGATATTTTTGCTTCTTATGTTATATTTTTTGTCTATTAGATAAATTTTATTACCATCTATATATATATATACCCATCTTAAATCTCCACATTAAACTAAATATATATAAAGTAACTATATATTTCTAAATTTATCTGTAAATATTCATATAAATATTTATAAACAAATATTCATATAAATTTATCTTTAAAATTTATAAACAAATATTTATTTATAAATTTATAAATATTTCATCTAAAATTTATAAAATTTAGATATGAATATTTGTTATAAATATTTTTATGAATACTTAGAGATAAATTTATAAATATTTATATGAATATTTGTTTATATATATATATATATATATATATATATTTATATAAAAATATTCATAGTTACTTTATATATATTTATTTTAATATTGAGATTTGTTTAGTATTTTATTTAGTTTGATAAGAAATTTTGAAAAGAATATGTATATATCATATGTACACACACATATATTGAACTTTATCCTAAAAAATATGTTGATGGACAGATATGAACCCAAGACCTCTAGTTTGAAATATTGATCCAATGATCACCCAAGCACCTGGGCCTAATTGTTATTATTTTGCAAGGATTAGTATTTAGTACTATTATTATTATTATTATTATTATTATTGTTATTATTATTATTATTATGATTATTATTATTATTATTATTATTATTATTATTATTATTATTATTATTATTATTATTATTATTATTATTATTATTATTATTATTATTATTATTATTATTATTATTATTATTATTATTATTATTATATTATTATTATTATTATTATTATTATTATTATTATTATTATTATTATTATTATTATTATTATTATTAGTACTACTATTATTATTATTATTATTATTATTATTATTATTATTATTATTATTATTATTATTATTATTATTATTATTATTATTATTATTATTATTATTATTATTAGTAGTAGTAGTAGTATTATTATTATTATTATTATTATTATTATTATTATTATTATTATTATTATTATTATTATTATTATTATTATTATTATTATTATTGTTATTATTATTATTATTATCTTAATTTAAGGTAACATTTTAATAGTCGTAAAAAGTTGTACAAAATATGCAACGAAAATAAAAATTGTTGCCAATGAATATGGTTTATATTAGTGACGAAATATAGCAACAAAAAACTTTCGTTGCTTTGCGATGAGGAGAAATCAAGTGGTTAGAAATTTTGCAACAATTTCTAGCTAATTTTGTTTCAAATTTTGCAACTACTTATGAATTTCGTTGCAAAAAGTGAAAGCGGACACATCTGCAACAAAGGACAAATTTCGTTGCTAAACATACACTTTTAGCAACGACTTATAAAGTCGTTGCTGAAAAATCGTTCTAAAGCCCCATTTTTAGCAACAAAAAACTTTCGTTGCTTACGATAGCGGGAAAGCAGTGGTAGAAAATTTTGCAACTAATTTCTAACTAATTTTTTCCCTTGATGAATTATAGAGCGAAATTTTGCAATGACTTATGAATTTCATTGCAAAAAGTGAAAGCCTGACACAATCTGCAACGAAGGACAAATTTCGTTGCTAAACATATACTTCTAGCAACGACTTATAAAGTCGTTGCCCAAAAAATCGTTGCTAAAGGCCCATTTTTTTGTAGTGTTAATATAGCATGAGTTCATGAATTTTGTGAGTAGCAGAATCTTGATGAATGTTAAGGTAGAGATATGCTTGACATCGCATATAATCGGATAGAGAACTTAATTTTAAACCTTCTTTAATTGTAATTCACACAGAGATGTAGTGAGTTAGTTGATTAAGGTGTTTAACTTGTTTATATCTTAATTGTGGATTTAAGTTAATATGGTATTAGTGCATCGAGAGGTGGTTAATACTACGTTTGTGTTCTTGATTAATAAACTGGAATAGTGATTTGAATTGGAACAAAGGTGTTAAAATCAGAGTGAAGTTTAAAGTGAAATCATAAGTCTAATTCTCCATTAATTGTTTGAAATTCTAGATTTTGAGATTTATGATTGTTTTGTGGTAGTTCAATTATTTTTTAATTTAGAATTTTTAATTATAATCATTGAGTTGAATAGTTTAATAAAATTAGGATTAATAGAAAATTGATAATTGTAAGTTAAGATTATTGCTAGTTGATCTCTGTGGGAACGATACTCTACTCATCACTTTATTACTTGTTGACCACGTATACTTGCGTGTATTACGTATATAGATTTTACCCAACAAGTTTTTTGGTCTTTGTTCTTGGGGAGCAATTTAGTATAGATCTTAATATTTTACAATATCGGTTTAATTAATCCGATTTTACTTAGACATTTTATTTTTGTTTTTTCTTCTTATTTGGTGTTTGAAGAAGTTTATGCAAACTCGATCCAAAAATCCAGACTTGCTGCCGTTTGAGGACGACATTGAGAAAAGGTTTCAGAGGTTAAGTAAGTGGATCAAGGAAACGAGGGAAGAATTTACAACATCTGAGAAAGAAGAGGAAATGGCAGCCGAAGATCAGAAAGCATTAAGGTACTTCGCCATACCCAAGGTGACTGAACTGCAGTCAAGCATCACCAGGCCCGCGATAGCCGCTAACACATTTGAAATCAAGCCTGGGACGATTAAAATGGTTCATAATTCAGTTTAGTTTGGGGGATTGGCAAATGACGATCCGAATGAACATTTAGTCATCTTTCTGGAAATTTACGACACCTTTAGGTACAATGGGGTGTCGGATGATGCGGTTAGACTTCGCTTGTTCCCAATCACTTTACGTGACAAGGCGATAAGTTGGTTACACTCTCTACCGCCGGGGTCAATCACTACGTGGGAAGACCTAGCTCAGAAATTCCTCGCCAAATTCTTCCCACCGGCGAAAACTTTAAAGATGAGGAACGAGATAACGATGTTTGAACAGCAACATGGGGAGTCGTTATATGAGGCATGGGAGAGATACAAAGAATTGCTCAGAAAATGCCCACATCATGGATTGCCCAAGTGGCTGCAAATGAACACCTTTTACAACGGACTACATGGGAATCTCAGAACGAGTATTGATGCAGCGTCGAGCGGAGCATTCATGGGCTAGAGTTACGATGAAGCTTACGATTTGATTGAAACCATGGCGGCTAATAACTACCAGTGGCCCATCGCTAGAATGACACAGGCAAAGGCAGCTGGGGTGTTAGAAGTGGATGGTGTGACAGCTATACAAGCACAGATTTTAGCACTTTCCAAGAAGTTGGATGCTATGAAAGGGGCATAGGCACAACAAGCACAACAAGTGGCAGTTTTATGTGAGTTGTGCGTGGGAGAGCACCCAACGGATCAATGCGTGATTAATCCAGCATTTGTGCAGTTTGTGGGCAACTATAACAGAATTCCACAGAATAAATATCAGAATACATACAATCAAGGGAATAGGAATCATCCTAATTTCCCGTGGAGCAATAATCAGCAACATCAAGCTCCACGACAGTCATACCCCCCAGGTTTTTAGAATCACCCACAATCGGTTCAACATCAGGAAAGAAAATCAGATTTCGAGGAATTTGTGTCGAAGTACATAACTAGTAATGAGGCAGTAATGAAAAATCAAGCAATAGCCATCAAGAACTTGGAAAATCAGATGGGGCAAATTGTCTTAGCACTAAATAACAGGCCACAAGGGACCCTACCAAGCGATACAGAGAGGAATCCAAAGGGTAACCATGAACAGTGTCAGGCAATTACATTGAAGAGTGGAAAACATCTCGAGGGTAATAATGCAGAAAATTCAGCGACACCGGAGGGAAAAGTTGATGACAGTAACATGGTTGAAGGAAACAAGGGTGAGGATAAGCAATTTGAGGAAACCAAGTTAAACAATAAGCCAATTGTGTATCCACCACCACCGTTTCAGCAGAGAGTCCAAAAATAGAAATTAGATAAGCAATTCGTAAAGTTTTTGGAAGTGTTCAAGAAACTCCAGATTAACATTCCATTTGCAGAAGCCCTAGAACAAATGCCGAGCTACGTGAAATTTATGAAAGGGATTCTGTCAAGGAAGAAGAAATGGGAAGATTTTGAGACAGTTGCACTAACAGAGGAGTGTAGTGCAGTATTACAGTAGAAATTACCACCAAAACTCAAGGACCCGGGGAGTTTCACTATTCCATGCACGATCGGGAATATGCATTTTAGCAAATGTTTATGTGATTTGGGGGCGAGTGTAAACCTTATGCCATTGTCAGTATACACAAAATTGGGTTTGCCCGCGCCAATGCCTACGAATATTTCATTACAGTTGGCGGATAGGTCAGTCACATATTTGAGAGGCATAGTAGAGGATATTTTGGTGAAGGTGGACAAGTTTATATTCCCCGCGGACTTTATTATTCTAGATTTTGAGGAGGACAAGAACATCCCGATTATGCTAGGGAGACCATTCTTGGCTACGGGGAGGACACTCATAGACGTACAAAAAGGAGAACTTACTATGAGGGTCCAAGATCAAGAAATCAAATTTAATGTGTTCAAGGCCATGAGATTCCCTACGGATGAGGAAGAATGTTTTCGAATGGATTTAATTGAGCAAATCATCAGTGAAGATATGAGCAAGATTTTGGTCAATGATCCGTTAGAAACAACGTTATTAGGGGATGAAGAGGTTGACGACCCAGAATTGGTGGATTACTTACAAATGCTAGACTCATTGCCACAAGTTTCTAGATTCAAAACACCGTTTGAACCATTGCACATGGAGGAAGTAGCCGCAGAAAAACTGAAACCATCACTGGAAGAGCCACCAAAGTTGGAACTTAAGCCACTCCCTAAACACCTTAGGTATGCATATTTAGGCAATTCAAATTCTTTACCTATTATTATTTTAGCTGCACTTAACGAATTGCAGGAAGAAAAGTTGATAAGGGTACTTAGGGAACACAAATCAGCTATTGGGTGGACGATCGCGGACATAAAGGGAATTAGCCCTTCATTTTGCATGCAAAAGATTTTGATGGAAGATGAGGCAAAACCAACGGTGGAGAAACAACGACGACTTAACCCTATTATGAAGGAAGTTGTGAAGAAGGAAATTTTGAAAGGGTTGGATGCTGTATCATCTATCCAATTTTCGACAGTAAATGGGTTAGTCCGGTCCAGTGCGTGCCGAAAAAGGGAGGAGAGTTAATACTGACTAGAACAGTGATAGGTTGGAGGGTTTGCATGGATTATAGAAAGTTGAACAAGGCAACCCGAAAAGACCATTTCCCGCTGCCCTTTATTGATCAAATGTTGGATAGATTGGTGGGACATTCCTATTATTGTTTATTGGATGGATACTCGGGCTGTAACCAGATAGTCATCGCTCCGAAGGATCAAGAAAAGATGACATTCACGTGCCCTTACGGCACATTTGCATTCAGGAGGATGTCATTCAGGTTATGCAATTCACCTGTGACTTTCCAACGGTGTATGATGGCCATTTTTTTAGATATGGTGGATAAAAATGTTGAAGTCTTCATGGATGACTTTTTGGTCTATGGGGAAAGCTTTGATACTTGCCTAGTGAATCTGGTCATGGTGTTGCAGCGATGTACGGATACGAACCTCGTACTCAATTGGGAAAAATGCCACTTCATGGTTGAAGAGGGCATAATTTTGGGCCATAAGGTTTCAGCTCAAGGATTGGAGGTTGACAAAGCAAAGCTGGAAAAAATCAAGAAACTGCCTCCATTGAGCTCAGTCAAGGGTATTATGAGTTTTCTAGGTCATGCTGGGTTCTACAGGAGGATCATTAAAGACTTCTCTAAAATTGCAAAACCTCTATGCAGTCTTTTAGAGAAGGATGCTACTTTCAGTTTTGATGAGGAATGCAAGGCAACGTTTGAATTATTGAAAAAGAAATTGACTACAGCCGCCGTGATCGTCACACCGGATTGGAACATGCCATTCGAGCTAATGTGTGATGCAAGTGACTACGCAGTTGGGGCTGTTTTGGGCCAACGATGAGAAAAGGTGTTTCACGCCATATACTATGCAAGCAAAACACTCACAGAGACTCAAATGAATTACACAACCATAGAAAAGGAATTGCTTGCAGTGGTGTATGCGTTTGACAAATTCGGGGCATACTTGATCGGGACTAAGGTGATAGTCTACATAGACCATTCAACGATTCGGTACTTAATAGCGAAAAAAGATGCTAAGCCATGCCTTATCCGATGGATTCTCCTACTTCAAGAGTTTGACTTAGAAATAAAGGATAGAAAGGGGACGGAGAACCAAGTAGCCGATCACTTGTCTAGGCTGGAAAACCAAGGGAAAGCAAAACAAGATAGATGTGAAATTAATGAAACATTCCCAGATGAGCAACTGTTTGGGATTTCTGCAGAGATTCCGTGGTATGGGGATTATGCAAATTTTCTTGTGTGCAACATTCTACCACCTGACCTCACAAGACAACAAAAAAAGAAGTTTTTTCATGACGTGAAATGGTACATGTGGGACGAACCGTATTTATTCAAGCAGTGCGCCGATAAAATGATTAGACGGTGCATCCCCCATAGTGAAGTGAAGAACATTCTACATGAGTGTCACTCATCTGCGTATGGTGGACATTATGGGAGTTAGAGGACAGCAGCGAAGGTGTTGCAATCTGGGTTTTATTGGCCCACATTATTTTATGGATGCCCACCATTTTATCAAACAATGCGATAGGTGTCAAAGGGTGGGCAATATTTCAAAACGGAATGAGATGCCTTTACAAACGATTCTTGAAGTGGAAATCTTTGATGTATGGGGTATCGATTTCATGGGGCCATTCCCGTCATCTTTGAACAATTAGTATATTTTGCTTGCAGTGGATTACGTATCGAAGTGGGTGGAAGCTGCAGCACTACCATCCAATGATGCCAAGGTGGTCCTCAAATTCCTACAGAAAAACATTTTTACGAGGTTTGGCACGCCAAGAGCAATAATCAGTGACGAATGTAGTCACTTCTGCAATAAATCCTTCACAGCTCTTTTGACAAGGTATGGGGTCAACCACAAGGTCGCTACAACTTTCCACCCTCAAAAAAGTGGACAGGCTGAGGTATCAAACAAAGAAGTTAAGAAGATATTGGAGAAAGTAGTAAATCCGAGTCGGAAAGATTGGTCACTTCGGTTGGATGATGCATTATGGGCATACCAGACTGCATATAAGACACCAATCAGAATGTCACCATATCAATTACTGTACGGGAAGGCATGTCACTTACCGGTCGAGCTACAACATAAGGCTTATTGGGCGGTTCAAAAACTCAATTTTGATCAAGCAGCTGTAGGAGAGAAGAGATTACTTCAACTGAATGAACTCGACGAATTTCGCCTTCACACCTATGAGAACTCCAAATTATACAAAGAAAAAGTAAAAAGATGGCACGACCAGAAAATTATGCATCGAATATTCCAGCCGGGGCAATCAGTCCTTTTATTCAACTCACGGCTGTGATTATTCCCAGGAAAGCTTAAGTCGAGATGGTCGGGACCATTCACTATCAAGCGGGTATTCTCTCATGGCGCAGTTGAACTTTACAGTCGCAATCCATTGGATACGTTCAAAGTCAACGGACATCGTCTAAAGCATTATTGGGGTAGAGAAGCTTACTCCGAGGTGATCGCCATCACATTGGCAGACACAACATGAACAAGAAGTGGTCAGGCTGAACGACTTAAAATCAAGCGCTAATTGGGAGGCAACCCAATCTTTAGTTTATTTCTCGTATTTTTAATTCATAGTCGTTACAATATAGTTTTCATTAAAATACTAGGTAGTAGCATACAATAAAAGTCTGGTTAATCTCTCCATAATACATCATGTTATTAGCAACTCACTAATTCTCATGTTTTACATCATGTAGGATGAACAAAGGTTAATATGGTGAGTTACAATGAAGCAAAGTGAGAAAACAGAGGAGTCTGACAGTAGGCATGCCCGCCGGGGCGGGCCCCTTTTGCACTACAACCCCCACCGGGGTGGGGGTCTCAAGAATTTTAATCAAAAGCCATGCCCGATGGGGCGGGCTATTTTTGCTTTACACCCCCCGCCGGGGTGGGGATCCTCTACGAAAACTAACAGAAGCTAGGCCCGCCGGGGCGGGCTATCCAAGCATAATAACCCCCGCCGGGGCGGGGGTCCTGGAACTTAACCGACTTCTGGTAGTTACATGCATGCTTCTCCCCTTCCCAACAATACACCACTTTCCCACTTCCCCACTACTTCATAACTCCATCTACCACCCACTACACCCACTTCTACCCCACTATTTCCAATACTCCATTACTTCTCCCCACTTCTTCAATCCACCAATAGACCCCATTTTTCCACCTCTATATATATTACTACATCTCATACCATATTTCTCACAACAATTGATATAGGGCATTCATAGAGGATACTTAAGAGCTAGAGAGGATTAAATTGAAAAGTTTAGGGGAGAGCTAAGGCAAGTCCAACAATAGAGAGAGGCCATGGCTTCACAACCAACATCGAAATGCCAAAGGGGAGAGAGTTCAAGGCCATCTCAACCAACCCAAACCTTCGATCATCGAAAATTCGTGAGTGCTGCAGCCGCCGATCGGTATGATTACATGTTTACCAAGGCCATTACACCGGAGTGGGGGTTGGCACCGGATCCTAACGATGGGGAGATGATGCCTCAAATTTATCAAAAGGGGTGGACGAAATTCACAGAAGAGCCGGAACCCGCTGTGGTCAACATTGTCAAGGAGTTTTATGCAAACGCCGCGAATAAAGAACCAATCCACGCATTTGTTAGGGGTCATTTGGTTCCATTCAGTGTCGATGCAATCAACACCTACTATCAACTGCGAGTACCTCGCCACTGCCACTATGCTCACCTATGAGATTTCGATCCGGACTATGATGCTATAATCACGGAGATGACAAAGCCGGGAACATCTTGGATCAAAGGTCGGAAGGGAGGCACGGTGTTCTATAGCAAGGACCTCAGTCGGTATGGAAAAATCTGGTACGCATTCCTATGCACTAAACTGCTTCCGTCCCAACACACCTCGGACGTGACCAAAGAGAAGGCGTTACTGTTATACGCAATTATGAAAGATTTCATTATCGACGTTAGGGCCATTATCTGTTTCTCCATCCGTCGGTGTTTATGTGGAAATTTTTCTATGTGGGTTGTGTTGCAATGCAGGGGTGAGATGGTCTAACGACGAGCCCACACAAATGCCGCTCACGTTGCTTGATTCTAGAATGATAGCACGGGTATTCAGCAGGTGGGCGGAGGCCGGTCACATCTGAGAGTGGTCAGGTTTTATTTTTAAAATCGGCTTGAAGGCGAAGTTGATGCTCTGGAGAGGCATCGGAGGATGATGATGCAACTATAGGAGATCAAGGGGCCGAGCAGGTACCACAGACCGAGGCAATATCTAGTCCTCAGTTCCTTGATTTCCAAAATCAAATGAATGCGCACAACAAAGCGGCATGTCAGGAAATGCGGCGGTTAGCGATGAGGCAAGATAACATGTTTGATGCTACGAACGCATCTTTCACCTCACTCAACACAACCCTTTAGAGCTTTAACCCGGCGGCTCAATTTCCATATCAGCAGCCTGGACCAATGCCGAGATTTCCACCAAGTGATTCTGATGAAGAAGAGCAACAACCACCTCCTCAGACTTAAGCGATAGCAGGGAAGTCCTCACGTATTTATTTTGATTATTCATCCAATGAGGACATTATATTACTTAAGTTTGGGGGATTTAAATACATGTTTGCATGCATATGTAGTAGTTCTTATAGGTTTGTATTTTGTCATTTTAATTTCAGTATTGCATATTAATTTCGGTATTGCATGATAGCTTAGGTGCATACATAGTAGTTTAGGTTATTGTTGTCATTGCATAGTAATTAGTTTTGTAAATAGTGCATTTTGTTATCTAAAATATATATATATATATATATATAATAAAAATAATATAAAATTTAGTTAGTTAAATATTGTTATGAATTGAATCTTGAGCTCGTTTGAAACTGGTATAGAAAAAGTTAGCACGATTAATAAACATCTTTGTTAACTGGTCAATTCAAATTGATACATAAATAGTTTCTAAAGGATAATGCTAGCAAATAAGAAAACGACAAGGATAGACAGTAAAGGCGGAAAGTTGGCAAGAACCTAAGTTTGGGGGATGATATATGGGGTATATAAGCTTAATCTATAAAAAAAACAAAAAAAAAACAAAAAGTATATACATATTGACTAGTCTTGTTTCGGGGCCTTTGTTATTTGAGCAAGTACGCCCGAGGGGATTGTCTTTATACCTAGCGCCCTAAGGTCTTTTATGGTCTGGGAGTCGTTGGTTGAAAGCTCGCTAAGGGGTAGCACTATCAGCCTAATGGGATGAGACATTGCACGGTCATGTATGTATATATACATAAAAAAAAGAAAGAATAAAACGGGAAAAGTGCAAAAAGCCCCAGTAAAGAAAAAAAAAAAAAATATATATATATATATATATATATATATATATATATATATATATATATAATGAATAAGGTATAAGTACCTGTATGAACCCCTGAGATTGGTAATTGTTTAGTTTTAGTTGGAGCTGTCCATGTTTGAAATTTTTAATTGTGCACTGTATGATTCATTTTAAGAGATTGATTATGTATTGAATTTGAGTTCGTAGCAGTTATCATGGATGTTGATCACACACGCACACTATACCAGTGATGATGGTTTAAGATTTGAGGATTAAACGGAATTGTAGATTGGTTTTGGTGATTGATATTGTATAGTTGCTTGTTTTTGCTGAGGCCGGTGAGATAATCTTGATTATGCGTTACTGATGGATTCAAAGCATATAAATTAGATCTTATTCATTTCATCTCATTGCATTGCATAGCATGCGGTTGTTTTGTGCTCGAGGACTAGCACGGTTTAAGTTTGAGGGATTTTGATAAGTGGATTTTATATACGCGAATTAGTGTCCATTTCATGCTTATTTGTTGCTAATTTTTTGTGTTCATGTTCATTTTTACTTGTTTTATGTTATTTCATGTGTAGGATGGTTGTTATGGCATTTAAAGTGTATTTGGAGTCAAGTGGGATGATTTGGAGTCAATTTGGTGCACTTTTAGAAGGATTCATGAAGCAAGAGAAGTCAGTTAGCAGAATAGATGTGACGACCCCAAAATAGGTCCATTCCATCCAACCCATTCTGAGTCGCCAAATATATGGTACGAAAAACAACTACAACTTTATTACAATAATTGTCGTGCAAAATACAACAACATATATGCTGTGAGTTTGGATACAAATATATACCAACTCAGAGTACGTCACAATGACACCTTACATAAAGGTATAGTCAAAAACTTTTTAGAAATTAGAATCTTTGGGAAGTGCTCAAGGAAACCTTCGTATATGGGAGGCCATGCTTTTAGGTTATGGTAGATATCATATGGCCACGAAATTATCCTTGGTTGACCTAATAGCCCCCAAAGAAAAACGAGAAGATTACTATCATATTCTTCCCAATGGTGAGTCTTCTCTTGACATATCATTATCTCCATTGTCTCTAATTGGGTATTATACTCCAAACAAACACCAAGATTATATAGGTAGTGCTTGTAAATATACTCAGCAAGTGGATGAGCACAACCATGTCTTATGATAACACGAGTTTGTATGTCATTAGACATCTTGTATGATAGTGACAAAACACCCTTCCAAAGTTGGGTTTGCCTCACCCTATTTAATTCACCAAAAATAACTATTAAATGATGTATAAAATACAACACACTAAAGTCCTCAATAAAATTATTTCCATACTCTTTAAGGAGAACCTCAACAACTATAGACCACCGATTCTATTCCTTGTTATCCCTTTCAACCCAAACTACACTCTTATTACCTGAAAGGAATTGTGAAACAAAAGGGTGAGCACAACTAGCTCAGTAAAGAATATTATAACTAAAGATACATAAATTATCAATAGTCTTCATCAATAATAAATCAGAGATTTAGAACATATGGTAGATGATAAAACTTTTCAACCATAGTTGCAGCGGAACGAGCAATCCATTAAAAGAGTCAAATAGACTATAAAGTCTATTGTCTTCTCCACATTAAAAGTCCACCAACAATATTTTATCCCTGTAACATCAATCAACAATTCCTTTCCACAATCATATGAATAACTCATAATCATAATTGTGATTCTAAATTCCTCTTCTCATCCAGGACGAAGATAATTTTCATCACCTGTCTTTACCTGAAACATCAAATATCATGGTTATACCAAATCACAGTTCCTATTCATAATCATACTAATAAATTCATCTTTGCACCACGGGCCAAAGATATTCATCAACAGTTCATCTTTACACTACAGGCTAAAGATATTCAACAACAACAGTCATCTTTGCATTACGAGCTAAAGATATTCATCAATAATTCATCTTGCACACTACAAAGCTAAAGATATTCAACAACAGTCATCTTTGCATTACGAGCCAAAGATATTATTCATCAATAATTCATTTTGCACTACAATTTAAAGATATTCATCAACAAAGTCATCTTTGCACATTACTGAGCAAAAGATATTCATCAATAATTCATCTTTGCACTACAAAGCTAAGATATTCATCAACAAGTCATCTTTGCACTACTGAGCCAAAGATATTCATATATCAAAGAAATACATAATCATTTCGGAAGTTATATAACAATAATTATACTATATGTTGATCGATTCACCTTTGCACTTAAGCTAAAAATATTCAATTGTAAATTCAATGGTCACGATCATACCGATCAACAATTCAACTTTTGCACTACTGGCCAAAGAGAACCTATGGTCACGATCATACCAATAATCTACCCATCTTTACACTCAAGTCAAAGTGAAATATCATCATTAGGGTTATAAGAATGTTATATAAAAATAATATAATCAAAACATGGTTTTAATTTCAAGAGTAAGATTCATAAATCAACGATAATTTGGTCGGAGAAGAAACCAATTTGTCGTGAATAGTACCCGTATTAAATACATAGTCCGTGTATCGTGCATAAGTAACCTCGATAACGAAAAGATAAAGTTTCATAATAAAATTCATATCCATATTTATAACACCTTAATCCAAATGTTATAAATCACTTAGAAATCTCATAATCTAATATTATTAATATTATAATAATATTTTAATCATTTCTTAAACTTATAAACAATTTAATTAAATTGTTTACACTTTACTAATTAATGCATTTAATCATCATAAAATGCCAAACTCATAAAATTTCATCACCAATAACCAAAACCCTCATAAAAAATCTGCATATACCTCATATATGATTCTCAAACCATAAAATCATATTTTTTAATTTTCTTACTTCACATAACATATTTAATTCATTTACTCATAACTAGAACATTTTCATAAAAAATACCAAATCAGTTCCAAAAATATTTCTTTTCTGGGATTTAGCATAAAATAGTCCCATATTGAACATATATTTTTCTCGAAATTTTAAAAATTAATTTACTATTTTTCATATGGCCAAAACCACCGAATATTTAAACATTTATCATAAATTGTACTTTTGTCCAAAAATTCTGAAATTAATACGGTATACTGATATTATATAGACGTACTCCCAATAAAAATTTCATCAATTTTGGAGTTAACTACAAGGAGTTATAAGCGGTTACTTTTAAAATAGTCTTTTATCATAAAATCCATAACTCCTAATCTATACATCCAAAAATCGCCATTTTTGGACACAATCTACAAAACTCATCAAAATATCATTTCAAATTTTTTTAGAATTTTTGAAGGTTCAGAAAAATTTCGAAACTAAAAAAAACATAATAACCCTTAAAATCCCTTACAATCCCTTACCTCAAAAGAGCAGTACTGGAATGTCGAATATAACACTGAACGAACTTGCACCGTATAGCAATACTCAAAGTATACTCAAAATACTCACAAGAATACGCTCGATAATATAGAGAGAGAAAACTTGATTTACGGTGTGATTTTCAATTCTAACCTAAGCACCCTATTTATAGGAAATTGTTTAGAATACCAAAGCAGAAAATTGAATATAATAATAATATTATTATCAAATTTCAAGCCCACCTCTAGACATTTGAAATCAGCTGATTTTGCACATGTTTAATGAGGCCACAAAATATAAAAAACGTTTTTATTAATAAAAATAAATAAAACTTCCAAAAATCAATTATTTCGGAACTTCAGAACTTCAATAATTCATAATAAATAGCCCTTTTATCAGAAAATTCGATTCTCGCGAGTTTTTATAGGAAATTCAATTATCTACAACTTTGCAGAAGAAAGTTTTTCCAAATTCCAAATAGAAATTGACCAAAATCCACAAACGGACAATTTTACAGGCTATAACCAAATTTCAGTCAAGAAATGGGGTCCACCGACACATAAAACATGTTTTAAATATTTTTGGTAACAAAAATACTTCTCCTCCACATATACTCATATATCCCACATTCATCATAAAAATATCATCATTAATATATTATTAAAATAATATATTTAAATAAATTATTTTATCAAAAAAAGATAAAATATTAATTTTCAACAATTGTCACTTTAAAAATTTTCTCCATCTATATCCACATAAAATAAATATTTTTCTCATCATAAAATTAATAATTAATTATTCACAAATAATATTACATAATCACAATATTAATGACGAGGCGGTTCAGGAAAGAGGGCTTTCAATAAGAATTTCTCTCTTCTGGTGGCAATGATTAGGTGACCAAACCTCTCCTTAGGCAGAACTTTCTAGACATTGCCAATAATGTTATCCAATAATATTATTAGGATAATATGAATTATTGCTCAGATAATGGAAAATCTTTGTCTAAGTGACAATTATTGAAACAACAATAATATAAAATATCAACGTAGCAATTATTGAATCAATAAAATAAAATATTGAACAGTAATTACTGTAACAATTATTGAGTAATGCCTTCTTACGAAAAAAAATTATCATGCTTCATGAATAGTACTCGTGAATAGTAACTCGTGAATAGTAACTCATGAATAGTAACTCGTGAATAGTAACTCATGAATAGTAACTCGTGAATAGTAACTCGTGAATAGTAACTCATGAATAGTAATTATAAAAAAATTGAATACTTTTATTTCATAAAATTCGGGGTCTTACAATCTCCCCTCATGAAATTTCATCCCCGAAATTTACGTACCTGGTATTTCAATGAGTTGAGAATACCTTGCTTTCATTTCAGATTCTATATCCCCTATCATCATGATTTCTCCATTGCTTTCATCTCTCCGTATTTTGGATATCATTCTAGAATCTGACTTCAAAACAAGGGTTAATTTAACAAATTAACATATCACATAATATCCCGATATTATGGTGACCAACAAATAAGCTTAGGTAGGACACACTAGCGAAGGATTTACTCATCTCTCCCTCCTAGTTCTAATCCGATCTCTCTTGGAGATCATATCCCTAAGCTCGATACCAAATGTGACTACGGACACCAACATATGTCAACACCTCACCATTGATACCTATCGGTTTGCCACCGCAGAAGCAGCGTCCCCTACGGAGAGTGCGGCGGTGCATCCCCATCAGCAGAAGTCACCGGATAGAGGCTGGGGGCTCTTTACTTATGGCTCGATACCAACCGCCATGGCGACCCCAAAATAGGTCCATTCCATCCAACCCATTACGAAGTCGCCAAAATATATATGGTGCGAAAAACAACTACAACTTTATTACAATAATTGTCGTGCAAAATACAACAACATATATCTTTGTGAGTTTGGATACAAATATATACCAATCAGAAGTATACGTCACAATGACACCTTACATAAAGGTATAGTCAAAAACCTGTTTTAGAAATTATAATCTTTGGGAAGTGCTCAAGGAAACCTTCGTACATGGGAGGCCATGCTTTTAGGTTATGGTAGATATCATATGCCATGAAATTATCCTTGGTTGATTAATAGCCCCCAAAGAAAAATGAGAAGATTACTATCATATTCTTCCCGATGGTGAGTCTTCTCTTGACATATCATTATCTCCACTTGTCTCTAATTGGGTATTATACTCCAAACAAACACCAAGATTATATAGGTAGTGCTTGTAAATATACTCAGCAAGTGGATGAACACAACCATGTCTTATGATAACACGAGTTTGTATATCATTAGACATCTTGTATGATAGTGACAAAACACCCTTCCAAAGTTGGGTTAGCCTCACCCTATTTAATTCACCAAAAATAACTATTAAATGATGTATAAAATCTGACACACTAAAGTCCTCAATAAAATTATTTCCATACTCTTTAAGGAGAACCTCAACAACTATAGACCACCGATTCTATTCCTTGTTATCCCATTTCAACCCAATACTACACTCTTATTACACGAAAGGAATTGTGAAACAAAAGGGTGAGCACAACTAGCTCGATAAAGAATATTATAACTAAAGATACATAAATTATCAATAGTCTTCATCAATAATAAATCGGAGATTTAGAACATATAGTAGATGATAAAACTTTTCAACCATAGTTGCGGTGAACGAAGCAATCCATTAAAAGAGTCAAATAGACTATAAAGTCTATTGTCTTCTCCACATTAAAAGTCCACCAACAATATTTTATCCTGTAACATCAATCAACAATTCCTTTCCACAATCATATGAATAACTCATAATCATAATTGTGATTCTAAATTCCTCTTCTCATCCGGAACGAAGATAATTTTCATCACTGTCTTTACGAAACATCAAATATCATGGTTATACAAAATCAGTTCTCGTTCATAATCATACTAATAAATTCATCTTTGCACCACGGGCCAAAGATATTCATCAACAGATTCATCTTTACACTGGCTAAAGATATTCAACAACAGTCATCTTTGCATTACGAGCTAAAGATATTCATCAATAATTCATCTTTGCACTACTGAGCTAAAGATATTCAACAACAGTCATCTTTGCATTACGAGCAAAAAGATATTCATCAATAATTCATCTTTTTTGCACTACAATGCTAAGATATTCATCAACAAGTTATCTTTTGCACCACGAGCAAAAGATATTCATCAATAATTCATCTTTGCACTACTGAAGCTAAGATATTCATCAACAAGTCATCTTTGCACTACTGAGCCAAAGATATTCATATATCAAAGAAATACATAATCATTTCGGAAGTTATATAACAATAATTATAACCATGTTGATCAATTCACCTTTGCACTTAAGCTAAAAATATTCAATTGTAAATTCAATGGTCATGATCATACCCGATCAACAATTCAACTTTTGCACCATGGCCAAAGAGAACCTATGGTCACGATCATACCAATAATCTACCCATCTTTACACTCAAGTCAAAGAGAAATATCATCATTAGGGTTATAAGAATGTTATATAAAATAATATAATCAAAACATGGTTTTAATTTCAAGAGTAAGATTCATAAATCAACGATAATTTGGTCGAGGAGAAGAAACCAATTTGTCGTGAATAGTACTCGTATTAAATGACGTAGTCCGTGTATAATGCATAAAGTAACCTCGACACGAAAAGATAAAGTTTCATAATAAAATTCATATCCATATTTATAACACCTTAATCCAAATGTTATAAATCACTTAGAAATCTCATAATCTAATATTATTAATATTATAATAATATTTTAATCATTTCTTAAACTTATAAACAATTTAATTAAATTGTTTACACTTTACTAATTAATGCATTTAATCATCATAAAATGCCAAACTCATAAAATTTCATCACCAATAACCAAAACCCTCATAAAAATCTGCATATACCTCATATATGATTCTCAAACCATAAAATCATATTTTCTAATTTTCTTACTTCACATAACATATTTAATTCATTTACTCATAACTAGAACATTTTCATGAAAAATACCAAATCAGTTCCAAAAATATTTCTTTTCTGGGATTTAGCATAAAATAGTCCCATATTGAACATATATTTTTCTCGAAATTTTAAAAATTCATTTACTATTTTTCATATGGCCAAAACCACCGAATATTTAAACATTTATCATAAATTGTACTTTTGTCCAAAAATTCTGAAATTAATACGGTATACTGATATTATATAGATGTACTCCCAATAAAAATTTCATCAATTTTGGAGTTAACTACAAGGAGTTATAAGCGGTTACTTTTAAAATAGTCTTTTATCATAAAATCCATAACTCCTAATCTATACATCCAAAAATCGCCATTTTGGACACAATCTAAAACTCATCAAAATATCATTTCAAATTTTTCCAGAATTTTGAAGATTCAGAAAAATTTCGAAACTAAAAAAAACATAATAACCCTTAAAATCCTTACTGATCCCTTTACCTCAAAAAAGCGATCTTTGGAATGTCGAATATAACCTTGAGCGAAACGAACTTGTAGTATAGCAATACTCAAAGTATACTCAAAATACTCACAAGAATACATTCGATAATATAGAGAGAAAACTTGATTTACGGTGTGATTTTCAATTCTAACCCAAGCACCCTATTTATAGGAAATTATTTAGAACACCAAAGCAGAAAATTGAATATAATAATAATATTATTATCAAATTTCAAGCCCACCTCTAGACATTTGAAATCAGCTGATTTTGCACATGTTTAATGAGGCCACAAAATATAAAAAACGTTTTTATTAATAAAAATAAATAAAACTTCCAAAAATCAATTATTTCTGAACTTCAGAACTTCAATAATTCATAATAAATAGCCCTTTTATCAGAAAATTCGAATCTCGTGAGTTTTTATAGGAAATTCAATTCTCTACAACTTCTGAGAAGAAAGTTTTTCCAAATTCCAAACAGAAATTGGCCAAATCCACAAACGGATAATTTTGTGTTATAATCAAATTTCGGTCAAGAAATGGGGTCCATGAACACATAAAACATGTTTTAAATATTTTTGGTAACAAAAATACTTCTCCTCCACATATACTCATATATCCCACATTCATCGTAAAAATATCATCATTAATATATTATTAAAATAATATATTTAAATGAATTATTTTATCAAAAAAGATAAAATATTAATTTTCAACAATTGTCACTTTAAAAATTTTCTCCATCTATATCCACATAAAATAAATATTTTCCTCATCATAAAAATCAATAATTAATTATTCACAAATAATATTACATAATCACAATATTGACAACCGAGCAGGTTCTCAGAAAGGGGCTTTCCAATAAGAATTTCTCCTTCTTGGTGGCCTTGATTAGGTGACCAAACCTCTCCTTAGAGCAGAACTTTCTAGACATTGCCAATAATGTTATCCAATAATATTATTAGGATAATATGAATTATTGCTCAGATAATGGAAAATATTGTGTGCGTGACAATTATTGAGACAACAATAATATAAAATATCAACGTAGCAATTATTGAATCAATAAAATAAAATATTGAACAAGAATTAATTCTTGTAACAATTATTGAGTAATGCCTTCTTACGAAAAAAAATTATCATGCTTCATGAATAGTACTCGTGAATAGTAACTCGTGAATAGTAACTCATGAATAGTAACTCGTGAATAGTAACTTCATGAATAGTAACTTCGTGAATAGTAACTTCGTGAATAGTAACTCATGAATAGTAACTCATGAATAGTAATTATAAAAAATTGAATACTTTTATTTCATAAAATTCGGGGTCTTCTGATAGAGGTTCACGGGCGGGCTTATTTCGCTTTATAAACCCCAATTGGGCGGGGGTCTTCACACGCTGACAGAAAGGATGCTGGCCAAGTGGGGTCTCGGTTGGAGAAGTCTCCTGTTGCTTGCTGAACTTTGATGGGAGTTGGTTTCTAGCATTTGAATAGTTTATGGACTCTATTTAACAGAGAATTCGACTGGGACTTTGTGTGTTGGACATCTACTACTCAATTAACAATGAATTCAGTAAGAGAGAAGGCACATTACAAAGATTAATCTGAGTTTTTCTAAGCAACCTTTGGAGGAGTATTTCGAGGAGATTTTCAAGACGATTGCAATTCTAGGCTACATGAAGGGTGTTTTTCAATATTCTTCATCTTAGGCTATTATTTGTAATTGAAAGAATGTTTTCTATGATTTATTTAGTGTTTATTTCATTTATGATGAACTAATACACTTTTTAGGCTTATGATGGATCTTTGAGTGAATCTATGATTTTGTAAACTTTGATTTCCAGTTTAATAATCTATTTCCAGTTTATCTATATTGATTTGAGCTTGAATTTATGAATTGCCTGATCAACAATTTTATGTGGATTTGTATATAATCGAGAGAGGATATTCAAATCTAGACCTAGTTAATATATCATGTGTTCATGAATTTTGTGAGTAGCAGAATCTTGATGAATGTTAAGGTAGAGATTTGCATGACATCGCATGTAATCGGATAGAGAACTTAATCTTAAACCTTCTTTAATTGTAATTCACATTGAGATATAGCGAGTTAGTTGATTAAGGTGATTAACTTGTTTCTATCTTAATTGTGGATTTAAGTTAATACGATATTAGTGCATCGAGCGGTGGTTAATACTACGTTCGTGTTCTTGATTAATAAACTGGAATAGTGATTTGAATTGGAATAAAGGTGTTAAAATCAGAGTGAAGCTTAAAGTGAAATCATAAGTCTAATTCTCCTTTAATTGTTTGAAATTCTAGATTTTGAGATTTGTGATTGATTTGTGGTAGTTCAATTATTCTTTAATTTAGAATTTTTAATTATAATCATTGAGTTGAATAGTTTAATAAAATTAGGATTAATAAAAAATTGATAATTGTAAGTTAAGATTATTGCTAGTTGATCTATGTGGGAACGATACTCTACTCATCACTTTATTACTTGTTGACCACGTATACTTGCTTGTATTGCGTATATAGATTTTACCCAACAACTTTCAACATCAAAATTAAATTTGTAATCTCCCAACAATCTCCCCTATTTTATGTTTACATAACCCAGGAGATTTGTGTCATGATTATCAATTTCTAGATGCAGTTACTAGAAAGTAAATATGACTTAGTGTTTTAGTGAGCAACTGAAATTTCTAGAGAATAAACATGAGTTTATTGATGTTTGTAAAGACAGATATTATAATTAAGCTTAGTTACATCAATAGGAATTGAGTTCAACTTATCTCTATTTCTTTTGCCTTTTGTTCCTTGGAGGATTGGCATATTCTTGGGCTCTCATTCTCCTGCTGGCTTCGTTTCTCCATGCTATATCTTCTAGCTCGTTTTGACTTAGCGGTTCCTAATTCTCGTGTTTGTTCATGAACATAGGATCTCCAATAGAAAAGTGTAGGTGTGTAGAGGTTGCACCTTGTAAGCTGGGCTCTTGACTTCTTAGCGGTTGAGCCATGAGAATTTGCTGCTATTCAGGTCGTGGAGTCTAATGGCGAGGTTGTCTTGCAGAAGGGCTCCTTGACGATTGAACGATGAATTTGCCTTTGCCTCTACCCTTTCCTTTCTCTCCTTCCCCTTTATTCTCCCCCTTTATTTCAACATCAAGGGTTCAAATATCTTCAGATAGGTGAGTCATACCTTGTACAAGCTCGTTAAGTTGATTCTTGGATTGAGCAATGTCTTCACAGTTTTCTTGAATCAGAGAATTAGTTCGAGCTTCCCTTTTTTGGAGAATGGCCAAGACATTTTCTGTTTGTTGCATTTGGCCCACGGAGAATCCTTGGAATTCTTTCATTGAAGTTTGTAGACTCGTGAGACTTTCCATTATAAGTTTGTTCTAGGATTCCTGAGTATTCTGCAAGACAAGAACAACTTCCTTGTGTTTCTTAGCAGCTTGAAAGTGGATTTGATCCCTTTCATTGATACTCTGAATCATCTCCATTATAATCTCCCTAAGCTTCTTTGAAAGCTAAGAACTTAGGTTGTTGGGGAGCATGTTGGGAGCATCTATCAAATGAGTCAACCTTAGGTGAACAAGATCTGAGTGAACTTCAAGATCAACTTGTATGTCCTTGGTCACCTTCTTGGATGCTTCAGATAACTCCGTTTTGGTGGGAAGATCTGATATGTGCTCAAGGAGTTGCTGATTGTTTAGAGGAGATGCTCTTATGTCTTGCATATTGTAGATAGCAAGATCAAGATTGAAACACTCATTTGTTAATGAGGAAGGGATATTTGATGGAGGGGTAGGTGTGTGAGGTTGAGCTTCATGAGGAGGTGACTCTACGAATTGAGAAAGTGACTCTACGATTAGATTTGGATCAGTAATTGTAGAGTGATAGATGATAGGAGATTGGATCAATATAAAGTTAGGCACATTTGGTTCATCAGTTACAAAATGTTGGGATTCTGTAACTGGAAATTGATTGAGTGGATGAAGTATCACTTCCAACCATCTTGGTAATTCATAGAATTAGTTGAAAAATGATGGTGGACAGTGACTAACTCTGAAAGAGATGGGAATAGTTTGTACCTCATGCCCATTTTCGGAAGAGGGGCCATTGGTGATCAGCTTTCGGGCAAAGTTGAGGTTGCCTGGGAATCCATGAGCTAGCATCGAGATTGTTGGATAGGCTTTGAAGGTCCAAAACATGTGATCCCAGGAGTTGAGGATTTGGGCTCTATGAAATGGCATCGAGATAGTTGATTGTAGTTAGCTCTCCTATATCCATCACAGCCCACTGCAATGATCTCAACTTCGTCATCCTCTTCTTCTTCTCTGTCTTCATTTGAAGTTTCCACTACATCAATTATCTCTACTTGACTCCTTTGTTCTTCTGCTTTTCACCCTCCATAGCTTCACTTCTTTTCATTTTTGTAGTTTCTGAAGCTAGAATCTCTTGAGGGACTGAGGAAGATCCATGATGATCTCTTGGCAATTCCTCCTCAGTTGTAGTCTATTTTGATATAGGGACTTCATGAGGATCCCCCTCAACTCGATCATCCATCTAAATTTCAAGTAGCTCCCCCTCAACTGGAGCATTCTCTAGTGTAAGAGCTTCATGAAGCTCCCCCTCAACTTGTTCTGTATTCTCCTTACTGGCTTCGGGTAGCTCATTCTCAGCTTCAGGTAGCCCTTTCTCAGCAACTTTCCTTCTGTCTTTTTCCTTTAGCACTCCTTCATTGACAATGATGTACTTTTTGACCAGCTTTCTCTTTGGCTTCTTAGAATGAGCCACTGCCTCAGCACTTTCCTCAGCTTCAGCTCTGAAAGGTTGATCAGGCTAAGAAGTTATTGCAGCATCCTCTTCTGGAGTGGGGCCAAGTCTGGACTCTACGATTGGTAGGGACTCTACGATTGAAGAGAAAGAAGACTTATGTGGCTTGTTGTTGCGTTTTCCCTTCTTAAGCAGCTGAGAGATGGTAGCTCTATCTTCTTCTTCCTCAGACTACTGTTCTTTCCTTTTCAATTTCTTCAGAGTTTGCCTGAACTCTCTTATGGTGCATCGGTAGTTGAACCTTGAGGCTCCTCTATCATTTGTGCCTTCATTTTTTGCTTACCCTTGCTTTTTTTGATCAAAGCTATGGGTTCCTCTTTATTGATTTCTTCTTCTTCTTCAGTTTCCTTTACAATTGACATATTTCCTGGTACTCGAGACTCTTTTGCTTCACCAGTTCTTCTACTGGATTTAGACATCATCCTGACATTTTCTGCTGGATTTCTTTTCCAGTTTTCAAACAGCTGTTGGGTCATCCTCCTGTTGGGGTTGATGGACTCTCATTCATTATCCCCAATTTTATCACCTAGTGCTGACTGTAGGATAATGCTTATAAACCACCCATAGAGCATCTTTCCAGAGCTCTTTGATTTCTTCAAACTGAGAATCTACTTCCTAATCCAGTCGATGAGTAGGGCTCCATAGTTGAGTTGAACCCCAAAGTAGATTACTGTCATGAGCTTAAGTTGCACTTCGTTCATAGAATCATGGCATGAGCTCTTACAGCATATGCATTTCCCAATAATGTCAGCCAAAAACTCATACCTTTGGGGAAACTCTTTCTTCTTGTACTCCTTGACGGTCTAAAACTTCATATGATTCATCTTCTTCAGTCCTTCATGGAAGTCGATGAACTCTATAGATGGAAGTCCTTTCGATTTGAAACCTAGGGCTAGGTTTATATCTTCAACTTTAAGTTTGATTTCCACGCCTTTAACTCTTGTGGTTAAAATATCATCATCAAACGCTCCATTTTTGTAGAACTCTTTTACCAGCTTGGGGTAGATCCACGTGCTGGTACCCAGAGCTTCTTTAGGACCAACTTTCTTTATCAGCGACAGAATCTTGTGGAATTAAGGGTCAGCTGTCTTGAACTCGTCGAAGTAGAGTCTGTAACCAGTGATAACATTTGAAGCCACCATTGATTTCTTTGCACTTAGGTTGGTTGAGCTTTTCAGAAAGCTAGGGTTTCTGCTTGTAGAGAGAGAGAGAAAGAGGAATAAGCTTTTTGAACTTCTGAGATGAATTTTCAAAAAGAAATTTTCAAACTGTACTTATAACTTCCCTCCTCTCTATCTGCTTAGTGGGATATGTGTCCATTCTTCTTGACTCTACGATTTTAACTAATGTGGATTGTACTAATTTGCCCTTAGCTCCTCCTGAGCTACTGTATCCTTTGGGAGGACTACGATCGTCGAGGTAGCACTACGGTCATTGAGGTAGTCTTATTGAGTTTGCACTGCGATCGTTGAGTCCACTGCTAAGTCTGCTCTACAAACGTTGTCTATCCTGGTCCTTGTGATGAATTTTGACTTGGCATTCCTTCCGAATCAAGGTAACTTAGGAAGGGCCAATCTCTTAGAATGAACTAAGGATCAGGTTTGTCCCTGAGGTGCTTGACAGAGAGATTGCTTGGATTTGTTGGAGATGCTATCATCACAGAATGCTTCTTTGTCATGTCGAGGAAGCTCTACGATCGTGGTCCTTCATGTCAAGACAGCTCTACAATCGTGGACTTTCTTTAGTTATCTCTACGATTTTGAACATAGCCTTTATATCTGCATGGTTAACATAAATTAGAGCATATATTCTATGGTTGTAGATTTAGCATGCCTAACACACTTATCAATTTATTAAATCTGGATTCATCTAGAGGCTTTGTAAAGACATTAACAAGTTTATTTTTAGTAGGGATGTATTGTAAATATATGGTTCCATTTTGAACATGATCCCTAATAAAATGATATTTTATTTCTATATGCTTAGTCCTAGAATGCAAGACAAGATTGTGTGTTATTGCTATGGCACTTGTGTTATCACAATGAACATGTATAGATTTGAAATCAAACCCATAGTTTGCTAGTTGATTTTTCATCCATAGGATTTGAGCACAACAACTGCCAACAGCAATGTGACGCCCCCAAAATAGGTATACAACACCCATTCTGAGTCGCCAAATACATGGTATAGAAAGCAAACTACAACTTCAATAATTCAATTGTCGTTCAAAATACGACAACACATACTGTGAGTATAAATACAAATATTATCTTCTAGACAATATCCACACTCAAATAAGTCCTCAATACAATTATTCATACACTATTTTACAGAAATAGTGAGGACTGCTAAAACATCTTTCTAGAACCATCACTCCATACCCCGACTAAATCCTGCTATGTTCTCACCTCCTGAGAAGAAAAATGGAACAAAAAGGAAAAGGATGAGCTCAACTAGCCCAGTAAAGAATATTATGACTAAGATAATATACAATAAATTATCATTACTCTTCAATAGGGAAAATCTGATAAAATATAATAGACAACAAGTTTTAGATTAACAAATGCAGCGGAAACAATAATCCATTAGAAGAGTCACGTAGAGAATGAGTTCTACTATCTTCTAAGATTTAAAAGTCCATCATCAATATTTTATCCCTGTAACAACAATCAATATACATCTTGCATCAAATATTCATCTCTGCACTACACGCCAAAGATATTCATTTATATCACCAGTTGGTCATGTTCATCTCAACACCTGTTCATCTTTGCACTACGGGCCAAAAATATTCATCAGTTAATCATTCATCTTTGCACTATAGGCCAAAAATATTCAGTAATATCATCATTTAAGACTGAAGATGATGAAAAATATTTTAAAGAAAATGAATCTAGTGAGACAGAAGAACAAATATCAGGGATTCGTATTACAGTTTATCCAAGATCAATAATACTTCATAATAACCAATTGTGAAGTAGAATTCAAAAATAAAGATCAAAACATGGATACAATCAAAGATAGTAACCATAATAGACATCTTGGACAAAAAGAAAATTTTCATTTTTTCTATTGAATAGTCTTCAGATTCGTGAATAAAGGTCGTATACGTGAATAGTAACTCCAACACAAAAAGGTAGAAATTCCACAATAAAATCCATACCAATATTTTGGTATAATGATATTGAAAGAATAACATCATTACGAAAAAAAATAACATCCCTTACCTCAAAATAACGGTACTTCTGATCGGAATATCGGATAGAAAGCCGAAGGAAACTTGTACCGAACAACAACTCTCAAAGTATCTAAATACTCACAAAAATACGCTCGACAATATAGAGAGAAAGAAAACTTGTTTCTGGTGTGATTTTCAATCTAACCTAAGCGTCTATTTATAGGAAAATGCTAGAACGCCAAAGCAGACTAAATAATAAAATATTAATTTTCTTTTTCTTCTTCCACGCACCAACCAATTTTGAATCAAATATGCCATCTTGGACAAAAAAAATAGCAGCCCATGTGTATTCAACACCAACCAAAAGTGGGTCCTACCCATAATTTAATAAAAATTATTTTATTTTACGAAACTTCAGTAATTCATAGAAAATAGCCCGTTTATCAGAAAAATGCGAATTTTATGTCCATTCAACACGAAATCGAATTTTCTACAACTTTGTAGCTTTGAGTTTTTCCAAATTCCAAACAGAAAATATCCGAAATCCACAAACGGATGATTTTTAATACCTCCATTCCGACAAAATACTGATAAAACACCTCAGCATTAATTCCTTCATTTATAACCACATAAAATAAATAAATCCATCATTTACATCCACAACAAATAAATATTTCCTTATCATATAAATCAATAATTAATTATTCATAAATAATATTACAGAATCACAATTATGACAACCAAAGTAGTTCCGAGAAAAGGGGGCTTTCCAATAAGGATTTCTCCTTACTGGCGCGTAATCAGGTGACCAAACCTCTCTTTGACAAAACTTTCTAAATATTTCCAATAATGCTATCTAATAATATTATTCAAATAATATGAATTATTGATCTGATAATGGAAAATACTATGCAGTGACAATTATTAAAACAACAATAATATAAAATATTAACGCAACAATTATTGAATCAATAAAATAAAATATTGAACAATAATTACTGTAACAATTATTGAGTAATGCCTTCTTACGTACGAATCAATAATTCAACAATAATGTGCAATACCGTGTGCTATTGTGCAACCACGCGTATTACTGTATTTTAACCACTAGGTAACCCAATAGTGTTAACGGTAACAACTACGTCGTTATTTATAAAAACTCAAACTTTGTCGTTTTCTTCATCCGATAGTTATTCTGTTATGGGGCCCACAAATGACTGCACCGTCGTACGGATATTCCCGACAAAAAGAATATTTCACGACCAAACGAATATTCCCCGACAACAATGATTATTTTATAACCACTTACTTATTTTGCAAAATTTGCACATTTCACCCATAACCAGCATTATATCAAATTAATTCCTTATTATTTCAAGATAATAAATAGAGGAAATTCAATTTTATTCATAATAAGTTGGGTTCTTACAACCTCTCCTCTTTATAAAATTTCGTCCTTGAAATTGACGTACGTACTTGGTGTTTCGAAAAGGTGAGGGTACCTCGCTTTCATTTCTGATTCCAACTCCCAGGTCATTTCCTCAATAGCATGGTTTCTCCACAAAACCTTAACTTGTGGTATAAACTTGGTGAGTAGGACATGCTCTTTCCTATCCAAGATCTTAACAGGTACCTCCTCGTATGTTAAATCTTCGGCTATCTCGTCTGGTTCTAACTCAATAATGTGGTTCGGGTCTTTCACATATTTACGAAGCATAGATATGTGAAAAACATTATGAACACGAGACATGCTTGGAGGTAATGCGAGTCTATAGGCCACATTTCCTATTCGGTCAAGAATCTCAAATGGACCAAAAAATCGTGGATTAAGCTTTCCTCTCTTCCCAAATCTTGTAACTCCCTTCCATGGAGCAATACGTAATAGTACATGATCTCCAATATTAAATTCCACGTCTTTTTGATGAAGATCAGAATAACTCTTTTGTCGATCTTGTGAGGTTTGAATACGTTGTTGAATCATTTGGATCTTTTCTGTAGTCATGCGTACTAATTCTGGTCCCAACAACGTTGCTTCTCCCACCTCGTCCAAGCATACTGGAGAACGACACTTTCGTCCATACAACAACTCAATGAAGCCATGCCTATACTTGCTTGATAATTGTTGTTGTAGGAGAATTCAGTAGTGGCAAGTACTTATCCCAACTCCCTTTGAAGTCTAGGACACAAAGTCTTAATAGATCTTTAAGAGTTTGAATAGTCCTCTCTGACTGTCCGTCCGTTTGAGGATGGTATGCCGAACTGAATCGTAAATCCATGTCCATAGCTTTCTGCAAGCTAACCCAAAATCTTGAAGTAAATCTTGGGTCACGATTCGAAACTATGGATACTGGCATGCCATGCAATCTCATAATCTTATTCACGTACATACGAGCAAGACGTTCAAGGGAATAAGTTTCTCGTATTGGTAAGAAATGAGCTGACTTGGTTAATCTATCAATAATAACCCAAATCGCATCTATGCCTTGAGAAACTTTGGGAAGACCTGTAACAAAATCCATGGTAATGTGTTCCCACTTCCATTTCGGAATCTGAAGTGGTTGCAATGGACCCTTTGGCACTTGATGCTCCGCCTTTACACGTTGATAGGTTAAACACCTCGAGATAAACTCCGCGATCTCTCTCTTCATATTGTTCCACCAAAATGTCGAATTTCATGATACATTTTGGTACTCCCAGGATGGATTGCAAACGGGGTGTTGTGTGCCTCCATCATGATTCTAGGCTTCAAGTCAGAATCGTTAGGAATGCAAAGTCTAGAGTTGACTCGAAGTATTCCTTCTTCATCGATTCTTGCTTCTGGAATAGCTCCTTCTTGCACTTTCTTCTTCATACGCATCAGCCCCAGGTCCGTAGCTTGAGCAGCTTTAACTTTATCGATTAAAGTCGGTTCTACTCGTATATTCGCCATCATCACGTGGGTCCTTGGAGTCTTTAACTCAATCTCCATCCTTTGTAAATCATATAAAATGGATCTTTGTGTTAACAACATCGCACTCGTACCCGCATACGATCTTCTACTCAATGCGTCAGCTACTACGTTTGCTTTTCCAGGATGGTATTGAATGGTATGATTGTAATCTTCAACAGCTCGAGCCAACGTCGTTGCCGCATGTTGAGTTCCTTTTGGGTGAATTAAGAAGTATTTGAGACTTTTATGATCCGTATAGATCTCCACTTTCTCCCCATACAGGTAGTGTCTCCAGATTTTCAACCCGAAAACGACTGCTGCCAACTCTAGATCATGAGTAGGATAATTCCTCTCATATTCTTTGAGTTGTCATTAGGCATAGGCTATGACTTTCCCATGTTGCATGAGAACACATCCTAACCTTTTGTCTGAAGCATCGTTCTATATAACAAATCCATCCGAACCAGATGGTATTGCCAGAACAGGTGCCGAAATGAGTCTCCTCTTGAGCTCTTGGAAACTCTTCTCGCATTCCTCGCTCCATACGAATTTTGTATCCTTCCGAGTCAACTGAGTTAACGGAGTAGCGATTTGAGAAAATCCTTCCATGAATCTCCGATAATAATCAGCTAAGCCCAGAAAGCTACGCACTTCGGTCACCGACTTTGGTTTCTCCCAACTTTGTATTGCTTCAATCTTCGCCGAGTCAACAGATACTCCTTGTTTTGACACCACGTGCCCAAGGAATGCTACTTCCTCAAGCCAGAACTCGCATTTCTTCAGCTTGACATATAGCTTATTTTCACGAAGCCTTTCAAGTATCAACTTTAAATGGTGCTCATGATCTTCACGGATTTTGGAATAGATGAGGATGTCATCAATAAAGACAACAACCAACTGATCCAAATATTCCTTGAATACTCAGTTCATCATATCCATGAAAGAAGCATGAGCATTAGTCAATCCAAAAGACATGACTAAGAATTCATATGCCCGTACCGAGTTCTGAAGGCAGTCTTTGGAATATCTTCAGTTTTAATCTTCAGCTGATGATATCCAGAATGAAGGTCGATCTTTGAAAAGAATTGTGCTTCTTGTAACTGGTCAAACAGGTCATCAATGCGAGGTAGCGAATACCTATTCTTGATGGTGACATGGTTCAATTCTCGGTAGTCAATACAAAGTCGCATACTCCCGTCTTTCTTCTTTACGAATAAAATAGGAGCACCCCAAGGAGATGTACTAGGACGAATGAAACCGATGTCTAATAACTCCTGTAGTTGGACTTTTAACTCCTGAAGTTCAATAGGAGCCATTCAATATGGGGTTTTAGAAATGGGTTTTGTACCTGGTTCAAGGTCAATAAAGAATTCAACATCACGTTCTGGGGGTAGACCGAGAAGTTCTTCAGGAAATACATCAGGAAATTCTTTAACAACAGAAATATTATCCAAATCTGACTTGTCTTTATTCAAATCCATAAAGTGGGATAAGAAGGCTTGACATCCGTTTTTCAATAAACGAATGGCTTTATGGCTTGATATAACAGTGATTGATTTTAGTGGTTTAGTTGCTTGAATTCGCATAACCAGTTGGTTAGGAATATGAAAACTAATAACCTTACGAAAACAATCAATTTTGGCATGATGAGTGGTTAACCAATAAATTCTTAAAATCACATCAAAAGCAAGTATCTTTAAAGAGATAAGATCAACAGGTAATGTGATTGTGCTAACTTGGATTAAGCAAGATTTATAAACTGTAGATGTAACGAAGGTTTCACCCAACGGAGTTTCAACAGATAAGTCAAAGTCTAATCTCTCTGGAGTCAAGTTTAAACGTTGAGCACAAGCAGGAGAGATAAAAGAATGGGTAGAACCGGTATCTAGTAAAGTATAAACTTCACAAGAGTTTATGATTAGCTTACCCGTGATCACCTCGTTCAGGTTCCTCACATTTTGGCCAGTCACAACAAATGCTCTTCCAGGAACCGCTGATTTTGACTTATCCGGGACAGCTTTTGGAGTCACCATCCCCGCTGAACTTGGTTTTGCTCTGAGAACACTCTCAAAGTTATATGACCCTCCTTTCCACAGTTATAACATATCTTGGATTGTTGTGGGCAGTTTGGGCTGATATATCCCTCTTTCCCGCATTTATAACACATGACCAGTGGTCGTTCTCCTCCCCTAGCAACAGTTGATGCTGGTGTTGCTGCTGATATCTTCCCATCATTATTGAATCTCCTATTTTTGAAATTTTCACTAGACTCACCTCTTTTATTATCATGGCCACAATTACCACACGAGTGGTTCCGCTTTTTGTCCAGATATTTTTCCTCCTCATTTGGTTATCATCGTTTTGATGACTGCTGTCACCGGTATGACCCTGGTTGTGATCCCTCGATTGAGTATACTCATTATCTTGCTCTAATAATTGAGCCCTGTTGACAACATCTGAATACAAAGAAAATTTATGAGAGATAAGGTATTGACGAATCTCGGGTTTTAGACCTCTCAGAAACATTTGCGTCATACGTTCCTCATTCTCTACCAAATGAGGTGCAAACCTGGATAACTCCGTGAACTTCGCCTCGTCTTGAGACACCGTCGTGTTGTTTTGCTTCGATCTAATAAACTCTACCTCCTTCCTTATATGATGAATACTTTCGGGAAAGTACTTGTCATTGAACGATTCTCAAATCTTTCCCAAGACATGTTGAGTCGCGGTGGGTGGGGTACGCTTAACTGATTCCCACCGATGAATCGCCTCACCACGTAACATAAATGTGGCGAATGGAACCTTCTGTTCCTCTGTGCATCCCAAGACATCGAATATCTTGATAATTTGCTTGACCCACATTTTCGCCTTAATCGGATCGGGTTTTCCCCAAAAATGTGGTGGTCCTAACTCCTTGAACTGCTTGGTTGTGACAGATTGCGCGTTGCTATCACTTCCACCCGTATTTTGTACACGAGTCTCCCTCATCTGATTTTGCATGAACTGCAAAAAGCTCCTAAACATTCCATCATTCATCGTTTGCTCGGTAGTGTTGTTTACAGGAGGAATATTGTCTTCCTGTTGCACGTTCTCCTAGTTTGTGACTAAAGGTTGTTCCACAGTCTCATACACTCCATTGTTAACATTCTCAGCAGCCATTCTTAAATACTGCCATAAAACAAGGGTTAATTAAACAAATTAACATATCACATAATATCCCTATATTATAATCGACCAACAAATAAGCTTAGATAGGACACACTAGCGAAGGATTTACTCATCTCTCCCTCCTAGTTCTATTCCCCAATCTCGCTTGAGACCATATGCCTAAGCTTTGATACTAATTGTGGCGCCCCAAAATAGGTATACAACACCTATTCTCGAGTCACCAAATACATCGTCATGTAAAGTAAACTACAACTTCAATAATTCATTTGTCGGTGCAAAATACGACAACACATCTTTGTGAGTTTAAATACAAATATTGTCTTCTAGACAATATCCACACTCAAATAAGTCCTCATTATAATTATTCATACACTATTTTACTGAAATGGTGAGGATCGCTAAAACATCTTTCTAGAACCATCACTCCATACCCCGATTTAGATCTGCTTTATGTTCTCACCTCACGAGAAGAAAAATGGAACAAAAAGGAAAAGGGTGAGCTTAACTAGCCAAATAAAGAATATTATGACTAAGATAATATACAAAAAATTATTATTAGTCTTCAACAGGGAAAAATCTGATAAAATATAATAGATAACAAATTTTAGATCAACAAATGCAATGAAACAACAATCCATTAGAAGAGTCACGTAGAGAATGAGTTCTACTATCTTCTAAGATTTAAAAGTCCATCATCAATATTTTATCCTCAGTAATAACAATCAATATACATCTTGCATCAAATATTCATCTTTGCACTACAAAGCCAAAGATATTCATTTATATCACCCAGTTGGTCATGTTCATCTCAACACTGTTCATCTTTTGCACTACGGGCCAAAGATATTCATCGATTAATCATTCATCTTTGCACTCTGTGCCAAAGATATTCAAGTAATATCATCATTTAAGACCGAGGATGATGAAAAATATTTTAAAGAAAAGCGAATCCGGTGAGACAGAAGAACAAATATCAGGGATTCGTATTACATTTTTTCCAAGATCAATAATACTTCATAATAACCAATTGTGAAGCAGAATTCAAAAATAAAGATCAAAACATGGATACAATCAAAGATAGTAACCATAATAGACATCTTGGATAAAAAGAAAAATTTTCATTTTTGGTGAATATTACCAGATTGTGAATGAATAGTGTCAGTATCGTGAATAGTTTCAGATACGTGAATAGTAACCCCAGAATCAAAAGGTAGAAATTCCATAATAAAATCCATACCAATATTTCGGTATAATGATATTGAAAGAATAACATCATTACTTGAAAAAAATATCATCCCACACCTCAAAATAAGCAGATTGCCGGATGGAATATCGGATAGAAAGCCGAAGAAAACTTGTACCGAACAATAACTCTCAAAGTATCTAAATACTCACAAAAATACGCTCAACAATATAGAGAGAAAGAAAACTTTTTTCTGCTGTGATTTTTAATTCTAACCTAAGCGTCTATTTATAGGAAAATGCTAGAACACCAAAGCAGACTAAATAATAAAATATTAATTTTCTTTTTCTTCTTCCACGCACCAACCAATTTTGAATCAAGCATGCCATCTTGGACAAAAAATAGCAGCCCATGTGTATTCAACACCAACCAAAAGTGGGTCCCACCCATAATTTAATAAAAATCATTTTATTTTACTGAAACTTGATAATTCATAGAAAATAGCTCGTTTATCGTCGAAAAATACTGAATTTTATGTCCATTCCACACTAAATCAATTCTCTACAACTTTGTAGCTTTGAGTTTTTCCAAATTCCAACAGAAAATATTAAAGAAATCCACAAACGGATGATTTTTAATACCTCCATTTCGACAAAATCTTGATAAAACACCTCAAAGATTAATTCCTTCATTTATAACCACATAAAATAAATAAATCCATCATTTATATCCACAACAAATAAATATTTCCTTATCATATAAATTAATAATTAATTATTCATAAATAATATTACTGAGAATCACAATTATGACAACCCGGTAGCTTTCAGGAAAGAGGGGCTTTCAATAAGGATTTCTCTTTCTTTGGGCGCAATTTGGTGACCAAACCTCTCCTCGATGAGAACTTTCTAGACATTGCCAATAATGCTATCTAATACTATTATTCAAATAATATGAATTATTGATCCGATAATGGGAAATACTATGCAAAGAACAATTATTGAAACAACAATAATATAAAATATCAACGCAGCAATTATTGAATCAATAAAATAAAATATTGAATAGTAATTACTGTAACAATTATTGAGTAGTGCCTTCTTACGCATTTAATCAATAATTCAATAATCTTATGCAATCTGGTGTGCTCTTTGTGCAACCACGCGTATTCTCGTATTTTAACCACCAGGTAACCCAACAGTGTTAACGGTAACAACTACGTCGTTATTTATAAAAACTCAAACTTTGTCGTTTTCTTTATTCAACAGTTATTCTGTTACGGGACCCACAAATGACTGCGCCGTCGTACGGATATACCCGAAAAAAAGAATATTCCACGACCAAACAAATATTTCCCGACAACAATGATTATTTTATAACCACTTGCTTATTTTGCAAAATTTGCACATTTCACCCATAACCAACATTATATCAAATTAATTCCTTATTATTTCAAGATAATAAATAGAGGAAATTCAATTTTATTCATAATAAGTTGGGGTCTTACAAGCAATGTATTCAGCTTCTCCAGTTGAAGTAGATACTGAGTTTTTTTTTTTGCTAAACCAGGACACCAGTCTGTTTCCTAGAAACTGACAGCTGCAACTAGTACTTTTTTTTATCTATTTTGTAAACTGCAAAATCAGCATCTGTATATCCTGTCAGTTCAAATGAGGACTCCTTGGGATATTAAAGTCCCAAGTGAGGTGTACCCTTGAGATACCTAAAAATTCTTTTTACAACAGTTAAGTGTGATTCCTTAGCATTAGCATGAAATCTTGCACATATGCATGTTGCAAACATTATGTCTGGTCTTGTAACAACCCGATATTTTCTATATAATTAAATCAGAAATTTTGCGTATAAATTTTTTATTATTTTAAAGGTGGGAATACATGCAAGGTAAAGTATATGTATATATGTGATAAATAAAATTTATTTATTACATGAATAATTTCAAATAATTTTATTAGAATTATCGACCATTATAAATTATATTTTTATAATTAATTTTGTAGTAAAAATATTTTTATTATTTATTTTTCATGAAAATATGATTACATATTATTTAAATAATATATGAAATAATTATTGGAATTATTATAATAATTATTTTATGAATTTAGTTTGATTATTAAGTTAATTATTTTAACTTAATTGATAGTGCTATATACGCACGATAAATCGATATGAAATCCAAACCTTAATTCCAAATTTTGATCAAGGAATGAGAATAATAATATTATATTAATTATATTTAAGTGCTATAAATATGTGTTATATGTGTTAACCGATAATGGTTGGTCAATTATGGTATAACTGTAAGAACCCAAATTTTCAGAAAATATTAAAATAAGAATTTAGTGAATAAAATTCTTAAGGCATGTGAAGGGTTCAAATAAAAATGTATAATGTGCTACAAGGTATGTGGTATTGTGTTACATAAGGTAATATGCGCTATGTAATAAGTGAGGTTGTGTTTAATAAATATATATATATATATATCTTTATTATATATATGTTATAAATTATAGAGATGAATTAGTAAGAAGGCGGATAAAAATTTATCTATTGATATTAAATAATTTATGTGAAATTATTTTACTATGGTAAGTTGGTGACATTAAAATATCTTTGATAATCACCAATTTCTTGAGTATATGTAAGAGTGAATATCAAGTCTAAGGTAGTGCAATCTTAGTCTTTAATGGTTGATGTATAGGAGCTGGGCTAAACGATTCCTTCAGAGAGCGGAGGTATATACGAATGGGTAACCGATCTAACTCACTGTGAAAACAATGTAGACGAGACGAGAACTAATTTGTTAGTTGTTTGTGGGAAACCACTCAGTGTACTATATTGAATATTATTAAAGACTCGATGTGTGTTAGGTTTGGACTTGTATATATGTACGTTGTTGACAAAAGAAGAGAATCGATATACCTTTGAAGTGGTTAGAGAATTATTGAGTAAATTGATACACGGCGAGAAGTGAAGATTAAAGGTATGCATGCATGTGTTATATTCGAGCATTGTGTTATTGGTGGTATGAAACCATAAAGGAGATGTATAGTTAGTTAAACTAATAAGGGAAATAGAGTTTTAAAACTCAAAGCATAATCCTTGAATTGTTAAGAAAAATAGTAATCGATGATGTGAAACAAAATAGAGGATTGATGTTAGTCGATTTAACGCATAAGGAGGATGTGTAAAGTGTTTAGAAGTGTAAGGTTTCAGTTTTGCTAATGTAGAACTTATTTGCCTGAGAATTTGGTATGGCGCAGCTGCGCCATTACCAAGCCTATGACCAGCGTAGCTGCGCCGGTCTGTAGAAAACTCTGAGTCAGTTTGTGAAATGTGATTTGCAAGCCATGTATACTAGTAACTCTTATAAGGATCATATATGGTGACTAAGTTGTCCATGAATGGAGTAGGATGGCAAAGCATGAATTTAATGAGAGATAGTTATGGAAATTAACTAAACAAGAATAAATATTGGTTAATTAAAATTATATTATTGAATAATAGAATTTGAGTATTAAAGCCTTGTGTGAATTAATATGTGTTAACATAAAGAAAATGGAATGAATATGTAAATTAAATAGGAATTTTAATATATTACATAGTGTAATAATATACGAAAAGATGTGATAGACGAGCTTTGTTATGAATAATAAGTGTCTAATAAAGAAGGGACCAATATATTTAAATATTGGTTAGAGATGTAATGTTAAGAATAATATTATTTTGTGAGATTATATTATTATAAGGTTGTGAACTATTAATTACTAAGTTCACATAATTATGCCTTCATGTAGCATCTTTGTGAAATGAGAAAATTCACTAAGTGAGTTAAAAGAGAATTAGGAAGATTAATCGGGTATGATTATGTGATTTCACATGAGGAATGAATGATCTTAGATTTGCAATATCACCATGTGGGTGAATACATGTCATGTAAAACAAATATGGCGATAAAGGTTGACACTGGCTTGAAGCTAAACCAGTCTTGGCACTATCGTAGTGCAGACAACAATTGCCATGGTCCAAGAAGATACAAACTAGCGTGCACTCAGGAGATGTTCCAGAATTGGTGGTTCCCTCGTACCATTGGAGCTCAAACACGCACCATACAGTTTATGGGGGATATGGTTCCAGGATCTGTGATGATGACGGATTGGCTAGCACTTTATGTCGAGAGATCGACTCATGTGACACAGATTGACAGTTTGACCCGACAGTTGGACCGGGTGCATTTCTTTATCCGGCATTTGGGTAGAGATCCTTCAGAGGCAGATACTTTTGATCCTTCCAGCTCTGGCGCTGGCCCCTCAGGTGACTCATATGGTTTTTTCAGTGTAGATCCTCCATTGTATAGGCCTGACATCCCTTTAGATAGAGATCTAGTGACTCAGGAGGAGTTACATCAGGTGGACAGGATTGACGATGTAGACATCGATACCATCGACTTCTTTTGATGTATATTTCTCATTATCTCTTTTGATAGGCCTCTGTTAGCTGCTGGGTAGCTTCGCCCCATTCTCGCTATATCTTTTGATAGGCCTCTGTTGAGATGTTGGGTAGCTTCACCCCATTTCCCTGTATTTTAGCTGTACAGAGATGTATTAGATGATGATATACTTAGGAATGTATGTACAGTTTTTCATTCCCTATATCATATTGCCATCTATTGTATCATGCATGTTATTATGTTATGCATATGTATGTATATCTAGAGATATTCAGCATTGACCCCTGGATGGTCTTATGACACGGCCCGTACAGATGTCTTCTTTGACAGTTAGTCGTATTGATCATACCCCACCATTTTTGGTGGCATCTGGTATACGCTCATGGTATGATAGTATGCCACTACTACCGCATTGTGGTGATTGTAGATCATTTCTTTATGAGACACTATGACCTTGTTGATGTTTCAGGTTCCCACAGGGTTCATAGATGGTATGCTAGAGCATTGGGTACCGGAGAGACATGTTTTCCAATTCGAGACCCAGGAGTTGACTCCTACTTTGGAGGAGTATGCACGGTTGACGATGTTGTCGTTGGATAGACCTTACGTGCACATGGCAATCAGAGACATGAGTAGGCAGTTCATGACCCTGACCGGATTGAGGCGTGGAGTGGTACAGGATGAGATTACTTCCGGCCACGTGATATCCCAGCGTTTTTTATTTGACAAATTTAGCTCTGAGGATAGTTATGCATGGCATTCTGGGGATTTCACCACACTGGAGGACTATTGGCGTTCAGCTAGAGTGGATGTACTACTGCTGTGCGTATTGTCATACGTCTACATGCCACTGTACATGGATGAGTTGGACATTGGTGTCATTATGGCAATGAGAGCTCTCCGGAAGGGTCACACCATCCTACCAATGATTATGGTAGAGACTCTGAGGTCAGCCACATATTGCTGCACTTATCCAGCAGAAGTGTTCATAGGCAGCTCGGTTATGTTGTACGTGTGGTTTATGTCATACTTGGGACCGATTGGCACATTCAGACGGCATGGATATTGTTTCACCCATGATATAGCAATGTCGTACTCCTTCCAAACCCTCTGAGTGTCTGAGATCTTTCGCATCTTGGTGAAACTTTCCCGATAGGGATTGAAATCCATTCGCTATATTGTCGCGTATGCGATGTGGCGCCCCAAAATAGGTATACATCACCCATTACGAGTTGTCAATACATGATGCGAAACAACTACAACTTTATTATTACAACGGTAAAAGCGTGAGTTTAAATACAAATATTATCTTCAGACAATATCTATACTCAAATAAATCCTCATCACATTTAATGATACATTATTTTACAAAATGGTGAGGACTACTAAACAACTCTCTCTAGAACCTTCATTCCATACCCAGGCTCGTACTATTTATATTCTCGCCTCCACGAGAAAAATGGAACAAAAAGGAAAAGGGTGAGCTCAACTAGCTCAAGAAAGAATATTATGACTAAGATAATATACAACAAATTACCGTTAGTCTTCAACAAGGAAAAATCTAATAGAATACAATAGACAACAAATTTTAAATCAATATTCGCAATGAAATAATAATTCATTAGAAGAGTTAAGTAGAGAATGCAAACTACTATCTTCCATGTATGAATTTAAAAGTTCATCGTCTATCTTTTATCCTGTAACATCAATCAATATACATACGGAATCAAATATTCATCTTTGCACTACAGGCCAAAGATATTCATCAGTTGGTCATGTTCATCTAAACACCTGTTCATCTTTGCACTACAGGCCAAAGATATTCTTCAGAAATCATTCATCTTTGCACTACAGGCCAAAGATATTCCATAATATCATCATTTAAGACTGAGGATGATGAAAAATATTTTTAAAGAAAGCGAATCCGATTGAAACAAAATGACAAGGATTAAGGATTAAGGATTCGTACTTTGTTTTATCCATGTTCAAAAGATACCTCAAAAATAATCATAGTGGTGTAAAATTCAAGAATGATCAAAACATGGATACAATCAAAGCTAGTATCCAGAATAGATATTTTGGACAAAAAGAAGAAATTTTATTTTTCGATTGAATAGGCCGATACGTAAATAGTAACTCAGACACCAAAAGATAGAAATTCCACAAAAACATCTTCACGCTTACTTTATGAATAGTACTCGTGAATAGTAACTCGTGAATAATAACTCATGAATAGTAACTCGTGAATAGTAACTCATGAATAGTAACCCGGAGCATGAAAAAGTTCCAAATTTGATAAAAGTTCCAACCAATATTTCAAAGATAATGATATTGAAGAAATAATATCATTTGAGAAGAAAATAACATCCCTTACCTCGAAAGATCGAAGATTTAAATAAAAAACAGGATATAGGCTATGACTTGGACTTGCATGCAGTATAGCAATACTCAAAGTATACTCAAAATACTCACAAGAATACGCTCGATAATATAGAGAGAGAAAACTCCGTTTACGGTGTGATTTTCAATTCTAACCTAAGCACCTATTTATAGGAAATTGCTTAGAACACCAAAGCGAGAAAATTTAATAAATTAATATTATAATTTTTTCTACATCCTCCTACGCATCAAGCATCTGAATTCAGCAACATGACATGTGTTAAAGATGCCCACCAAACACAAAAAACGTTTTTGTGAATATAAATATTTAAAACTTCCAAAAATCAATTATTTCGGAGCTTCGGAACTTCAATAATTCACAATAAATAACCCTTTTATCAGAAAATTCGAATCTTGCGAGTTTTTATAGGAAATTCAATTCTCTACAACTTTGCAGAAGAAAGTTTTTCCGAATTCCAAACAAAAATTGACTGAAATCCACAAACGGGCAATTTTACAGGCTATAATCAAATTTCAGTCAATAAATGGGGTCCACCAACATGTTTAACATGTTTTAAACATTTATTGCAACAAAAATATTCTTTCCCCTCGTATACTCATATATCCCACATTCGTTGTAAAAATATCACCATTATTATATTATTAACATATAATAATATATTTAAATGAATTATTTTATCAGAAAAAGATAAAATATCAATTTTCAACAATTGTCACAATAAAAATTTTCTCCATCTATATCCACATAAAATCAATATTTTTCTCATCATATGAATCAATAATTAATTATTCACAAATAATATTACAGAATCACAATATTAACAACCAGGCAGTTCCCAGGAAAGAGGGGGCTTTCCAATAAGAATTTCTTCTATCATGGCGCAATTAGGTGACTAAACCTCTCCTTAGATGAGAACTTTCTAGACATTGCCAATAATGTTATCTAATAATATTATTAGGATAATATGAATTATTGCCGATAATGAAAAATTGTGTAATGACAATTATTGAAACAACAATGAATATAAAATATCATATGAGCAATTATTAACTCAATAAAATATTGAGCGGTAATTACGTAACCATTATTGAGTAGTGCCTTCTTACGTAAGAATCAATAATTGGTGCAATACTGGAGTATCTTCTTTGTGTTTTAATCACTTAGGGTATTTTAACAAGATACTTGTAATAACTACTGTAGATTATTTTTAAACCACTTATATTTGTCGTTTTCTTCATCCAATCGCTTTCCGTTATGGGGCCCACACATGGCGCACGTCGTCACGAATATTCCCCGACGATATTGAATATTCCACGACCAAACGAATATTCCCCAAACAACAATGAATATTTTATAACCACTTGCTTATTTTGAAATATTTGCGTATCTTACCCTAACTATCCACATTAATCAAATCAACCCTTACTATTTCAAAATAATAAATAGAAAATTAAATTTCATTAATAATAAGTTGGGGTCTTACAACTTCCCTCCTTATGAAATTTCGTCCTCGAAATTGGCGACGTGCACTGTGTTTGAAAAGGTGAGGATACCTCGCTTTCATTTCCGTTTCAATTCCCGGTCATTTCCTCTATAGCATGATTCCTCCACAAAACTTTAACTTTGTGGTATGACCTTTCATGCGTAGGACATGCTCCTTCCTATCTAAGATCTTGGCGGTACCTACTCATACGTTAAGTCTTCATTATCTCGTCCGGTTCTAACTTCAATAACGTGGTTTGGGTCTTTCACATATTTACGAAATATGAGATATGTGAAACACATTATGAACACGAGACATACTTTGAGGTAACGCGAGTCTATAGGCTACATTTCCTACTCGGTCAAGAATTTGAAATGGACCAATAAATCGTGGATTGAGCTTTCCTCTCTTCCCAAATCTTGTAACTCCCTTCCATGGAGCAACTCGCAACAATACATGATCCCTACACTAAATTTCACGTCCTTTCGATGAAGATCCGCATAACTCTTTTGTCGATCTTGTCTGCCGTTTGTATCGTTGTCGAATCATTTGGATCTTTTCGGTGAGTCATACGTACTAACTCGGGTCCCAACAATGTTGTTTCACCCACCTCATCCCAACATATATTGGAAGCGACACTTTCGTCCATATAATGCTTCAAATGGAGCTACACTATACTTGCTCGATAAGCTGTTGTTGTAGGAGAATTCCACCAATGGTAAATACTTATCCCAAGCGCCCTTGAAGTCTAGGACACGAGTCTTAATAAATCTTCAAGAGTTTGAATAGTCTTTCGATTGTCCGTCCGTTTGAGGATGGTATGCCGAAGCAATAAATAAATCCGTGCCCATAGCTTTTTGCAAACTAACCCAAAATCTTGAAGTGAATCTTGGGTCACGATCCAAAACTATGGATACGGGCATGCCATGCAACCTCACAATCTTATTCACGTACATACTAGCAAGGCGTTCAAGTGAATAAGTCTCGTGTCGGCAAGAAATGAGCGAGACTTGGTTAATCTATCAACAATAACCCAAATAGCATTGATGCCACGAGAAACCGTAGGAAGACCCGTATGAAATCCATGGTAATGTGTTCCCACTTCCATTTCGGAATCTCAAGTGGTTGCAGCGGACCTTTAGGTATTAGATGCTCCGCCTTTACCGTTGACAAGTTAAACACATCGAGATTAACTTTGCAATTTCTCTCTTCATATTGTTCCACCAAAATGTATGTCGAAGATCACGATACATTTTAGTACTTCGAGATGGATTGCAAATGGTGTATTGTGTGCCTCCATCATAATCGTGTACTTCAAATCGAGTCGTTAGGAACACAAAGTCAGAGTGGACTCAAGTATTCCTTCTTCATCAATTCTCGCTTAGGAATAGCTCCTTCTTGTACTTTCTTCTTCATACGCATCGACTCCCGGGTCGGTGGCTTGAGCAACCTTAACTTTTTCTATTAAAGTTGGCTCTATGCGTATACTTGACATCATCGCTTTTCGTTCCGCATATGATCTTCTACTCAACGCGTCGGCTACCACGTTAAACTTTACCGGGATGGTATTGAATAGTGTGGTCGTAGTCTTTCAATAGCTCGAGCCAACGTCATTTGCCGCATGTTGAGTTCTTTTGAGTGAAGAAATATTTAAGGCTTTTATGGTGCGAATATATCTCCACTTTCTCCCCATATAGATAGTGCCTCCATATCTTTAGCAGAAAACGCATTCTTTGCTAACTCTAAATCATGAGTAGGATAATTCCTCTCATACTCTTTAAGTTGTCGCGAGGTATAGGCTATGACTTTCCCACGTTGCATGAGAACACATCCTAACCCTTTGCGAAGAAGTATTGAGATAACAAATCCATCCGAACCGGATGGTATTGTTAGAAACAGTGCCGAAATAAGTCTCCTCTTAAGCTCTTGGAAACTCTTCTCGCATTCTTCACTCCAAGCGAATTTTGTATCCTTCCGAAGTTATTTGGGTTAATGGAGTAGCGATTCAAGAAAACCCTTCCACGAATCTCCGATAATAACCAATTAAGCCTAAAAACTACGTACTTCAGATCAAACTTGATTTGCTCCAACTTTGTATTGCTTCAATCTTCGTCGGATCAACAGATACTCCATGTTTTGACACCATGTGCCCAAGAAATGCTACTTCCTCAAGCCAAAACTCGCATTTCTTCAATTTGGCATATAGTTGGTTTTCACGAAGCCTTTGGAGTACCAGCTTCAAATGGTGCTCATGATCTTCACGGCTTTTGGAATATATGAGGATGTCATCAATAAAGACAACAACGAATTGATCTAAATATTCCTTGAATACTCGGTTCATCATATCCATGAAAGCCAGTAGGAGCATTAGTTAGTCCGAAAGACATGACTAAGAATTCATAATGCCCATACAGGAGTTAAGGCGGTCTTTGGAATATCCTCGATTCTAATCTTGGTGATGATATCCGAGCGAAGATCGATTTTTGAAAAGAATTGTACCCCTTGCAATTGGTCAAACAAGTCATCAATACAAGGTGAGGATACCTATTCTTGATGGTGACATGGTTCAATTCGATAGTCAATACAAAGTCGCATACTCCGTCTTTCTTCTTTACGAATAAAGCAGGGAGCACCCGAGGAGATGTCTTGGGACCGAATGAAAGCCGATGTCCAACAATTCACGTAGTTGGACCTTTAACTCTTGAAGTTTAATAGGAGCCATTCGATATGGGGTTTTAGAAATGGGCTTTGTGCGAGTTCAAGATCAATAAAGAATTCAACTACGCGTTACGGGGTAGGCAGGAAGTTCTTTGAAATCGTCGGGGAAAGTCAATAACAACAGGAATATTATTCAAATTTGGCGTGTCTTTATTCAAATCCATAACACGGGCTAAGAAAGCTTGACATCCGTTTTTCAATAAGCGAATAGCTTTATGATTAGATATGATAGTGATTGATTTTAATGGTTTAGTTGCTTGAATTAAATACAACGGGTTGGTTAGGAATATGAAAACTAACAACCTTACGAAAACAATCAATTTTGGCATGATGAGTAGTTAACCAATCAATCCTAAAATCACATCAAAAGCAAGTATCTTTAAAGAGATAAGGTCAAACAGTAAGGTGATGGTGCCAACTTGAATCAAACAAGATTTATAAGCAGTGGATGTGATGAAAGTTTTTCTCTAACGGAGTTTCCACGAGATAGGTCAAAGTCTAATTTCTCCCGAGTCAAGTTTAAAGCGTTGAGCACATGCGGGAGAGATAAATGAATGGGTAACCAAGTATATCAGTAAAAGGTATAAACTTCGCAAGAATTTATAAATAGCTTACTGTGATCACCTCGTTTGGGTTTCTCGAATTTTGACCGGATCACAACAAACGCTCTTCCGGAATCGTTGACTTTGACTTTTACGGGGGACGATCTTTTGAGTCACCGTCCCCATTGAACTAGGTTTCGCTCTGCGTACAATCTCGAGCGATATGTCCTTCCTTTCCACAATTATAGCATACCTTGAAGCTGTTGTGGGCGGTTTGGTGATATGTCCCTCTTTTCCGCATTTGTAGCATATAATGGGTGGTCGTTCTCCTCCTTAGAACCCGATTCTTTTGCGACTGCTGTCGTCTTCACATGGTCGTTGTTAAATCTCCTCTTTTTAAAATCTCCTCGACTCGCTTCTTCTATTTTCATGGCCATGATTACCACAGAGTGGTTACCATTTTTGTCCAATATCTGCTTTTCTTTCTCATTGGTTATCATTATTACATTATTCTTATCTCGGTACGATCTGGTTGTGGTCCCTCGGTTGACCGTACTCGTTATCTCTCTCTAATAATTGAGCCCTTTTATACAACATCTCGAATAGAGAGAAAATTTATGAGAAATGAGATATTGGACGTCACGGGGTTTCAAACCTCTAAGAAACATCCGCGTCATCGTTCCTCATTCTCCACCAAATGAGGTGAAAACTGGATAACTCTCGCAAACTTTGCCTCGTCTTTGAGACACCGTCATGTTGTTTTGCTCTAATCGATGAACTCCACTTCCTTCGTATAGCCGAACACTTTCAGGAAAGTATTTGTCATTAAATAGTTCTGAAACGTTTCCCAAGACATCTTTGAGAGTGCGAATTTGGATGGGTACACTTCTGAGACTCCCACCGATGATACGCCTTCGCCACGGAACATAAAGGTGGCGAATGGAACCTTTGTTCTCCGTGCATCCCAAGACATCGAATATCTTGGTAATTTGTTTGACCCATGTTTCCGCCATGATCGGATCTGGCTTTCCCTTAAATTCTGGTGGTCCCAACTCTTTGAGCTGCTTGCATTTGTGACAACCCGTGAATTGCTATCATTTCCTCCTGTATTTTGAACACGAGTCTCCCTAAATCGATTTTGTATGAAGCAATGCAAAAGCTTCTAAACATCCCCTTGTTCATCATCGCTTTCGGTGGTGTTGTTCACGGGAAGAACATTGCCGACTGTTGCACGTTCTCCTCGTTGGTGAGTACAAAGGCGTCTCCACGGTCTCATTTCCATTGTTAATATTCTCGATTCGACATTCTCAAATCATGTCATAAAACAAGGGTTAATTAAGGAAATCAATATATCACATAATATCCTATATCTTGACCAACTAACAAATAAGCTTAGGTAGGACACACTAGCGAAGGATTTATTCGTCTCTCCCCTCCTAGTTCTATTCCCGATCACCGCTTGGAGATCATATCCCTAAGCTACGATACCAATTGTGGCGCCCCCAAAATAGGTATACATCACCCATTACGAGTTGTCGATACATGGTATGTAAACAACTACAACTTTATTATTACAACGAGTAAGGCTGTGAGTTTAAATACAAATATTATCTTCTGAACAATATCTATACTCAAATAAATCCTCATCACATTTAATGATACATTATTTTACAAAAATGGTGAGGACTACTAAACAACTCTCTCTAGAACCTTCATTCCATACCCCAGGCTCGTACTCATTTATATTCTCGCCTCACGAGAAAAATGGAACAAAAGGAAAAGGGTGAGCTCAACTAGCTCAGTAAAGAATATTATGACTAAGATAATATACAACAAATTACCGTTAGTCTTCAACAAGGAAAAATCTAATAGAATACAATAGACAACAAATTTTAAATCAATATTCGCAGCTGAAATAATAATTCATTAGAAGAGTTAAGTAGAGAATGCAAACTACTATCTTCCATGTATGAATTTAAAAGTTCATAAATCTATCTTTTATCCTGTAACATCAATCAATATACATACGGAATCAAATATTCATCTTTGCACTCTGAGGCCAAAGATATTCATCGATTGGTCATGTTCATCTAAACACTGTTCATCTTTTGCACTACTGAGGCCAAAGATATTCTTGAGAAATCATTCATCTTTGCACTACTGGGCCAAAGATATTCCATAATATCATCATTTAAGATTGAGGATGATGAAAAAATATTTTAAAGAAGCGAATCCGGTGAAACAAAATGACAAGGATTAAGGATTAAGGATTCGTACTTTGTTTTATCCATGTTCAAAAGATACCTCAAAAATAATCATAGTGGTGTAAAATTCAAGAATGATCAAAACATGGATACAATCAAAGCTAGTATCCGAATAGATATTTTGGACAAAAGAAGAAATTTTATTTTTAAATTGAATAGGCAGATATCGTGAATAGTCACAGTATCGTGAATAGTAACTCAGACACCAAAAGATAGAAATTCCACAAAAATATCTTCACGCTTCATGAATAGTACTCGTGAATAGTAACTTCGTGAATAGTAACTCATGAATAGTAACTTTCGTGAATAGTAACTCATGAATTGTAACCCAGAGCATGAAAAAGTTCCAAATTTGATAAAAAGTTCAACCAATATTTCAAAGATAATGATATTGAAGAAATAATATCATTTGAGAAGAAAATAACATCCCTTACCTCGAAAGATCAAGATCTTAAATTTAAACACAGGATATAGGCTATGACTTGGACTTGCATCAGTATAGCAATACTCAAAGTATACTCAAAATACTCACAAGAATATGCTCGATAATATAGAGAGAAAACTTGATTTACGGTGTGATTTTCAATTCTAACCTAAGCACCCTATTTATAGGAAATTGCTTAGAAACACCAAAAGTAAAATTTAATAAATTAATATTATAATTTTTTCTACATCCTCCTACGCATCAAGCATCTGAATTCAGCAACATGACATGTGTTAAAATGCCCACCAAACACAAAAAACGTTTTGTGAATATAAATATTTAAAACTTCCAAAAATCAATTATTTGAACTTGAACTTCAATAATTCACAATAAATAGCCCTTTATCGAAGAAAATTCGAATCTTGCGAGTTTTTATAGGAAATTCAATTCTCTACAACTTTGCGGAAGAAAGTTTTTCCGAATTCCAAACAAAAATTGAATGAAATCCACAAGCGGGCAATTTTATGAAATTTATAATCAAATTTCGGTCAATAAATGGGGTCCACCAACATGTTTAACATGTTTTAAACATTTATTGCAACAAAATACTCTTCCTCCTCGTATACTCATATATCCCACATTCGTTGTAAAAATATCACCATTATTATATTATTAACATATAATAATATATTTAAATGAATTATTTTATCAGAAAAAGATAAAATATCAATTTTCAACAATTGTCACAATAAAAATTTTCTCCATCTATATCCACATAAAATCAATATTTTTCTCATCATATGAATCAATAATTAATTATTCACAAATAATATTACGAGAATCACTGATATTGACAACCGAGGCAGTTCTCGAGGAAAGGGGGCTTTCAATAAGAATTTCTTCTTCTTGGGCGCGCAATTAGGTGACCAAACCTCTCCTTAGATGAGAACTTTCTAGACATTGCCAATAATGTTATCTAATAATATTATTCAGATAATATGAATTATTGCTTCGATAATGAAAAAATCTTGTGTAATGACAATTATTGAAACAATGACAATATAAAATATCAATGCAAAGCAATTATTAACTCAATAAAATATTGAGCATTAATTACGTAACCATTATTGAGTAGTGCCTTCTTACGTAAGAATCAATAATTGGTGCGACTGGTATCTTCTTGTGTTTTAACCACGGGTATTTTAACGATATTGCTTGTAACAACTACGTAGAATTATTTTTAAACCACTTATATTTGTCGTTTTCTTCATCCAATCGCTTTCACATGGGGCCCCACATGGTGCATCTGTGCGTAAATACGAATATTCCCGACGATCGAATATTCCACGACCAAACGAATATTCCCGACAACAATGAATATTTTATAACCACTTGCTTATTTTGAAATATTTTGCGTATCTTACCCCTAACTATCCACATTAATCAAATCAACCCTTACTATTTCAAAATAATAAATAGAGAAAATTAAATTTCATTAATAATAAGTTGGGGTCTTACATACAGGGCTTAGCTCACCCTACAACTTTATTACTCATGCTCCTAGCATGGATTATCTTCCTCTAGCTGGTTTGAGAGGGATGATCACCTACCACCCGCTGGCCATGATATGTTAGTTTGACCAATTTCAGGATTTCCACCCATACGAGGGGGTAGTGATTCAGCGATTCACTTCTCACCACTTATCATCGTGAGACGAGATCCGGGTTGTACGATAGTCGTGTTAGTTCAGGAGGCCTGATAGATATCTAGAAGGGGGGTTGAATAGATAATTAAAACTTTTCTTTTAAACTAGTTAGTATGATGGTGATTAATGCACGAGTGGAATGAGTATTTGATAAACCTTCTTTTAAATATCTTGAATTAATGAGAGTGAGGTAGTTATAGCGGTTATAGCGAGTTATAATTATAATGGACATGAGTTTTAAGTGGTTGAGAGCATTTAAAGCTCTAATCCACTCTTCTACTCCTTGAGTAGGAAATCCACTAAGGATATACATTACACTTCTTGAATCTCATAGATTCCTTACAGACCGGTGATCTGCAGGCACTTCTTAGTTCACTCTTGAACTCTTCAAGTCCAAGCAGACTTGGTTCTTCATAGTTCACTTAGAACTCTTCAAGTCCTTGAGGACTTGGAACTCTCACTTGATTGATTGGTTGTTGTTGAGATCGTGATTGGTGCTACTCGATTCTTTATTAAGCACTTATTGAAAGAAATGAGTGGTGAGCAAGCTTTCTCTTTTTCTCGAGATCGTAGAGTTGGCGTTGAGTGTTCTTATGCGTTTTGTTCAATGCTTGCTTACTTCTCTCATACATCATGTATTACGTATATATGTGATCTTTTTAAATCTATCTATTGAAGTCATCGATGAGGCATTAAATCGTTTGACATTTCTAAGCTTTGATGGAGACTTTTTATACATCTTACGAATTGCAAATCGCCTTGACTGATGATTGCTTTCTCACCTAACACCTAAAAAGGTGTTTTCCTTTGTCCAATGGTCCTTTTCTTAGCTTCTTGAATACGTTCCTTTTGATCAATACTAAGGATATCTTTTGTACCAGATTGGAATTTGGTGAGTGCTTCAACGTTCAAAACTTATTCCACATTTGTTGGAATTTGTTTCCAAATAAAAGATAGGGCTCAATGCTTCTGACACAAGACAGATGATACTCTACGATGCATATCGTGGTGTCTTGTCATATTTGTGCTTGGTCTGAATGGAACACTACGATTTCTTTCAAGGGTTTTCATGCTACGATCTTTCCACACTACGATCTTTGCTTGTTCGTCTTGCAGACTCTACGTTTCCGAGAGCATACTACGATCTCTGAGTCAGCTTCGGCAAATGTCTGGACCACTCTACGATTTCTAAGAGGCCCTTCAAGGTAGATACACTACGATCATCTTAGCTCTATGATCCTTCCTTAGCTTACGCATTACATTGATCAAATTTGGATAGACTACGATTCTCTTGAGGCCTATCTATTTCTTTTACAGTTATAGATTAACCTAACATTTTTGATCTCTTTATCTATACAAGTGAACATTAAAGGCTAAGATCAACCTAACAATTTTGATCTATCACTAAGTCGTTGTACATATATTCCTTGAAGGACTTTACATATGATCATGATCATTTACTTTAAAACATCAAATCAAAATATTTATTCTTTCAACAATCTCCCCCTATTTGATGTTGACATAACCAAGGAGATTTGTTGTCATGATTATTAAATTTTATATGCAGTTGCAGCAAAGTAAACATGACTTAGTATTTCAGTGAGCAGCTGAAATTTCTAAAGAATAAGCATGAATTTATTGATGTATGAAGACAGATATTACATTTAAGTTTGACTACATCAATATGACTTAAAATTCAACTTATCTCTATTTCTTCGACCTTTTGCTTCTTGGAGAATTTTCATATTCCTTAACTCTCCTTTTTCTTCTTCCTTCATCTCTTCTGGCTAAATCTTTCAGCTCACTTGGGCTTAGTCTAGGATTGTGATCATGCCTATTCATGAATGCAGGATCTCCAATTGTCATTCTTAGGCCTTTTGTTGTCACCTCATGAGAGCTGGTAGTTGGCCCTAGACTCCTTAATGGTTGAGCCATTAAAACTTCCTACTGATTACCTCGTTGGGTCTGATGGCTGGATCGTGGAGTCTGCTGGTGGATTTGCCTTGCAGGAGGATTCCTCGAGGATTGAGTTTGGAATTGACCTCTGCCTCTGCCCTTGCCTCCCTAATCTCCTTTCCCTTTATTCTCCCCCTTTATGTCATCATCAAGGGTTCGAATGTCTTCAGAGAGGCGAGTGACTCCTTGGACAAGCTCGTTGAGTTGACTCTGAGTTTGAGCAATGTCCTCGCGATTTTCTTGGATCAAAGCATCAGAACGAGTTTCACGTCGTTGAAGGATGTTTAGGACAGTTTCAGTCTGCTGCATTTGACCCATGGAGAAATCTTGAAATTCCTTTACTGAAGTTTGAAGACTTTTGATGCTCTTTATCATTAGATCGTTCTGAGATTCTTGAGTCTTCTGTAAGATCAAGACAGCATCCCGATGCTTTTTAGCTGCGAGAAAGTGAATGTCATCGCTGTCTTTTATGCTTTGAAACATTTCTTTGATGATCTCTTTAAGCATTTTAGAGAGCTCAGATCTTAGGGAGCTTAGAAGATTATTTGCAGCATTGATCATTGATGTTAACCTCAACTGAATAAGTGCAGTGTGATCTTCAAGACTCTCATCGAGTGCCTTAATCACTTTTGCAGACATTTCCGACACATCAGCCTTCGTGGACAATTCTGAAAGAATTTCATTCAGTTGGTGAATTTGTGAAGGAGGTTGTGTGTTCTTGAATTGATCTTGCTAATGAATAGAGGGAAGATCAAGATTGAAGTATTCGTTCTTTGGATGAGGAGGAATATCGATGGAGGGCTTTGGGTTTGGATGTTTAAGTTTGGTGGCTCTACGATTTGAGGTGGAGACTCTCTGATGGGGCTAGAGTCGGTGATCGTAGAGATGATAGGATGTGGGAGCATTATGAAGTTGATCTTATTTGGTTCCTCGATTCTGAAATTTTGGGATTACGCTATTTGGAAATTGGTTTAGTGGATGAAGAATTACTTCCGACCACCATCGTGGGAATTCATAAAATTGATTAAATGAGGATGATGGCAAGTGATTAACTCTGAAGAGGGTTGGGATAAGCGATTACCTCGGGTTTATTCTTTGAGGAAGAGTTGTTTGTGAGTAACTTCTTGGCAAAGTTGAATCTTCACAGGAATCCATTAGCTAGCATTGAGATGGTGGGATACTCTTTGAAGCTCAAAATATGTGACTCAAGAGTTTAGAATTTGAGCTTGATGGAAAGGCATCATAGGTAGATATGCAAGCGGTTTGCTCATAGTTGGCTCTTCTATACCCATCAATGCCAATGTGACTATAATCTCGACCTCGTCCCTTCATCCTCTTCTCTGCTTTCGTTGGAGGATTCCATTATCTCAATGGCCTCATAATGTTCTTGCACTGGTTCTTCTTCATTTCTTGCAGGGACCTCTTTTTCTGTCATAGAGATGTCATGAGCCTCCCCTCAACTTGATCATCTTCTTGTACTATCAATAAGCTCCCCCCCTCATTTGGAGCACTTTCTAGGATGGGAGCTTGGGCATCTCCCCCTCGGTGATGTGTATTCTCTATCAAATCTTCAGGTGTCTCCCCCTCAGTTTGAGCTTTGACTTTTTGGCTTTCATTTGCGTTGGTTCCTTTTCAGGAACCAATTCTTTGTCTTCCCTCTTTAGTACTTCTTCATTGACAAGAATATATTTCTTGACCAGTTTTCTTCTTGATTTTCTAGGCTGAGCCGCAACCTCGGGACTTTCTTGGACTTGGTTTTGTCCTGTTGATCGGCCAGAATGTTTGATTGACTACTTCCTTACTTGATGTTTTTGGTCTGGTCTCTGCGATCGGTAGAGACTCTACAATCGAAGAGATTGATGGTTGTTTGGACTTGTGGCTGATTTTTTATTCTTCAACGGCTGAGATATGGTAGCTCTATCATCTTCTGACTCAGCCTGCTGTTGCTTCCTTCTTAGGATCCTTAGAGTCTCAATGTCTGAGGACTCTACGAGCTTATCGGTAGTGGATCCTTGAGACTCTTCTGTAGTTCTGGCTTTCAGCTTTCTTTTGCCCTTACTTTTTCTGATCAAAGAAATGGGTTCTTCCTTGTTAGCTTCTTCTTCTTCTTCTTCTTCTTCAGTTTCTCTGACAACTGACATATTTCCTGGCACTCCTGATTCCCTTATTTCACCAGTTCTTCCACTGGATTCAGACATCATCCGCACATTTTTAGCTGGATTCCTTTTCTAGTTTTCGAATAGTTGTTGGGTCATTTGCTAGTTTGGATTAATGGCTTCTCCTTCGTCGTCCTCAATCTTGTCACCCAAAGCAGCTTGTAGGATGATGCTTATAAATCTCCCATAGAGCATCTTTTGAGAGCTCTTTGTCTTCTTTGAGCTGATTAACCACTTCCCAATCCATTCAAGTAATAGAGCCCCATAGTTAAGTTGCATTTCATAACATATGGCAGTCATGAGCTTGAGTTGCACCTCATTTCTGAGTCATGACCAGAGCTCTTACAACATATACATTTTCCGACAATATCAGCTAGAAATTCATACCTCTGTGGAAACTCCTTCTTCTTATATCCTTTGACAGATGGTGATTTCTTGTGATGCATCTTTTTGAGTCTCTTATGGAAGTCTATGCCATCTATGGATGGATACCCTTCAGGTTTGAGACCTAGGGCTAGATTGATGTCCTCAGCCTTTAATTTGATTTCTACATTCCTAACTTTCGCAGTGATGGTGTTGTTTTCAAATACACCATTATTGTAGAATTATTTTACCAGCTTCGGGTATATTAATGTGTCTGTACCCAAAGCTTCTTCGAGACCCGCCTTCTTCAGTAACGACAAAGTCTTGTGAAATTGGGGTTCAGCTGTCTTGAACTCGTCAAAGCAGAGTCTGTAGCCAGAGATAACGTTGGAGGTTGCAATTGATTTCTTTATAGAGTGTATGATTTATTGAGCTTGATAGATTAAGGTTTCTTTTTGCAGAGATAAGGAGAGAGATAAGCTTTTGAACTTCTGATTTTCAAAAAGGCGCTTTTAAATGGTACAAGTAACTTCCCTCTCTCCATTTTACTTAGTGGGACGGTGTCGAGTGCTTGCTTGGCTCTCTGAATTTGGTGAGAAGGATTATCTTGAATTGCCCTTGACTTCTTACAGGCTAATATGTTCTTCGGAGGACTACGATCGTTGAGATGGTCCTTGGAGTCGTCGAGTCTGATTTCTACCATCGTTGAGAGTCATTCGGTGAGTTTTCATATACGAAAGCTGCAATTGTTGAGTCTGACCTGTGATCGTTGAGTCTGAATATCAATCGTCGAGTCTGACCGAGTCCTTGTGATGAATCTTTTGACTTAGCATTCTTCTTGGTTTAAGATAGCTCAGGAAGGGCCAACCTCATTGAATGAATTAAGGGTTAGGTTTGTCCCTGAGGCTCTTATCAGAGAGATTGCTTTATTTTGTACTTGATCATCATAGGGTGCTCCTTTGGTTTTGTTGATGAAGCTCTGCTATCGTTGAGTCTGTACTGCGATGGTTCTCTTATGACATTTCAGCTTTACGATCGTGGACTTCATTTCATCATGTCTATGATTTTGAATATAGCCTTTAAATATGTATGGTTAACACAAACTAGAGCATATTTCATGGTTGCAAGTTAAGCATGCCTAGCTCACTTATTAACTTGTTAAATCTGGATTCATCTAGAGGTTTTGTAAAGACATCAACAAGTTGATTTTTAGTAGGGATATATTGTAAAGTTATAGTTCCATTTTGCACATGATCCCTAATGAAGTGATACCTTATTTCTATATGCTTAGTCCTAGAATGCATGACAGGATTATGAGTTATAGCAATTGCACTTGTGTTATCACAGTGAATAGGTATGGATTTAAATTCAAACCCATAATCTGCTAGTTGATTTTTCATCCATAAGATCTGAAAGCACGCAGAAAGCGCTGATGACAATGTATTAAACCTGCGGTTGAAGTAGATACTGAATTTTGCTTCTTGCTAAACCAGGACACAAGTCTATTTCCTAGCAATGGACAGGTGCCACTTGTACTTTTTCTATCAATTTTGCAGCCTGCAAAATCAGCATCTGTGTATCCTGTTAGCTCAAATGAGGCCTCCTTGGGATACTAAAGCCCCAAGTGGGGTGTACCTTTGAGATACCTGAAAATCCTCTTTACAACAGTTAAATGAGATTCTTTAGGACTAGCCTGAAATCTAGCACAAATGCATGTTGCAAACATTATATCTGGTTTACTGGAAGTTAGATATAAAAGAGAGCCTATCATACCTCTATATTGAGTTATATCAATACTTTTACCTTTTTCATCTTTGTCGAGCTTGGTTGTAGGAACAATTGGGGTTTTCATGGGAGAGGCTGACTCCATGCCATACTTCTTAAGTATGTCTTTAATGTACTTGGCTTGGTTGATGAAGATTCCTTCATCAGTCTGCTTTACTTGCAATCCAAGGATGAAGTTCAGCTCACCCATCATGCTCATTTCAAACTTGCTCTGCATAAGCTTGGAGAATCTCTTGCATAGCTTTTTATCAGTAGATCCAAAGATAATATCATCAACATATATTTGAACTAATAGTACTTTGTCTTTATGCTTTCTAAGAAATAGTGTGGCATCTACTCTACCTCTAGTGAATCCATTTTCAATAAGAAAGCTAGTTAGTGTTTCATACCATGCTCTAGGTGCTTGTTTAAGACCATATAAGGCTATGTCTAATCTAAAGACATAATTAGAAAGAGATGGATTGATGAAACCTGGAGGCTTCTCTACATAGACTTCTTCTTGAAGTTCACCATTCAAAAATGCACTTTTGACATCCATCTGAAAGACCTTGAATTTCATGTGAGCAGCAAAGGCAAGAAATATTCTGATGGCTTCTAGTCTGGCAACAGGTGCAAATGTCTCATTGTAGTCAATGCCTTCTTCCTGAGAGTAACCTTTAGCCACTAGTCTAGCCTTATTCTTGGTTATCACTCCATCTTCATCCATCTTGTTTCTGAAAACCCACTTTGTTCCAATGACAGGATGGTTCTTTGGTCTTGGAACCAATCTCCAAACTTTGCTTTTCTCGAACTGATTAAGTTCTTCCTACATGGCCTCTATCCAGCTGGAGTCTTCCATAGCATCCTCAATTTTCTTTGGTTCCATTTGTGATAGGAAGCTTAACAAAAAGCATTCATTTTGGGTGGCAGCTCTTGTTTTGACTCTTGCACTCGAATTTCCAATGATTAGATCTTGAGTGTGATCTCTTGCCCATCTACTTCCTGTTGGGACATCTGTTCTTATGCCTTCTTGTCTTATATCTTTAAGATCTATTTCTTCTTCTTGGTGTGGAGGTTCATCGTATGACATAGGTCTCTCTACGATCTCATTTCCTTGCTCAACGATTTCATTATCTGGTACTACGATCGTAGTGTTGAGCTCGACGACCTCGTTCGTAGCATCTGAACTGTTGGTCGTAGTGTCTTGGGACACTGTTTTGTCTAAGTCTGTCTCATCAAAGATGATGTGAATCGAGATTTCAACACTCAGTATCTTCTTGTTAAACACTCTGTAGGCACTTCTTTGCTGTGGCATATCCAAGAAAGATTCCTTAAATCGACTTTTGGTTGAAACTTTGTCAAATCTTGCTTTCCATTGTTGAGAATGTAGCATGCACGGTAGAAGACATGAAAGTAGGCGACACTTGGCTTTCTTCATTTCCAATTCATAAGGAGTCTTTTTAATCGTAGAGTGTATGGTGATACATTACGAGTGTAGCATGCGGTGTTGGTGACTTACGCCCGGAAGTATTGAGGCGGATGGCCTCTCGCTAAGCAGAGTTCTTCCAACTTCTATCAATGTTCTATTCTTTCTCTCAGCTACTCCATTTTGTTGGGGAGTTCGTGGAGCTGAGAAGTTGTGGCTAATGCCATTGTCTGTGCAGAACTGATCCATTTCTGAGAAATCGAATTATCTGCCATGATCACTTCTTATGGCCTTGATTTTCTCTCATTTCTCGTTCATCACCAGTTTGAACATCTTGATCAGTTGGGAGCTTATTTCATCCTTTGAGGTTAGAAAGAATACCCGTATAAATCTGGTGTAGTGTCGTCGACTACGACGGAAGTATCTCTTTCCCCAAGGCTCGTCGTTGGAATTGGCCCAAAAAGATCCATATGTAGCAATTGCAGAGGCTTGTCAATTGAGTTGATGATTTTGCTCTTGAATGAGCTTACGAGTACGCTTTCAAGTTGGCGAGGCATTGTCGGCCTTTCTTTGTGAAGTTAAACTTGGGAAATCCTGCAACTAGATCTTTTGAAGCTAATTTGGACATGCTTTTGAAGTTGAGATGAGATAATCTTGATGCCATAGCTTGACTCATTTCTTGGATGCTTTAGCCAAAAACATATAGTCTAGTCTAGTCGAGCTTAATTTTCCAAGGTTTCTTGTGTAGACATTTCCTTCTCTTGTTTGGTTAACTTTCTGTTGCCAGATGTCTTGGATCTCGGACTTGACATTGATTGTTGAGAAATGTTACTTGATGACCCTTGTCACGAGTTGGCTAATGCTTAGAAGGTTGTGTTGTAGTCCTTCCACATAGGCCACTTTCTTTGAAGGATCTTGCACCATTTCGGTGAGCCATAGCCTCTTGTCTTGCCAGAGCCGTTGTCTCCAAAGATGACCGAGGGACCTCCTTCTCTATGTAGTCAGACAGAAGGGCTTTGTTCCCTGTCATATGCTTTGAGCATCCACTGTCTAGATAGCAGGTTGTGATCGTGGAGCTCTTTTCCTGTAATAACATTAAACCTTCATTTTGGTACCCATACTTGCATGGGTCCTACATTGTTAGTGCCCTTGAGGATCGAAATCTGCTTGATTTTGGGTCTCACATGCATGGAATTGTAATAACATTTTGCAGCCTTGTGGCCAGTTCTGTAGCACACAAGACATTTAATATGATGCATGTTTGTATGTGTGTGAAAGGTCTTCCTCCATTTGGACTTTTGTGGGTTATTGGTCATTCTCCTGTTAATCTGATATTCCTTCTTCCATGTGTTCTCGTGTTTCATGATTTGTGAGGAGTATGTCTTACTTCTACTGTACCTTCCAGGTTGGTTCGTAGATTTGATCTCATTTGTCATGCCCCCAAAATAGGAATACAACACCCATTATGAGTCGCCAAATACATGGTACAGAAAGCAAACTACAACTTGATAATTGATTTGTAAATGCAAAATACAACAAACACATCTTTGTGAGTTTAAATACAAATACTATCTTCTAGACAATATCCACACTCAAATAAGTCCTCATTACAATTATTCATACACTATTTTACAGAAATAGCGAGGACTACTAAAACATATTTCTAGAACCATCACTCCATACCCCGACTAGATCCTGCTATGTTCTCACCTCCTGAGAAGAAAAATGGAACAAAAAGGAAAAGGGTGAGCTCAACTAGCCCGGTAAAGAATATTATGACTAAGATAATATACAACAAATTATCATTAGTCTTCAACATGAAAAAATCTGATAAAATATAATAGACAACAAGTTTTAGATCAACAAATGCAGCGGAAGCAACAATCCATTAGAAGAGTCACGTAGAAAATGAGTTCTACTATCTTCTAAGATTTAAAAGTCCATCATCAATATTTTATCCCTATAACAACAATCAATATACATCTTGCATCAAATATTCATCTTTGCACTACAGGCCAAAGATATTCATTTATATCACTAGTTGGTCAAGTTCATCTCAACACTTGTTCATCTTTGCACTACGGGCCAAAGATATTCATCAGTTAATCATTCATCTTTGCACTACAGGCCAAATATATTCAGTAATATCATCATTTAAGACTGAGGATGATGAAAAATATTTTAAAGAAAAGCGAATCCGGTGAGACGGAAGAACAAATATCGAGGATTAGTATTACGGTTTATCAAGATCAATAATACTTTATAATAACCAATTGTGAAGCGTAATTCAAAAAATAAAGATCAAAACATGGATCAATCAAAGATAGTAACCATAATAGACATCTTGGACACAAAAGGAAAATTTTTATTTTTTAAATTGAATAGTCCGTATTGCGTGAATAAGTGTCGTATCGTGAATAGTAACCCCAACACAAAAGGTAGAAATTCCACAATAAAATCCATACCAATATTTCGGTATAATGATATTGAAAGAATAACATCATTACGAAAAAAATAACATCCTTACCTCAAAATAATAAAGACTTACGATCGAAATATCGGATAGAAAGTCGAAGGAAACTTATATCTTAGAAACAATGAACTCTCAAAGTATCTAAATACTCACAAAAATACGCTCGACAATATAGAGAGAAAGAAAACTTGTTTCTGCTGTGATTTTCAATTCTAACCTAAGCGTCTATTTATAGGAAACTGCTAGAACGCCATAGGAGACTAAAATAATAAAATATTATTATTTTAAACAAATTTCTACGCACACCTTGGAAAACAAATTCAAGCATGCCAAATCTGAAAATTCCCAGCAGCCCACATGTATTCAACACCAACCAAAAATGGGTCCCACTCATAATTTAATAAAAATCATTTTATTTTCCGAAACTTTAGTAATTCACAGAAAATAGTCCGTTTATCAGAAAAATACGAATTTTATGTCCATTCCACACAAAATCGAATTCTCTACAACTTTGTAGCTTTGAGTTTTTCCAAATTCCAAACAAAAAATATCCAAAATTCACAAACAGATGATTTTTAATACCTCAATTCCGACAAAATACTGATAAAACACCTCAGTATTAATTCTTTCGTTTATAACCACATAAATAAATTCATCATTAATATCCACATCAAATAAATATTTTCTTATCATATAAATCAATAATTAATTATTCATAAATAATATTACGAGAATCTGATTATGACAATGACGGTAGTTTCCGGAAGAGAGGGCTTTCAATAAGTATTTCTCCTTCTTGGCATGCGCAATTAGGTGACCAAACCTCTCCTTGATGAGAACTTCTAGACATTGCCAATAATGCTATCTAATAATATTATTCAAAAATATGAATTATTGATCGATAATGGGAAATACTATGCGGTGACAATTATTGAAATAATAATAATATAAAATATTAATGCAACAATTATTGAATCGATAAAATAAAATATTGAGCGAGTAATTATTGTAACAATTATTAAGTAGTGCCTTCTTACGTAGGAATTAATAATTCAACAATCACATGTATCACAGGTGTATTCTTTTGTGCAACCACGCGTATTCGTATTTTAACCACCGAGTAACCCAACATTGTTACTTGGTAACAACTACGCCATTATTTATAAAAACTCAAACTTTGTCATTTTCTTCATCCGACAGTTATTCCATTATGGGGCCCACAAATGACTGCGCCGTCGTACGGTTATTCCTGATAAAAAGAATATTTTACGACCAAACGAATATTCCCTAATAATAATGATTATTTTATAACCACTTGCTTATTTTGTAAAATTTGCACATTTCACCCATAACCAACATTATATCAAATTAATTCCTTATTATTTCAAGATAATAAATAGAGGAAATTCAATTTTATTCATAATAAGTTGGGGTCTTACATCATTGAACTCTACGATCCTTCGAGGTTGGTGAGTAGCAATTTGTGGCGCCCCAAAATAGGTCCATTCCATCCAACCCATTTCGAGTCGCCAAATACATGATACGAAATAACTACAACTTTATTATTACAACATATAAAGCGTGAGTTTAAATACGAGATATTGCTATCTAGATAATATCCACACATGCAAATAAATCCCAATCATAATTATTGATACATTATTTTACAAAATGGTGAGGACTACTAAACAACTCTCTAGAACCTTCATTCCATACCCGGCTAGTACTTCATTACATTCTCGCCTCACGAGAAGAAAAATGGAATAAAAGGAAAAGGGTGAGCTCAACTAGCCCAATAAAGAATATTATGACTAAGATAATATACAACAAATTATCGTTAGTCTCCAACGAGGAAAAATCTAATAGAATACAATAGACAACCAGCTTTTAAATCAATCTTCGCAATTGAAATAATAATTCATTAGAAGAGTTAAGTAGAGAATGCAAACTACTATCTTCTATATATGAATTTAAAAGTTCATCGTCGATATTTTATCCTGTAACATCAATCAATATATATACGGAATCAAATATTCATCTTTTACTCTGGGCCAAAGATATTCATCGATTAGTCGTATTCATCTAAACACACATTCATCTTTTCATTACGGGCCAAAGATATTAATTAGTCGGTCATGTTCATCTCAACACCTGTTCATCTTTGCACTACGGGCCAAAGATATTCATCAAATAAATCATTAATCTTTGCACTACAGTCCAAAGATATTCAGTAATATCATCATTTAGGACTGAGAATGATGAAAAATATTTTAAAGGAAACGAGAACTTCAATAATTCATAATAAATAGTCCTTTTATTAGAAAATTTGAATCTCGCGATTCTTTATAGGAAATTCAATTCTCTACAACTTTTCAGAAGAAAGTTTTTCCAAATTCCAAACAAAAATTGACCGAAATCCATAAACGGACGATTTTACAGGGTATAATCAAATTTCGGTCAATAATTGTGTCCACCAACACACAAAATATGTGTTAAACATTTAATGCCACAAAAATACTCTTCCTCCTCATATACTCATATATCCCACATTCATTATAAAAATATCACCGTTAATATATTATTAAAATAATATATTTAAATAAATTATTTTATCAGAAAAAGATAAAATATTAATTTTCAACAATTGTCATATTAAAAATTTTCTCCATCTATATCCACAAAAAATCAATATTTTCATCATTATATAAATCAATAATTAATTATTCACAAATAATATTACTGAATCATGATCTTGTGACGGTAGTTTCAGGAAGAGGGGCTTTCGATAAAGATTTCTCCTTCTTGGTAGCGCAATTAGGTGACCAAACCTCTCCTTTAAAGCGAACTTTCTAGACATTGACAATAATGTTTTCTAATAATATTATTGAGGATAATATGAATTATTAGCCGATAATGGAAAATCTTGTGTAATGACAATTTATTGAAACAGCGGTAATATAAAATATCAATGCGGCAATTATTGAATCAATAAAATAAAATCTTTGAGCGATTAATTCTTGTAAAAATTATTGAGTAGTGCCTTCTTACGTAAGAATCAATAATTGGTGCAATCTGGTGTCTCTCTTGTTCAACAACGCATATTAGTGTGTTTTAACCTTTGGGTATTCAACGATGATAACTATGAATAACAACTCATGTTATTTATAAACAACTTATATTTGTCGTTTTCTTCATCCAATCGCTTTACATTATGGGGCCCACAAAAGACTGCTTGGCAGTAAATACGAATATTCCCTGAAGCATCTGAATATTCCACGACCAAACGAATATTCCCAAACAACAATGAATATTTTATAACCACTTGCTTATTTTGAAATATTTGCGTATTTTACCCATAACTATCCACATTAATCAAATCAACCCTTACTATTTCAAAATAATAAATTGAGAAAATTAAATTTCATTAATAATAAGTTGGGTCTTACAACCTCCCTCCTTATGAAATTTCGTCCTCGAAATTGACGTCACGTACACAGTGTTTGAAAAGGTGAGGATACCTCGCTTTCATTTCCGTTTTCCAATTCCCGGTCATTTCCTCTATAGCATGATTCCTCCACAAAACTTTAACTTGTGGTATGACCTTTGTGGCGTAGGACATGCTCCTTCCTATCCAAGATCTTGTGGTACCTCCTCATACGTTAAGTCTTGGCTTTATTTTGTTGGTTCTAACTCTATAACGTGGATCGGGTCTTTCACATATTTACGAAGTTCAGATATGTGAAACACATTATGAACACGAGACATACTTGGAGGTAATGAGTCTATAGGCTACATTTCCTACTCGGTCAAGAATTTGAAATGGACCGATAAATCGTGGATTGAGCTTTCCTCTCTTCCCAAATCTTGTAACTCCCTTCCATAGAGCAACACGTGATAATACATGATCCCCTACACTAAATTCCACGTCCTTTCGATGAAGATCCGCATAACTCTTTTGTCGATCTTGTGCCGTTTGTATCGTTGTCGAATCATTTGGATCTTTTGATAGTCATACGTCTTAACTTTCGGGTCCCAACAATGTTGCTTCACCCACCTCATCCCAACATATTGGAGAGCGACACTTTTCGTCCATATAATGCTTCAAATGGAGCCATACCTATACTTTCACGATAATTTGTTGTTGTAGGAGAATTCTACCAATGGTAAATACTTATCCCAAGCGCCCTTGTAGTCTAGGACACGAGTCTTAATAGATCTTCAAGAGTTTGAATAGTCCTCTCTCGATTGTCCGATTCGTTTGGGGATGGTATCTGCGAACTAAATCGCAAATCCGTGCCCATAGCTTTTTTGCAAGCTAACCCAAAATCTTGAAGTGAATCTTGGGTCACGATCAAAACTATGGATCTTGGCATGCCATGCAACCTTACAATCTCATTCACGTACATACTAGCAAGGCGTTCAAGGAATAAGTCTCCCGTATCGGCAAGAAAAAGCGGAGACTTGGTTAATCTATCAACAATAACCCAAATAGCATTGATGCCTTGAGAAGCCGTAGGAAGACCCGTGAACTTGAAATCCATGGTAATGTGTTCCACTTCCATTTGAGAATCTCAAGTGGTTCAACAGCGGACCCTTAGGTACTAGATGTTACGCCTTTACGTTGGCAAGTTAAACACATCGAGATAAACTTTGCAATCTCTCTCTTCATATTGTTCCACCAAAATGTATGTCGAAGATCACGGTACATTTTAGTACTTCCGGGATGGATTGCAAATGGTGTATTGTGTGCCTCCATCATAATCTTGTACTTCAAATCGAGTCGTTAGGGACACAAAAGTCAGAGTGGACTCAAGTATCCCTTCTTCATCAATTCTAGCTTAGGAATAGCTCCTTCTTGTACTTTCTTCTTCATACGATCGCATCTCGGGTCGGTGGCTTGAGCAACCTTAACTTTTCTATTAAAGTTGGCTCTGTCGTATACTTGACATCATCGCACTTTTCGTTCCGCATATGATCTTTCTACTCAGCGTTAGCTACCACGTTCGCTTTTCGGGATGGTATTGAATAGTGTGGTCGTAGTCTTTCAATAGCTCAAGCCCAACGCCATCGCTAAGCATGTTGAGTTTTTTTAGTGAAGAAATATTTAAAGGCTTTTATGGTCCGAATATATCTCCACTTTCTCCCCATATAGATAGTGCCTCCATATCTTTAAGCAAAAGCGTCTGCGCTAACTCTAGATCATGAGTAGGATAATTCCTCTCATACTCTTTAAGTTGTCATGAGGCATAGGCTATGACTTTCCCCGTTGCATGAGAACACATCCTAACCCTTTGCACGAAGCATCATTGTGAGATAACAAATCCATCCGAACCGGATGGTATTGTTAGAACAGTGTAAAATAAGTCTCCTCTTAAGCTCTTGGAAACTTTTCTCGCATTCTTCGCTCCAAAGCGAATTTTGTATCTTTTCGAGTCAATTTGCGTTAATGGAATAGCGATTCGAGAATATCCTTCAACGAATCTCGATAATAACCAACTAAGCCTAGAAAGCTACGTATTTGATTCCGACTTAGGTTGTTTTCAAGCGTGACTCATATCCCAACCTTGGATAGACGTTACAATGACACCTATCGGTTTACTATCGCGCGAATATGGTGTCCCCTACGAGAGTCTCGGCTTGGGGCACTCCACAAAGGAAGTCACCGGATAAAGGCTCAGTACCAAATTTATAGTTGAATTTTAACTCACGAAGTTCAATAGGAGCCATTCGATATGAGATTTTAGAAATGAGTTTTTGTACTAGGGTTCAAAGTCGATACAAAATTTAATATCGATCTTTTGGGAGTAAACCAAGAAATTCTTGAAATCGTCGGGAAAAATCAATAACAACAGAATATTATTCAAATCTAACGTGTCTTTATTCAAATCCATAACATGGACTAAGAAAACTTGACATCCATAATAAACGAATGACTTCATGGCTTGATATGAAAATATTTGACTACAATGGTTTGATTGCTTGAATTCGAATAACAGGTTGCTTAGGAATATGAAAACTAACAACCTTACTAAAGTAATCAATTTCGGCATGATGAGTAGTTAACCTTAAAATCACATCAAAAGCAAATATCTCTATAGAAATAAGGTTAACAGGTAATGTGATAGTGCCAACCTGAATCAAGCAAGATTTCTAAACAACGGATGTAATGAAAGTTTCTCCTAACGGATTCTCCATAAATAGGTCAAAGTCTAATTTCTCCATAGTCAAGTTCAAATGTTGAGCGCAAGCAAGAGAGATAAAAGAATGGGTAGAGCTGGTATCTAGTAAGGTATAAACTTCGCAAGAATTTATAATTAACTAACCCGTGCTAACTTCGTTCGGGTTCCTCGCATTTTAACCGGTCACGATAAACGCTCTTCCAGGAATCGTTGACTTTGACTTTTCTGGGACAGTCTTTTGAGTCACCGTCCCCGCTGAACTAGGTTTCGATATCGTACAATCTCGAGCGATATGTCCTTCCTTTCCACAATTATAGCATACCTTGAACTGTTATGGGCAGTTTGGGCTGATATGTCCCTCTTTCCCGCATTTGTAAGATACGACCGGTGGTCTTTCTCCTCCATTGGAACCCGGTTACTCTCTTTGGCCGACGCGTCTTCACATGGTCGTTGTTGAATCTCCTCTTTTAAAATCTCCTCCCGACTCGCTTCTTCTATTTTCATGGCCACGATTACCACGGAGTGGTTACCGCCTTTGTCCGTATTCTTCTTTCTCCATTTGGTTATCGTTATTACGATGATGCGCTATCTTGGTATGATCCTGGTTATGATCCCTCGGTGAAGCGTATACTCGTTATCTCACTCTAACAATTGAGCCTCATTGACAACATCCGAATAGAGAAAATTTTAGAAATGAGATCTTGGCGTATGCGGGTTTCAAACCTCTTAGAAACATCCGCGTCATCGTTCCTCATTCTCCACCAAATGAGGTGCTGAGCACTGGATAACTCCATGAACTTCGCCTCGTCTTTGAGACACCGTCATGTTATTCGCCCCGGTCTAATAAACTCCACTTCCTTCATATGACGAATACTTTCGTGGAAGTACTTGTCATTGAACTTTTTCAAACGTCTCCCGTGACATCGCCGAGTACAATTTGGATGGGTACGCTTCATGATTCCCACCGATGAATCTGCCTCGTTACGGAACATAAAAGTAGCGAATGGAACCTTACGTTCTCCGTGCATCCCAAGACATCGAATATCTTGGTAATTTGCTTGACCGATGTTTTCGCCATGATCGGATCCGCTTTCCCAGTCTGGTGGTCCCAACTCTTTGAACTCGCTTCTATTTGTGACCACCCGTGAATTGCTATCATTTCCTCCTGTATTTTGAACACGAGTCTCCCTCATCTGATTTTGCATGAACTGCAAAAAGCTTCTAAACATCCTCTCGTTCATCATCTACTCAATGGTGTTGTTCACAGGAGGTACATTACCCGACTGTTGAGCGTTCTCCTCGTTGGGTAATCTGAGGCATCTCCACGGTCTCATTTACTCCACATTAATATTCTCAATCGACATTCTCAAAATCCGTCATAAAACAAGGGTTAATTAAGGAAATCAATATATCACATAATATCCCTATATACTAACCAACTAACAAATAAGCTTAGGTAAGACACAATAGCGAAGGATTTACTCGTCTCTCCCTCCTAGTTCTATTCCCCGATCTCCGCCATGGAGATCATATCCCAAGCTCGATACCAATTGTGACGCCCCAAAATAGGTCCATTCCATCCAACCCATTACGAAGTCGCCAAATACATGGATACGAAATAACTACAACTTTATTATTACAACATATAAGCGTGAGTTTAATCTGAGATATTGCTATCTAGACAATATCCACACGCAAATAAATCCCCATCATAATTATTGATACATTATTTTACAAAATGGTGAGGACTACTAAACAACTCTCTCTAGAACCTTCATTCCATACCCCCGGCTAGTACTGCATTACATTCTCGCCTCCACGAGAAGAAAAATGGAACAAAAAGGAAAAGGGTGAGCTCAACTAGCCCGAGTAAAGAATATTATGACTAAGATAATATACAACAAATTATCGTTAGTCTCCAACGAGGAAAAATCTAATAGAATACAATAGACAACCGGTTTTAAATCAATCTTCGCAGTGAAATAATAATTCATTAGAAGAGTTAAGTAGAGAATGCAAACTACTATCTTCTATATATGAATTTAAAAGTTCATCATCGATATTTTATCCTCGTAACATCAATCAATATATATACGGAATCAAATATTCATCTTTGCACTACAGCCAAAGATATTCATCGATTGGTCATGTTCATCTAAACACCTGTTCATCTTTGCATTACGGGCCAAAGATATTAATCAGTCGGTCATGTTCATCTCAACACCTGTTCATCTTTGCACTATGGGCCAAAGATATTCATCAAAAAAATCATTAATCTTTGCACTACAGGCCAAAGATATTCGAGAATATCATCATTTAGGGTGAGGATGATGAAAAGTATTTTAAAGGAAGCGAATCCAAATGAAACAAAAGAACAAATATTAAGGATTCAGTATTTTAAACAATCCAAGTTCAAAAATACTTCATAAGTAATCGTGAGTGGAGTAAAATTCAAGAATGATCAAAACATGGATACAATCAAAGCTAGTATCCGAATAGATATTTTGGAAAAAAAAGAAATTTCATTTTTATGTGAATAGTCAGAGATTCGTGAATAAGTGTCGTTATACGTAAATAGTAAATCCGACACCAAAAGATAGAAATTTCACAAAAAACATCTTCACGCTTCGTGAATAGTACTCATGAATAGTAACTCGTGAATAGTAACTCATGAATAGTAACTCGTGAATAGTAACTCATGAATAGTAACCCTAGGCAGCATGAAAAAGTTCCAAATTTGATAAAAAATTTCAACAATATTTCTAAGATAATGATATTGAAGAAATAATATCATTTTGAATAAAATAACATCCCTTACCTCGAAAGATCAAGGTTCTAAATTGAGTGAACCAGGGATATAGGCTATGACTTGAACTTGCACCGTATAGCAATACTCAAAATATACTCAAAATACTCACAAGAATACGCTCGATAATATATAGAGAGAAAAATTCAGTTTCTGGTGTGATTTTCAATTCTAACCTAAGCACCCTATTTATAGGAAAATGCTTAGAACACCAAAGTAGAAAATTTAATATAATATTAATATATATTTAATAAATTCTCTCGCCCATCTAGACAATCTGATCTCGACCATCAACACATATTAAAGATGCCCACAAACATTTAAAAATGTTTTTCTTATTTAAATTATTTTAAACTTCCAAAAATCAATTATTTGAACTTGAACTTCAATAATTCATAATAAATAGTCCTTTTATCAAAAAATTTGAATCTCATGAATTTTTATAGGAAATTCAATTCTACAATTTTTTAGGAAGAAAGTTTTCCAAATTCCAAAGCGAAATTCAATGAAATCCATAAGCCAAGCGATTTTACGTGCTATAATCAAATTTGATTAATAATTGTGTCCACCAACACACAAAATATGTGTTAAACATTTAATGCCACAAAATACTCTTCCTCCTCATATACTCATATATCCCACATTCATTATAAAAATATCACCGTTAATTTATTATTAAAATAATATATTTAAATAAATTATTTTATCGAGGAAAAAGATAAAATATTAATTTTCAACAATTGTCACATTAAAAATTTTCTCCATCTATATCCACATAAAATCAATATTTTCATCATTATATAAATCAATAATTAATTATTCACAAATAATATTACAGAATCGCATGATCTTGGCAATAAGTAGTTTCCAGGAAAAGGGGGCTTTCAATAAAGATTTTTTCCATCGCACGCAATGATTAGGTGACCAAACCTCTCCTTAGATGAGAACTTTCTAGACATTGACAATAATGTTTTCTAATAATATTATTCGAGATAATATGAATTATTGCTTCGATAATGGAAAAATTGTGTAATGACAATTTATTGAAACAACGGTAATATAAAATATCAATGCAAAGCAATTATTGAATCAATAAAATAAAATCTTTGAGCAAGTAATTCTTGTAAAAATTATTGAGTAGTGCCTTCTTATATAAGAATCAATAATTGGTGCAATCTGAGTGCTCTTTCGTTCAACAACGATATTAGTGTGTTTTAACCATTTGGGTATTCCAACAATGATTAACTGTGAATAACTACGCCGTTATTTATAAACAACTTATATTTATCGTTTTCTTCATCCAATCGCTTTTCGTTATGGGGCCCACAAAAAGCTCGCGCTTGTCAGTGCATGCGAATATTCCCCGACAAAGATCTGAATATTCCACGACCAAACGAATATTCCCCACAACAATGAATATTTTATAACCACTTGCTTATTTTGAAATATTTGCGTATTTTACCCATAACTATCCATATTAATCAAATCAACCCTTACTATTTCAAAATAATAAATAGAGAAAATTAAATTTCATTAATAATAAGTTGGGGTCTTACAACACTAGGTTACTCTTCTCTTTTTGAAATCCGCAATGGCATTGAGATCCTTGCTCACGAGAATATGAATTGAATCAAATTTGAGCGTGGTTTAATGTGCTCAACCTTCTGTGAGGATTTCACAAATATAATGCCTCTACTAAAACTTGAGGCATTACTTGTGTTAATTTCCTTTGCTTTTTCCACACATGACTCTGAGGTAGATTCCCCAAAGCCTAGCCCTGTTCTATCAGTGACATTTCTCTGGTTAGAGATTAAGGAGTCCATGGATGAAGAGGATTTATTCCATGTAGAGATTGTCTTTTCTAGATCCTCAATCTTAGATGTTAGACTTGACTCTCTCTTTGCACTGAGCTCATTTATTTGTCTCAACAGCTTATTCTCTGCTTCAAACTTGGAGATAGAATTAGTACTTAGAAGGGTTGTTTCCAGTTCTTCTTGAACCTTTTCTTTCTCCTTTTGAAGAAATGAATAATCCTTAGACAAAACTCTAAACCACTTCATGTATTGATGCAGATCAGATGTTATACCATGCAGTGCAGTTCTTAGGTCATCAATATCTACATCAGGAGAGTTAAAGTCAAATACCTCATTGATACTTACTTCATGTATATTGGAGTTCTGTTTGTCCCTTGCATTTTTGGCCATTAGGCAAAGATTTGCCATTTGAGGATCTTCATCATCTCCAGATTCTGGAGTTGAGTCATTGTCTGAGTCACTCCACGATCCTCCAGCTATAAGGCCTTTGTCTTTCTTCTGAGGCCTCTTATTGCCATTGTATTCCTTCTTTGATTGTGATTTCTTCTTGAGTTCTTCTCTGAGAGGTTTGTTGCAATTGGCAATGAAGTGACCAGGCTTCTTGCAGTTGTAGCATAGGTCATTCATTTGCTCCTGGCTGTTGTAGTTGCTGACTTTCTTTGGCTTGCTGGTTTTGCCTTGTCGCATGAACCTTCTTAGTCTTTTCACCAGCATTGCAAGGTCCTCATCGTCATCTTCATCATAGTCAGAATCAATTTCAGTGTTGACTTTAGAGGTGTTTTCAGTTGCTTTGAGAGCAACACCTTTATCCTTCTTTCTTCCTTCAGACAAGGTTTCTGCTCATTCAGTTAGCTCCAGTGCGTATGTGAGAAGGTTGCCATACAACTGTTGAACATTCATTTCATGTAAATTCTTTGACTCTCTAATTACAGTGGTTTTGGCATCCCACTTCCTTGGTAAGGCTCTCATGAACTTTATGATTAGATCTTTGTTTGGATAGATCTTTCCATAGGCTCGTAGAGAGTTGAGCAGAACATTAAATCTCTCGTAGGTGGCAGTGACGTTCTCTTCTTGAACGTGAGCAAACATCTCATATTGCTGAGTCAAGAGAGATTGTTTGTTTTCTCTGACTTCTTCTGTTCCTTCATGCATAATGAGTAATGCTTCCCAAACCTCCTTTCATGTTTTGTTGTTGACCACATTTTCAAATAGATCATCTTCTAAGGATTGGAATAAGATGTTCTTGGCCTTTTTGTCGAGTTAGACATCTCTCTTCTCGTTTTCTGTCCATTCTTCTTTGACCTTGATCTGTATTCTATTTGGGTCATCTGTAGTTGGTGCAAGCTATGTGGGAACATAGGGCCCATTCTAAACAGTTTTAAATAGATCTTCATCTATTGAATCCATGTAAGCTTGCATCCTAACCTTCCAAATAGCAAATTTATCTTTGTTGCACATGGGTGGGTTACTGCCTCCTCCAGTCTTTGATTCGCTAGGTAAGTGTGCCATTGGATCTACTCAAGCTTTGTAGGCTATTTTATAGAACCTGCTCTGATACCAATTGTTAGTTCCCGGAGGTACAATAGATATCTAGAAGGGGGGGTTGAATAGATAATTAAAACTTTTCTTTTAAACTAGTTAGTATGATGGTGATTAATGCACAGCGGAATGAGTATCTGATAAACCTTCTTTTAGATATTTTGAATTTATGAGAGTGAGGTAGTTATGACAGTTATAGCAGTTATAATGGACACAACAGTTTTAAGTGGTTCAGAGCACTTAAAGCTCCTAATCCACTCTTCTACTCCTTGAGTAGGAAATTCACTAAGGATATCTGTTACACTTCTTGAATCTCACAGATTCCTTCTAGACTAGCAGTCTAGGCACTTCTTAGTTCACTCTTAAACTTTTCAAGTCCAGCATACTTGGTTCTTCACAGTTCACTTAGAACTCTTCAAGTCCTTTAGACTTGGAGCTCTCACTTCAGTTGATTGGTTGTTGTTGAGATCGTGATTGGTGCTACTCAGTTGCTATTAAGCACTTATTCGAAAGAACTAAGTAGCTAAGCAAGCTTTCTCTTTTTCTCAGATTGTAGAGTTGAGCGTTGAGTGTTCTTGTGCGTTTTTGTTCAATGCTTGCTTACTTCTCTCATCTGTCTGTGTTCTGTATATATGTGATCTTTTTAAATCTATCCGTTGAAGTCATCTGATGAGGCATTAAATGCGTTTGACATTTTTGAGCTTTGATGGAGACTTTTCTACAAATCTTCTGAATTACAATCTGGCCCACTGACACAGCAGACTGCTTTCTCACCTAACACCTAAAAAGGTGTTTTCCTCTACCCAATGGTCCTATTCTTAGGTAGATAGCTTTGTATTTTCACCTGCTGCAGACTAAGCTTAGCCATTTTTCATATACAACACGGATGTATATATCAAACATTAGTAGTATATATGGCAGGAGAAATATATTTTGATTTACTTCCCTTTTAGTTATGCCTTGATACTTGCTTGATATTTGCATGTTTCTTCGGGGCCTTGTGATCTTGATGCATTCTGAACTTATCCTTGACATGTGGACATTGAGACATTGCAAGATCTCTCAGAACGGATCATTGATCTGTATGTATCCCTACCATTTTTGGTGTCTTGGGAATTTGGTTTACGTATGGAAATGTGGAGAGGAATGTGGCTTTTCCTCTCTACGAGATTAATACTGCACCACAGATGGTTGCTTGATACTTCTATTTGTGAGAAGCCTAGTTAATTCCATCTCTTATGGATTGGTATTGCTCTTTGAGGCTGTGCATGACTTAGATGGTCATAGAATCTCTATTTGTGAGGAGAGGTTGGGTAATTCCATCCCCTTAGTGCGAAGCCGATGAAATGTGGTAGATTGAAGGTTGATCCCGATCTTGAGTGTGACAAGCATTTTTGTTACGGTAGGGTTAGATTGAACCATAAATGGTACGCCTACGTACTCTATTGAAGAGGAGATCAAGTCTGCGTAGATTCGAACACAGTGTAAGAGGTTCATATTTGAATGTTAAAAGGCAAATGGGTGTAGAAGCTTTATTGATGAATAAAGGTGTAGAAATATTTTTGTGGTTTTTTTTTTTTAGAGAGAAGGGTAGAAATGTTTTGTTTTTTTTTGTTTATTACGATAGGGCCATATAGAATATGGTTGCCTACGTACTCCGGTGTATCGGGGAGATCGGTCGACGTAGTTAGCCCTCTCGGGATGAATCGCGATGAAGAGAAGTGTGAATCCCATATGCGGGCTATCTGCTGGGGAGAAGAAAGTTTGATCCCATAATGGGGACAAAGCTGCGGTGTGGAAAAAGTTTAATCCGTCTTGGGACAAAGCGCAAGCGTAGAAAAGTTTAATCCGTCTTGAGGATAAAGCTGCAGGTGTGAAAAGTTTAATCCATCTTGAGGATCTTCGAGGATGAAAAAGTTTGAAAAGTTTGAAATGAGGTGAAGGTTTGAAACCGGTTGCTTTGGTTTGAAATGTATGTTTCCACGAGGCGAGAAGAGTTTGTAAAAAGAGAGGTTCAAAAGCTGGAATGGTGGTGATTGGATGATCAATACCGGGATGTTTGCTTGATGGTAACCCGGACGGACATAGTACCGTTTCACGGTGTGTCAGAGTTGATAAGTTGTGGAAATTCATCGCCATCCATTTCTTGTAGTGCGAGCACCTCCTCTGTCGATACCTCCTTGACAACAAGCGGGCCTTCCCAGTTAGGGCGAATTTTCCCTTAGATTGATCTTGGTTGTCAACGATCTTCTTCAAAACCAAGTCATGTTGTTTGAATTATCGTAGCCAGACTTTTCTATTGTAGGATTGTGCGATCCTTTGCTGATATAACTGACCATGGAAGATAGTCGCGGTTCGCCTTTTATCTATTAGAGACAATTGGTGATACTGTCTTGTACCCATTGGTCTTCATCAATTGAGCATCCATCAACACTCTGAGGATTCCATTTCCACCTCTATATAGAACCTTTGCTTCCATCCCATAGGCTAATAGTAGGGGTTGCCCGGTGGAAATGCGCATTGAAGTTACGTAGGCTAATAAAAGTCGGAGGCAAGAGGTCGGGCCATCCTTTGTGATTGGCGGACATTTTTGCATGATCTTCTTGATATTTTTATTAGCCGCTTCAGCTTCAAGCACCATTCATCTTTGGACGGTAGATGGCGGAGTTAAGGTGTTTGATGTGGAATTTCTTTGCATAACTCCTCCATCATTTTGTTGTTGAGGTTCTTAGCATTATCGACACTGATGACCTCTGGTTGTCCATATCGATAGAAGACATTATTTTACGATGAAAGCAATGATGACTTCTTTAGTAACCCCAGGGGGAAGGAGGCTGCTTCTACCCATTTGGTGAAGTAGTCGATCATGGTGAATATGAATCGATGTCCATTCTTGGCTTTGGGCTCGATGGGCCGATCCGTCCATTCCCCACATTGAGAAGGGCCGTGGCGAACTCATATTGTGGAGTTCCTTGGAGGCGTGGATAGCATTCCCATGAATTTGGCATTGATAGCATCTCTTGGCGTGATCATCACGATCGACTTTGGCGTAAGCCGATAATGCCCTGTTCTAAGGATTTTCTTGACAAGTAAGGGGCCGCTCATGTGTGGGCCACATACTCCACCATGGATCTCATCCATGAGCCTCGAGCTTGGTCTTTGTCCGGACATCGAGGAGACCTAATCTGCATCTCTTTTGTAGAGTGCATCTCGCTCGAGTAGAATTTCATAGCAAGAAGATGGATCCGCCTCTTTCGGTTAGGCTCGCCTCGGTGGTGTAGATCCATCTCATGAGATACTCCTTGATATCTTGATACCAAGGGTGGTGGATGGGAGGTAGCTCATCGATACTTCTCAACATAGTTCCCATAAATTGGGGCCTTTTTAGAGAGAAAATGTGATGCTTGGCATGTTTTCCTTTGTCGGTATGTGAATCGAGGAGGCCAGCGTAGCTAGTGCATCCATAAAATCATTCTATTACGAGGAATGTGTAGAAAGGAGATTTCTTTGAACTCCAAAGCCATCTGTAAAACTTGTCGATGGTAAGGCAGCAAATGTAATTCTTTGGTTTGATAGATTCCTGTGGATTGTTTGATTACCAATTGGAATCCCCAAAGGCGATTAACCTTTGATGCCCGTTGAGCAGGCAAGTTTTAGCCCCATGATCTGACGACCTTCATACTCATTTGTGTTGTTGGTCTTTGACAAAGCTGCAATTTGATGGCGACGGGATCTGCTCCCGTGTCGGATATTAGAAGCTGCTCGGCTCGAGCCTTACGTATTATGAGCTCCATCAAAATACATTTTCCGTGTATGGCATGCATCGTCTTGATGGTGTTCTTTGACTATCATTACCCTTCATCGAAGTATAAGTATGTTTCTAAGGGTTTGTAATCCCCTGCGGTGCGGTGGCGGTTGATCCGCAATTCCTTGACCTTTGATAGACTTTTTTGCGTCACGTAAGCGATGTCAATTCTTTGTAGGATCAAGCTACCATACGGACGATCGACAATTCGATATGGGCTTCTTGAACACATACTTGAGAGGATCCACGCGGGATATGAGATGGGTTGTGTGACCATGGAGGTAATGTTGTAACCTCATGGAAGCCCATGCTAAAAGCACAACAAGTCTTCTCAATCGAGTGTACTTGTGTTTTTGATCTTTGAATCTTTTCTTTGAGGTAATAGATAGCTCGTTCTTGGCCTCTATCATCTTTTGCCCCTGACATCTGACCCATGGCATTGTCATTAATGGACGAGGTACATGAATAGGGAACATCATCCACAGGTGGTACCAAAATAGGGGCGTTAACTTTTGCTCTTTAATGGTAAGGAAGGCTTTTCGACACTCATCGTTCCATTTCATGGAGGAGTTCTTCCTTAACAACTTGAAGATGGGCTCACGAGGAGTTCTTTGTGAGTTGAGAGATAAACACCGCTAATGAAGTTGATTCTTCCAAAAATCCCGTATTTCCTTCTCTGCATCGAGGAATGGGCATTTCCTTGATGGCTGGATTTTGGTAGGATCGATTCAATCCCTTTGTGGTGACTAGGAAACCTAGCAACTTGCACGATTTGACACCAAAAGGCGCACTTGGTTGGATTCAACTTCAAGTTGTACTTACATGACTGTTGAATAGCTTTTACGAGATGGTCTAAGTGGTCTTCCTCCTTTGGGACTTGACAATGATGTCATCCACGTAGATCTCTATCTCTTTATGCATTAAATCGTGAAAAAAGAGCCATCATAGCTCATTTGGTAGGTTGCCCGGCATTGATGAGGGCGAATGACAACAAATCGTCTGTAGCAAAAAGGTTCCCCAGGCGTGATGAAAGCGGTTTTCTCACGGTCTTCCTCGGTGACCATAATCGATGGTACCCCATGAAAGCAATCCATGAAAGGAGTACATGCAAGTATTGAAGCGATATTGTCGATGAGAATGTGGATAAAGGGCATGGAAAGCTATCTTTAAGGCAAGCTTTGTTCAAATCCGGTAATCCACATAAACTTCGCACCTTTCCTCGGGTTTAGAGCGCGGGAACAATGTTGGATATCCACTCTCAGGATATGTAGACACCATGATAATGCCGACTTGAAATTGTTTCACAATTTCTTCTTTAACCTTTAAACTCCACTCGGGGTTTGATCGCTTTGAGCTTACGCCTGCTTGGCTTGAATCCTTCTTTAATGGGAAGGCGATGAAGAACAATGTCGGTGGACAAACCCACCATGTCTTCATGAGACCATGCAAACACATCCTGGAATTGGGTTAATAGTGCAACCATGTCATTAGTTGGTTTGGGGTGAGGTGCGAACCAATCTGGATTAGCTTAGGGTTTTCTAAGTTCCAAGATTGAAAAAGAAGTGGTTTGGTCGAGGTTGGGTTTAGGTTTTCTGCGACCCATTCCTTAATCTCTGAGGTGTCTCAATGTCCTCTTGTATGTCCATCAAGTTTGAGTCGACTTTGCATCAAATTCTGACCCTTGTGAGAAGGAAGGCACCTCATCGGCAAATCGAGGCACATCTAAATTGAGTCCTGAAATCAAAAGATGCTTTCACTTAATATATGAAGCTGTTTAATCATACAAAGTGTTAGCATGTCTTGATAAAATAAGCGCTAATCTTGTATAGAAAAGTAAGCAATTAAAAAGTTATCTCTGAGAGGAGAGGATTTTACGCGCCGTTTTACCCTAAATCGACCAATCGTGGAGTCTTTGCTCCAATTATCGAGAGGCAAAAGTCACGATGAATTTGCGATGATGGAGGATTGTCATTGTCCTCCTTCTCAGAATGATAACCATGACATCACGGGCAATCATAAATCTGGGGTATATCTGTTTGTATGTTCATCATGGACAATGATGCGTATGCTGACATCATCAAGCGATGTCGTGTTTACGTTTTTTCGCTCCTTTTCTTCCACTTTGGGATCGAGGAATAAGCACCTCTTTTGCTTTGAATGGTCTTGGTTTGGGAAGCAGACATAGCCATAACAAATTTGGCACCTTTTCTTGGAGGTATGTCGGCTCATGCGGTGCGAGATGGAAAAAAAAATCGCCGTGTGGCGGAAGCTTGAGGAACACTTATGCTTATGAGGATTCTATATTTGGGCTAGCGAGAATAGCCTAGTCCGGTTGTCCCAATTTATTTGGACACTTGAATAGGGTGCTTAATATACCTGTTTGATTTTTACCAAGCCCTTGTCGGTGATGACCCGATGACATCATTTCTTGAGTGGTGGCATAACCTCGGTGAAAAATTGGGTATGGGAAGTGGTGCTCAATAGGATGGTATTGAGTGTTACTCACTTCAAGTATGAAAAGCTGGTCGACCAACTTACGAGTTGAAGGCGATGATTGGCGAGATCTCCTTGTTCGGGACATTCCGGCTCGGCGTTAACGGTGACTAGACTATTGTTGACAATGTATTTGAGTTGTTGATGTAGTGTGGAGGAACGGCTCGACCATGTGTATCCATGGTCTCCCCGATAGCGGTTGTATCTGAATCTATTACGAGGACATGAAGGATACATTGAATGTATTTGGACCAATCTCGATTTAGCTCAATCTCTTCGATGGAATTTCGTCGGGATCCATCAAAAGCTTTGATAAGCGTGTATGCTGCTTTGGATCCGTTTGAGATTGACATTCATCTTCACCAAAGTGGCATAAGGACAGATATTTGAGAGCGAACCTCCATCTATCAAAACTCCAGCTAGCATATACCCGGAAGACAAAACTGCAATGTGTAATGGCTTGCAATGACCGGTCCCTTCGGGAGGTATGTCGTCATCGATGAAGGATATCACATTGTTGTTGAAAATGTGATCAACCATATGTTGAAATTTTTCCACATCCTTGATTTTGGTAAGTAGGCTTCTTCAAAACCTTGATAAAATCTTCGATGATCCTCGGAAGAAAACCAAGTCGATATTGATATCGATGTGGAGCTTCTCTTAAGCTTAAAACCACCTTGGCTTCATTATGGCCCATAGTGTGGAGGAATTTTCAATCTTCTCCATGGGAATCTTCCCCTTTGCTTTGATGGCGGGCTTCATCACCCTCGAGGAAGATCTGGTGGATTTTCCTTTGACCTTTATAGTAGTAGTATGAGGCGTGGATCCTTGACTTCTCCATAATTCCATGGAACTTTTGTAAGGTGACAACGAGGATATTGTGGTGCGAAAGGTAAAGAAATTGGCTCTGGTGCGGCCACTTTTCAAGGATTATCGACTCCTTTGAGTTGAATTGCTTGTATGGGAAATGCTTTGACAGTTTCATAATCTCTCTTCGGATATAAGCTACTCTTGATCCCTTCCATTTGGTAGGACATGTACTCCCCCCTCTCAAGTTGCTGTGTGTGTCATCATCATTGCCATTTTGCGGGACACCATTATCAATAAGATTTTGAATGAGATGGCGGAGTGCCCAACATTAAATCTGTCTTTGTGATGGCGAGAATAGGAGTGATACTGACACACTCCATCGGAGTTAAACCGTCCTGCATGGGGATTGATTGGAGGTAGAAGGGATGTAATTCTTCCTTCATTGATAAACATTTGAAATATTTCCTCCATAGGTTGGCCCAGATAGGTAAACTCCCTCTGATTGGCAAAATCCCAACGGGCTTTAGCATTTGCTCTCTTTGTAACCTTATCCTCCATAGCTTCGCTTTCTGAAGGTGATGGTGGAGCATTCATAACAAAAGGAAGGAGATATGCATGCTCCCGTCTGATTAATTGGCATGTGACTTGATCTTTGGTGGGTCACCGATTACGCGATTGCTCAATTTGTTTGCAAAGAGCTTTCATCTTTTCGTTCCATAGTAACTGGAACTTTGCATAATCCCATCTATCAACACCGTCTTTGATGGTGCAGGATGATTCACCATTAAAAGCTGGAACTCTGTCCGGTGCTCAAGTGATCATGTTGACCTCTTCTTCTTTGTGTTGAGGAAGGGGTTGTCTTGCACATGAGGTTGATCTGGTTTGGTGACCACGATCTCACCGTTTCTATTAAATCTTGGATCTTGTGTTTCAAGGCCCAACAATCTTGAGTATCATGTCCGGTGCTCGGCATGATAAGCACACTTTAAGTAGCATTAAAACCCCTCCCATTAGGGTTGGTGGTGGAAGAAGGCGTGTGATTTTCTTTTGAGTAGTCGAAGAAAGCAAGAATATTCTCGGCGAGTCCCTAAGGGTGTGAGCGTTCGAGGTGCTTTACTTCTCCACTTTTAGGTAATGGAGGGTTTGAAGGCGTGTGCTTAAAAAGGGGAGTAGTTTCTCTCTCTGTATAGGCGTGTTACGATTGCCTTTTGTCCTTGTAGTATCGAGGAAACATCCTCCTCTTTCTTTTTATGGACCCTCGGGGTTGTTTCCATAAGATCCGGATTGGATGTGCTCAACAAATTGCTTTAAAGCGGCTAGGTCTTGAATCTTACAGACTTCAATCCCATCTCGGCCATTTCTCGTGTTTGATCATTTGAGGAGAATGGTTTGCCGATCTGGCTAAAACTCTCTCATAGAAAGGAGCTTCTGTATATCTATGAAAGTCATGACCATTTACGATTCTATCATGGAAGGAATAACTTGAGCGACGAAGGCGCCTCCACCTTTGAGCATACTCTCTGAATGACTCATTAATTTATTTCTTGACCTTGGTAATTTGATACGGTCGGGGAGCCATCGAGATTGAAAAGCTGTATTGAGTGAGGAAGGCGTGAGCTAGCTCTCTCCCGACTATGGATCTTTGAGTTGTCTAATCTGGTATACCATGAGCGGGCTTCTCGGTCAGACTCTTTTGGAGCAATTTGCATTACGAGCTTCTCATTTTTCGCATAAGATCCAAGTTCTCAATGAACACTTTCAAATGTGTATAAGGATCCCCTAATCCATCATATTTTTTCAAAATCGGGGTTTTGAATTTCTCTGGATAATGAACACCCGGGAAATATGCAAAAGGTCGACATATGAAACACTTCCGTGTGTTCCGATCCCTTTGAGAACACGGATAGTTTCCTCCATTTGGAGGACCTTCTTCTGATATCCACCGAGGTGTATGCGGATCTCCTTTGAGATGGGTGTTTTCAGGGTCTTTGTTGGTTGTATCCAACTGAGGTTCTGGAATTTTTTTTCCAAACCTTGAGCTCCTCCTTGTGAAGAGGATTCTGTATGTGTAGGCATCTTCGTACCCTGAGCAGATTGATGCAATTCTTTCAGCAGAACAGCCAAATTCGTAATTTGTTTACTCAATCCGTCAAATTCTTCTCGGGAAACAGTATTAGACTGGTCAGAAGAAGACATGATTGGCTGTAGGCTCGTGGCCTTTTTGGATTTTGAGTAGGGTAACAGGCCCAATTGCTTCCCTACAAAAGACTTATATAGTTTAGTCTTAGGGATAATGTAAATGTTATCATGATGTGCCCATTTTAGGAATATGGTCCTGCAAAAACGGTTGTTAATTGATAATATGTCATGTATGTATGCACAGATATTCTTCATATTTTCCATTACATATAGATGATCATGGAATAAAATTACAAGTAAATGCTTTTACAAGTAATTGAAAATGGAAAGCATGAAGAGACTTTCCTCGCGTTTGGTTTTTCCAGAGGTTGACCTATCTTAGGGTTACTCTCGTGGCTTTTTGGCATGAAGGTTCCCGGATCATCGTAATCTACTTGATGGGGAAGTTAATCCGGTCTTTCATTTGGAAGCGAATCTGGGTGGTGCCTTTCTGAGCCTCGTTGGAATTAGTCTCCCTCTGAGTCCGATAATCAAACACCAAACAGGATAGCCTCTGGTGGAGGAACCACACAATATACATTCACATACAGCGTGTCTCACCGTTTATAAAAAATGATGACATGTGCGAAGCACTAATATATCACAGATAGATATTTAGCGGTGCGATAAAGTAAAATGCATTCATACACATTCATCATAAATGTAAATGCAACATTCACACACAAGCATATAATGATTTTGAAAAGCTTGTAATAGCGGCTTAAGCCCTCTTCTTTGGAGTCCCCAGTGAGTCTCCACTGTCGGCGTCGGGATTTTTAGTTGTCCTTTTCGTTACTTGTTCTTTGGTGTTCTCATGTTAATGTGAGATTTGTTTGAAAAAACAAGTGAAAAAGGTCGACATGTGTAATGTCGACGATTTGACTTTAAAAGTCGCCGGTTGGTGTTTTTAAGCTGGTTGCACAACCTATGACCGAAAAGGTTTGCACATTGACCCGGTGATGTGACAACGCTAAGCATGCAGTGAAAAAGCAAGAGATTCATTTGAGGTTGGGGGCTTGATTTATGCGGGAGGAAGTGTGTTAGGCACCCCAGACATCCGTGTTGCCACGGTGGCGCCACTTTCAAAAAAAATTATATATATATGTGTGTGTGTGTGTGTGTGGATCAATGTGCAATTATTTGAAAGTAGTGCGAGGCCTCATTCGCACCTATATACTGAGGTTTGAATTTATAGAAAAATTTAGTTTTAAGCAAGATATATGATGAAGTTTTGTAAAAGAGGTTTTCAAACCATGTGCTCAATAGGAATTGAGACCTTTTCATACTTCCATTTTATTATTAAATGTTCGACTTGTTTGCTTTTATTTTTGAGATCTGAGGCATCTTGAGAAAATAATATCTGATGATCTTAGAACTCCTCATGGGCATGATGACCATCGAGGAAATTAGTACCTTTGTAAATAATGTACAAAATGCTTTAATTTGAAAATGTCCATCATAGGGCCAGAATCTAGATTGATGGTTGAATCTGTGATCACATGATTCTAGGCTCACATGATCTGCGATTTATATGGAAAGCGATAGCAGTTATATATATATATATATATATATATATATATATATATATATATATATATATATATAAATATATGGGGATAAAAAATGTAATATATAATATATATATACATGATAACCATAAACATATAAGATCGAAAAACTAAATAATATATAAAAGGGATCAAAATGTAAATAAATGAAATGTAAATAAAAGCGATCAAAGCGATCCAATACGAAGTAAACTCAGCGGGATGAAATGGAAATGTAAAAAAAGTAAATAAAAAATATATATATATATCATATAGGCCATATATAGTAAACTATATAGCTGGATATATAAGCGTAATATATATATATATATATATATATATATATATAAGGCTCGGATATAAATCCGGGCTCATCGGATATATCCAATAATATATATATATATATATTATATATATATATATATATATATATATATATATATATATAATAAACGCGCTCTCAGGACATAAGTCAGGCTCAATCGAGGCATAACTTCGATAATGTTAGTCCATATATAAATATATACATATATAAGTATATATATATCGAGATGAAATGAAAACCACGGATCAGAAGTCCAGGCATACACGCACACACAACACGACTCTCGATGTGTAGAATAGTGTGTGAAAAGATGAAAGAAAGGCTTTATAGAGTGTGAAGAAGGCTTACGGTGGGAACGCCAATGATGCGAGACTTCTATGACTCTATATGGATAAACACTCGACTCCATAGGTAAATGTATAGCTATATGTGAGCTAACAGTGTTTAAAAAGAGCAAACACTCAATATGGGTGTGTACAAAGCAAATTGGACGAGGCTTCCTCGCCTTTTTCTTTTTTTAAAATGGCTACCCCAAGCCCTCTATTTATAGAGGGGGCCATGAGTGTACTGCGATGTATGAATGCACTGGTGCCTAGCGGGGTGCCTGGTTCCATGGTCCAGGTCGTCTCGTCTCAATCGTGCACTCGTGCACTATAATGTCCACTCGAACTTGCAGAACTTCAATCCGAGCATCTGAACGAGGCATATAAGACCTTCTTCGGACTACTTGTGTCGAGAGTTACGCAATGACATGGATTAGAGGTTGTACAAAGTCAGGAAGAGGGGACCATGCCCATGGTCTTCAAGCTTCAAATTCTATCTGGTGTACTGCCACGCGTAATAGTCACTCGGGATTGGAACTCCTTGGTTCTTGCAGGACATTGTTGTATGTATGTATGTATGAAGTGTTGAGACGACGCGCAGGTGTTGAGGTAGCAAGATGTCGTATGACTCCTCACCGGGGTTATCGCCGGTTTGAGTTGAAAGCAGACGTTGCTCGGGGTTACATCTCGAGATTGATGCTAAGAGAAGTGTTGAAATGCATGAGGTCATCTGTGAGAATACCTATCTGCCCGGTGTTAGCTCCGGGTCTGAGGTATGAGTGTCTCGGCGGGAGGTCTGAGATTGAAGATGATAGCATGCATTTGAAACAAGCATTTTCGGAGTTATCGCATGAAGCGCAACAACATTCCTTGGGGTTATTGCGATGACCGAAACTCGGGGGGTTGGAAATGATGTTCGGTGTGTGTGTCCGGTTATCTCTTGTGTGGTTGAAAAATGTATGTAATGGATGTGTGTTTCGGGGTTATATCCAGAAAGGCGAATCTACCCTCCCGCAATGTGTGTGTACGCGTAAAATGTCGAGTGTCTACAACCTGGCACGTATCTTGATATTGTGATGTTGTTATCGATTTTATGTGGAGATGGATGTTGGCTACACAATCGAAAGCATTAGATCACTAAAACATCACATCGATTGCAAGTTGTGAAGCCCCAATATGGTTATATATTTAATCGTTTTCATTTCGGGTAACCCGTAAAATCAAGAAACGACTCTGACAACTATTTCAAAGCCCGGATCTCCTTCGTTTTGTGTTGTATGATCATGTGTTTGTTGTCAGATCGTAGTATTACACTAGTACTACAAGATCTGACCAAAACCATGTCCAGAAACACATTGATCAAAGAATTATGCTTAATCAAACTTACCCACTCGAAACTGGCATATGAAGATCTGGGTTTCTCAAGAACACATTAGGCTACACTTTCTGTCGCTAAAGGTTATAACGACAAACTTTTTAATTTTATTTAATTTATTTTTTAAAAATTATTTAAAAATAGAAATTAATTATTAAAAATTCCAAAATTAGTTTTTAAAAATTATTTTAAGTTAGAAAAATTAACTTTTAATAATTTGACATATTTTTCATAAATATTGGTATTTATTTAAATATTATTGATATTTAATTTATTTAATAAATCCATTAAATAAATTAATTAAAATGATTTTATTATATTAAAAATCATTTTTAATGATAATAAGGTATTTAAAAATATTTTAAATTATAAAATATAACTTTTAATATTTTAAAGTAAATTTCATTAATTATTTAATATTAATGATATTAGAATTATTTAATAATTGTATTAAATAAATTAGTTTAAAAATGATTTTAATATTATAAATATTATTTTAAATGAAAACAAAGTGTTTAAAAATATTTTAAGTTATAAAATATAACTTTTAATATTTAAAGGTAAATTTCATTAATAAATTAATATTAATAATACTATATTTATTTATTAATTATATTAAATAAATAGTTTTAAAATGATTTTATTGATTTAAAAATTATTTAAAAGGATATAAATGAATTAAAAATATTTTAAGTTATAATAAATGACTTTTAATATTTTGATAAATAATGCATTAATATTTAAATATTAATGGTAATTGTTTAAAATAATTTTAATTATTTTAAAAATCATTTAAGGGTAATATTAATACTTTAAAAGCATTTTGAGTTATTATAAATAACTTTAATATTTTGGCAATGGTTTCATTAATATTTTAATATTAATGATAATAGAATTATTTAATATTTAAATCATTTAATAATGATTCTAGTGTTTGAAAAATCATGATAAATTATAATAATTAATTAAAAATTATTATAAGTCATTTAAAAATAATATGACTGATTTTTAAGTTATCTAAATGGATATTGAACTACAGGATAGAGTCCTAGAGCCGATAATTACCCGATAAAGCCGTCGGTACACAGACATGTTTTAGAAGTTGATCTAGACTTATATATATTGTCTGTATACATGTTTATTTGTGATCCAATGACTGATAAACATATGTGACAATGTGATTAGGTTATGTGCTGATTGCAAATAGTAGTATTATGTGTTATAGTATGTTATTCTAATCGAATAAATGCTCTTATTAATGATAGGGCTTGATATAAAAGATAAAACTAAGTTATGTAAGCAGCAGATCAAGCAAGTATCCTATCTTTGCATTTATTTTATGCAATGGACATGCGTAAGAAAATATCGAAACTGTTCTTTTTCATTGTTCAAATATCTTAACCTTTGTATATACTTATGGAATGATTCTGTATAAGTAAGTTATTAGATTATAATCTGTTGTACAAGTTCCTTAATTCTGTTATTATAGATCAAGATATATATTCTGTTCGTTAATTTCTAAGCATGGTTATACAAGTGACCTCACTTGGATAATCATTATATTTTATCACATGTTGGTACATACTTATTGGTTTCCAATATGTATACATTTACTTAAAAGTCGTCTAATCTATTTGATTCAGCTAGACACAGATTTAAAAATATTATTGAACAAGATAGAACTTTATTGTATCCAACTGAATTGTTTTGGTCAGGATTCTAGACTAATATGAACATCCCAAATATGGGAAACTTTTATGCACCTAAGGCGAATATGCTGGACAAAAATATCGTTCGAACATGTAGTATTGATCATCACAGGCATATAATTTGATCACCCCAGTGTTCGTAAGTTATGATGGTTTACAGATGAAGTTCTGTTTAACCTTTTCAAAAATAGAAAACAATGTTCATAGTCTGTCGACTGATCTCCATTTATAGTCAGTACGTAGTTTCAAAATTTTGATATAGAATTGATATGTTGTTGTTATTGGTTCAGCTTACTTCACAACTGTTGATTCGTTATAGAAGTGTCGTTTAAAGAAAACATTTAATTCTTTTAGCTAATATTTATTTTTTGCTATTACTTGCTGGGCACTCAAATTCTCATCCTTGCTTAATTTAAATGTTTTCAGCCAAGTGTGAACAAGCTGAAGGCTTTGCTAAGAACAAGGGAAAAGGAAAGGTTGCAAAATAAGTTGATGTTATATTATGTAATAGTTTGACTTTATTAAGATAAGGATGATATTTCTTATCTATCACGTATTGTAATGAATGTTTAAAGGTTGCGTACTTGGGATTAGAGTACTCTGATATGTAAATTAAGTTTTGTATTTATATTATTATTAGTATTATTAGTATTATTCCGCTCATAGAAATGGTATCGTGAAGCACCGAGTTCGGGTTTCAAGTACCTGAATTTGGGGGCGTCACAGGTCTACTGGCAGTTAGATATAAAAGAGAGCCTATCATACCTCTGTATCGAGTTATATCAATACTTTTACCTTTTTCATCCTTGTTAAGCTTGGTTGTTGGAGCAATTGGTGTTTTCATGGGAGAGGCTGATTCCATGCCATACTTTTTAAGTAAGTCTTTAATGTACTTGGCTTGCTTTTTATGAAGATTCCTTCATTAGTCCGCTTTTACTTGCAATCTAAGAAATAGGTATACATCACCCATTTTTGGAGTACGATCGTGGTGTTAAAATACATGGTATAAATTATCATTAACTACAACATCATTAATACAATTGTCGGTGCTTGTTGAAAAAATACTCTCCCAAAACAACACAAATAGTTGTGAGTTTAAATACAAATATTGTCTCTAAACAATATATCACACTCAAATAAGTCCTCATTACAATTATTGATATACTATTTTACAAATAGTGAGGACTACTATAACAAGCGCCATGGAATCATCACTCCACACCCCGACTACTCCCCGCATATTCTCGCTTCCTGAGAAGAAAAATGGAATAAAAGGAAAAGGGTGAACTCAACTAGCCCAGTAAAGAATATTATGACTAAGATAATGAACAACAAATTATCGTTAGCCTTTAACAAATCAGATAAAATATAATGGACAACAAGTTTTAGATCAATATTCGCAGCGAAAATAACAATTCATTAGAAGAGTTTAGTAGAGAATGAAATCTACTATCATCTTAAGAATTTAGAAGTCCATCATCAATATTTTATCCCTGTAACATCAATCAATATACATCTTGCATCAAACATTCATCTTTGCACTACGGGCCAAAGATATTCATCAAGTATCACCAGTTGGTCATGTTCATCTCAACACTTGTTCATCTTTGCACTACGGGCCAAAGATATTCATCAGGTAATCATTCATCTTTGCACTACAGGCCAAAGATATTCATCAAGTATCACCATTAAAGACTGAGGATGATGAAAAACATTTTAGAGAACGAATCTAGTAAGATAAAAGGACAAAGATTAGGGATTCGTACTTCGGTTTATCCATGTTCAAAAATACTCCATAATAAACCATAGTGGAGTAAAATTCAAGAATGAAGATCAAAACATGGATTCAATTTCAAGAATAAGGGTCACAACAGATAACTTAGAATGAGAGAAAAAAAATTATTTTCTTTTTTTTTTTTGATGACGATGAAGAAGTAAATGTAATACGTAAGTGAGCGATGAATCGTGAACAGTACCCAGGCATGAAAAGTTCCAAATTTGATTAAAAAGTTCAGACCAATATTTCTATGAAAGGATATTAGATGAAACGATCATTTCAGGAATTATAAAAGCAATAAAATAATATCATTTACCTTAGTAGAAACTGGATTTGCCTGGAATATCGGATATTATTCTGAGAAAAAATCTTGCAGAAAACTACGCTCAAAGTATTCTTATACTCAAGGAAAATACTCACAATAATACGCTCGATAATCTAGAGAGAGAAAGCTTATGTTTCTGGTGTGATTTTCAATTCTAACTTAAGCACCTATTTATAGGAAAATGCTAGAACGCCAAAGGAGACTAAAATAATAAAATAATATTATTATTATCTTCTCTTCTACACACACCCTAATTGAACCAAACTTTTCCAACTTTGTTCACCCACCCCATTTATCACATGTTTTTGAAAAATAAATAAATAAAAGAATTCAAATACAATTGGAACACTAATTCAATTTGATTATCTTTACCCCATTTAATTCACAATAAATAACCCTTTTATCAGAAAAATACGAATTTTATGTCCATTCCATAGGAAATCGAATTCTCTACAACTTTGTAGCTTTAAGTTTTCCAAATTCCACAAGAAAATATCCAAAATTCAAGCGGAATTTTCAATACATCATAAAATTCATAACAAATCATACGTTAATTTTCACGGTTCAAAATTTGTGGACATATACTCAACTTATATATGTATAATATATCCAAAAAATCACAACGATCTAATGGTCGATTAAAATTATAAATAATAGAACTTTAAAACCGATTTGATTTTTAATACCTCCATTTCACAAAAATAACGATAAAACACCTCAATATTAATTCCTTCAATTATATCCACATAAAATAAATATTTTCTTATCATATAAATCAATAAATAATTATTCACAAATAATATTACTGAGAATCACAATAATGACAACCGGCCGTTTCCGAGGAAGAGGGGCTTTCAGATAAGGATTTCTCTTCTTTTTGGCGCATGATTAGGTGACCAAACCTCTCCTTGTGAACTTTCTAGACATTGCCAATAATCTTTATCTAATAATATTATTCAAATAATATGAATTATTGATCTGATAATGGTAAATACTGTGTTGTGACAATTATTAAAACAACAATAATATAAAATATCAACGCGACAATTATTGAATCAATAAAATAAAATATTGAGCAGTAATTACTATAACAATTATTGAGTAGTGCCTTCTTACGTAAGAATCAATAATTCAAAAATATCATAATATCGTGTGTACTCTCTTTTGCAACCACGCGTATTACTATATTTTAACCATAGGGTATTCCAACGATTGTTAACTTGGTAACAATTACGCAGATTATTTATAAAAACTCAAACTTGTCATTTTCTTCATCCGATAGTTATTTCGTTATGGGGCCCCATAAATGGTTGCTGCGCGTAAATACGAATATTCCCAAACAACAAGAATATTCCACGACCAAACGAATATTCCAGAGCAATAATGAATATTTTATAACCACTTGCTTATTTTGTAAAATTTGCACATTTCACCCATAACCAAAGTATTATATCAAATTAACTCCTTATTATTTCAAGATAATGAATAGAGAAATTCAATTTTATTTATAATAAGTTGGGGTCTTACAACCTCCCCTCCTTATGAAATTTCATCCTCGAAATTGGCGTACGTACCTGGTGTTTTGAAAAGGTGAGGGTACCTCGCTTTCATTTTCGATTCCAACTCCCAGGTCATTTCTTCGATAGCATGGTTCCTCCATAAAACCTCGACTTGTGGTATAACCTTTGTTAAGTAGGACATGCTCTTTCCTATCCAATATCTTGACAAGTACCTCCTCGTACGTTAAATCTTGACTATCTAAATGCGGTTCTAACTTAATAATGTGGTTTGGGTCTTTCACATATTTCTGAAGCATAGATATATGAAAAACATTATGAACACGAGACATGCTTTGGAGGTAATGCGAGTCTATAGGCCACATTTCCTATTCGGTCAAGAATCTCAAATGGACCAACAAATCGTGGATTGAGCTTTCCTCTCTTACCAAATCTTGTAACTCCCTTCCATGGAGCAATACGTAGCAGTACATGATCTCCTATATTAAATTCCACGTCCTTTCGATGAAGATCAGCATAACTCTTTTGTCGATCTTGTGAGGTCTTTATATGTTGCCGGATCATTTGAATTTTTTCTGTAGTCATGCCTATTAATTCTGGTCCCAACAACGTTGCTTCACCCACCTCGTCCCAACATACTGGCGAGCGACACTTTTGTCCATACAAGGCTTCAAATGGAGCCATACCTATACTTGCCTGATAATTGTTGTTATAGGAGAATTCCACCAATGGCAAGTACTTATCCCAACTTCCTTTGAAATCTAGGACACAGTGTCTTAATAGATCTTCAAGGGTTTGAATAGTCCTTTTCGATTGCCCGTCCGTTTGAGGATGATATGTTGAACTGAATCGTAAATCCGTGCCCATAGCTTTCTGCAAGCTAACCCAAAATCGTGAAGTGAATCTTGGGTCACGATCCGAAACTATGGATACTGGCATGCCATGCAATCTCACAATCTCATTTATGTACATACTGAGCAAGGCGTTCAAGGAATAAGTCTCACGTATAGGCAAGAAATGAGCGGAACTTGGTTAATCTATCAACAATAATCCAAATCGCATCTATGCCTTGAGAAACTTTGGGAAGACACATAATGAAATCCATAGTAATGTGTTCCCACTTCCATTCCAGAATCTCAAGTGGTTGCAATGGACCTTTTGGCACTTGATGCTCTGCCTTTACACGTTGACAACTTAAACACCTCGAGATAAACTCCACGATCTCTCTCTTCATATTGCTCCACCAAAATGTATATCGAATATCATGATACATTTTGGTACTTCCAGGATGGATTGTAAACGGTGTGTTGTGTGCCTCCATCATGATTCTATGCTTCAAGTCAGAGTCGTTAGGAACACAAAGTCTGGAGTTGACTCGAAGTATTCCTTCTTCATTGATTCTTGCTTCCAAAATAGCACCTTCTTGCACTTTCTTCTTCATACTCATTAACTCCAGGTCTGTAGCTTGAGCAACTTTAACTCTATCGATTAAAGTCGGTTCTACTCGTATGTTTGATATCATCACGTGGGTACTTGGAGCCTTTAACTCTATCTCCATCCTTTGCAAGTCATACAAAATGGGCCTTTGTGTTAACAACATTGCACTCGTGCCGTATATGATCTTCTACTCGATGCATCACTACAACGTTTGCTTTTCGAGGATGATATTGAATGCTATGGTCGTAATCTTTTAACATTTCGAGCCAACGTCGTTTTGCATGTTGAGTTCCTTTTGGGTGAAGAAATATTTGAGGCTTTTATGATCCGTATAAATCTCCACTTTCTCCCCATACGTGTAGTGTCTCCAGATTTTCAACGCAAAAACGATTGCTTTGCTGACTCGGATCATGAGTAGGATAATTCCTCTCATATTCTTTGAGTTATCGTGAGGCATAGGCTATGACTTTCCCATGTTGCATGAGAACACATCCTAACCCTTTGCACGAAGCATCATTTGTAGATAACAAATCCATCCAAAACGGATGGTATTGTTAGAAACAGTCGAAATGAGTCTCCTCTTGAGCTCTTGGAAACTCTTCTCGCATTCCTCGCTCCATATGAATTTTGTATCTTTTCGAGTCAGCTGAGTTAACGGAGTAGCGATTCGAGAAAATCCTTCCACGAATCTCTGATAATAACCAACTAAGCCAGAAAGCTACGCCGGTCATCGACTTGGTTGCTCCCAACTTTGTATTGCTTCAATCTTCACGGGTCAGCAGATACTCCATGTTTTGAAACTACATGCCCAAGGAATGCTACTTCCTTAAGCCGAACTCGCATTTCTTGACTTGGCATATAGCTTGTTGTCACGAAGTCTTTGAAGTACCGACTTCAAATGGTGCTCATGATCTTCTTCACGGCTTTTGGAATAGATGAGGATGTCATCAATAAAGATAACAACAAATGATCCAAATATTCCTTGAATATACGGTTCATCATATCCATGAAAGCGGCGGGAGCATTAGTCAATCAAAAGACATGACTAAGAATTCATAATGCCCGTCTGAGTTCGAAGGCGGTCTTTGGAATATCCTCGATTTTAATCTTGATTTGATGATATCCGAGCGAAGATCGATCTTTGAAAAGAATTGTGCTCCTTGCAATTGGTCGAACAGGTCATCAATACGAGGTGGGGATACCTATTCTTGATGGTGACATGGTTCAATTCTCGGTAGTCAATACAAAGTCGCATACTCTCCGTCTTTCTTCTTTACAAATAAAATAGGAGCACCCCGAGGAGATGTACTGGGACGAATGAAACCGATGTCTAACAATTCTTGTAGTTGGACTTTTAACTCACGAAGTTCAATAGGAGCCATTCGATATGGGGTTTTAGAAATGGGCTTTGTACCGGTTCAAGATCAATAAAGAATTCAACTTCACGTTACGGGGGTAGACGGGAAGTTCTTTGAAATACGTCGGAAATTCACTAACAACGAAATATTATTCAAATCGGCGTGTTTTGTTCAAGTCCATAATATGGGCTAAGAAAGCTTGACATCAGTTTTTCAATAAGCGAATAGCTTTATGGCTTGATATGATGATGGTGATTTTAGTGGTTTAGTTGCTTGAATTCGTATAATAGGTTGGTTAGGAATATGAAAACTAACAACCTTACGAAAATAATCAATTTTGGCATGATAAGTAGTTAACCAATCAATCCCTAAAATCACATCAAATGCAAGTATCTTTAAAGAGATAAGATCAACAGGTAATGTGATTGTGCCCACTTGGATCAAGCAAGATTTATAAATAGTGGATGTGATAAAGGTTTCTCCTAACAGAGTCTCCACAGATAAGTCAAAGTCTAATTTCTCCGAAATCAAGCTTAAACGTTGAGCACAAGCAGGAGAGATAAAAGAATGGGTAGAACCGGTATCTAGTAAGGTATAAACTTTGCAAGAGTTCAAGATTAGCTTACCCGTGATCACCTCGTTCGGGTTCCTCGCATTTTGGCCAGTCACGACAAACGCCCTCCCTTGAATCATCGACTTTATTTTGTCCATAGTCGCCTTTGGTGTCGTCGTCCCAGTTGGACTTGACTTCGCTACAGAACAAAATTGGGCTATTTGACCGTCTTTTCCATAATTGAAACACACCTTGGAAGGCTGTGAACAGTTTGGACTTATGTGTCCCTCCTCTCCGCATTTATAGCATCTAACTGGCGGTCGTTCTCCTCCCCTAGAATTTGTTGTTGGTCTTTGGTGTTTGGTCTTCTGCGTTGATGTCTTCCCGTTATTGTTGAATCTCCTCTTTTTGAAATTTCCACTTGACTCACCTCTCCTATTATCATGGCCATGATGACCACCTAAGTGGTTACCGCTTTTGTCCGTATTTTTTCCTCCTCGCTGGTTATCATCGCTCGATGAATCTTCATCCACCCGGTATGACCACGGTTGTGGTCCCTCGGTTGAACATATACTCACTATCTCGCTCTAATAATTGAGCCACATTGACAACATCTGAATCTGAGAGAAAATTTATGAGAGATAAGGTATTGATGAATCTCGGGTTTTGACCTCTCGAAACATAAAACGTTATCGTTCGTTCCTCATTCTCTACCAAATGAGGTGCGAGCACTGGATAACTCATGAACTTTGCCTCGTCTTTGGGACACCCGTCATGTTGTTCTATTCCAATCTAATAAACTCTACCTCCTTCATATAATGAATACTTTCAGGAAAGTACTTGTCATTGAACAGTTTCTGAAATGTTTCCCAAGACATGTTGAGTGCGGTTGGTGGAGTGCGCTTCTGATTCCCACCAATAATCGCCTCACCACCACGAACATAAAGGTGGCGAATGGAACCTTACGTTTTCCGTGCATCCCAAGACATTGAATATCTTGGTAATTTGCTTTACCCACGTTTCGCCTTAATTGGATCCGGATTTTCCCCGAAAGTCAGTGGTCCCAACTCCTTGAAGCGCTTGGTTGTGACAAACCGCAGCGTTGCTATCATTTTCCACCGTATTTTGTACACGAGTCTCCCTCAAATCGATTTTGCATGAGCGCAAAAAGCTTCTAAACATTCCATCATTCATCGTTTGCTCCATAGTGTTGTTTACATGGGGAATATTGCCTTCCTGTTGCACGTTCTCTTGGTTGGTGATTGATGGTTGTTCCACAGTCTCATACACTCCATTGTTAACGTTCTCAGCTACCATTCTTAAAAACTGCCATAAAATAAAGGTTAATTAAACAAATTAACATGTCACATAATATCCCTATATTATGACCGATCAACAAATAACCTTAGGTAGGACACACTAGCGAAGGATTTACTCGTCTCTCCCCTCCTAGTTCTATTCCCTGATCTCCGCCAAAGACCATATACCTAAGCTCTCATACCAACTGTGACGCCCCCAAAATAGGTATATATCACCCATTTTGAGTTGCCAAATACATGGTACAGAAACAACTACAACATCATTAATACAATTGTCATGCAAAATACGAAAACACAAATACTGTGAGTTTAAATACAAATATTGTCCTCTAGACAATATCCACACTCAAATAAGTCCTCATTACAATTATTGATATACTATTTTACAAATAGTGAGGACTACTATAACAAGCGCCATGGAATCATCACTCCACACCCCGATTACTCCCCGCTATATTCTCGCTTCACGAGAAGAAAAATGGAACAAAAGGAAAAGGTGAGCTCAACTAGCTAAGTAAAAAGAATATTATGACTAAGATAATGAACAACAAATTATCGTTAGCCTTCAACAAATAAGATAAAATATAATGGACAACAAGTTTTAGATCAATATATTAGCGTGAAAATAACAATTCATTAGAAGAGTTTAGTAGAGAATGAAATCTACTATCATCTTAAGAATTTAGAAGTCCATCATCAATATTTTATCCTGTAACATCAATCAATATACATCTTGCATCAAACATTCATCTTTGCACTACGGGCCAAAGATATTCATCAAATATCACCCGGTTGGTCATATTTCATCTCAACTTTTATTCATCTTTGCACTACTGGGCCAAAGATATTCATCAGTAATCATTCATCTTTGCACTACTGGGCCAAAGATATTCATCAAGTATCACCATTAAAGACTGAGGATGATGAAAAAAATTTTAGAGAACGAATCTAGTAAGATAAAAGGACAAAGATTAGGGATTCGTACTTCGGTTTATCCATGTTCAAAAATACTCCATAATAAACCATAGTGGAGTAAAATTCAATAATGAAGATCAAAACATGGATTCAATTTCATGAATAAGGGTCACAACAGATAACTTGGAAGGAGAAAAAAAAATTTTTTTTTTTTGTGAGCGATGAGTGAATAGTAACCGTGAGCGATGCAAGTGAGCGAGTGTGAACAGAAGCGACGTAACAAGTGCATGTATGAAAAGTTCCAAATTTGATTAAAAAGTTCAGACCAATATTTCTATGAAAGGATATTAGACGAAACGATCATTTCAGGAATTATAGAAGCAATAAAATAATATCATTTACCTTAGTAGAAACTGGATTTGTCTGGAATATCGAATATTATTCTGAGAAAATCTTGCAAAACACTACGCTCAAAGTATTCTTATACTCAAGGAAAATACTCACAATAATACGCTCGATAATCTAGAGAGAGAGCTTATGTTTACGGTGTGATTTTCAATTCTAACTTAAGCACCTATTTATAGGAAAATGCTTTAGAAGCATGAAAAGAGACTAAAATAATAAAATAATATTATTATTATCTTCTCTTCTATGCACACTCTAATTGAACCAAACTTTTCCAACTTTGCTCACCCACCCCATTTATCACATGTTTTTGAAAAATAAATAAATAAAAGAATTTAAATTTAATTTGATTATCTTTACCCCATTTAATACACAATAAATAACCCTTTTATCAGAAAAATACAAATTTTATGTCCATTCCATACGAAATCGAATTTTCTACAACTTTGTTGAAGAAAGTTTTCTAAATTCCAAACCAAGAAAATATAAAAATCCACAAACGGATGATTTTCAATACCTCATAAAATTCATAACAAACAAATTATCGTTAATTTTTACGGTCAAAATTTGTGGACATATACTCAACTTATATATGTATAATATACCTCGAATTAAAATTATAAATAATAGAGCTTTAAGAACAACGATTTGATTTTTAATACCTCCACATAAAACACCCAACATTAATTCCTTCAATTATATCCACATAAAATAAATATTTCCTTATCATATAAATTAATAAATAATTATTCACGAATAATATTACGGAATCATAATAATGACTACCAAGTAGTTCTCGGGAAAGAGGGGCTTTCGATAAGGATTTCTCCTTCTTTGGCAGTATGATTAGGTGACCAAACCTCTACTTGATGAGAACTTTCTAGACATTGCCAATAATGCTATCTAATAATATTATTCAAATAATATGAATTATTGATTCGATAATGGGAAATCTTTGTGCAATGACAATTATTAAAACAACAATAATATAAAATATCATGACAATTATTGAATCAATAAAATAAAATATTAAGCAGTAATTACTATAACAATTATTGAGTAGTGCCTTCTTACGTAAGAATCAATAATTCAAAAAATACTTATGCAATCTGGTGTCTTCTTTGTGCAACCACGCGTATTACTGTATTTTAACCACCAGGTATTCCAACATTGTTAACGGTAACAACTACGCTGTTATTTATAAAAACTCAAACTTGTCGTTTTCTTCATCCGACATTTATTCCATTATGGGACCCACAAATGGCTGCGCCGTCGTACGAATATTCCCCGACAACAAGAATATTCCACGACCAAATGAATATTCCCCGACAACAATGAATATTTTATAACCACTTGCTTATTTTGTAAAATTTGCACATTTCACCCATAACCAAAGTATTATATCAAATTAACTCCTTATTTCAAGATAATGAATATAATAAATAGATTTATCAATTTTATTTATAATAAGTTGGGGTCTTCCAAGAAAGATTCACAACCTAATACATGAAAGTAAGTGACACTTGGCTTTCTTCCTTTTCAGTTAAGTAGGAGTCTTCTTTATCGTGAAGATCGTATGGTGATCTGCTACGAGTGTTCAAAGATATAGTGTTGTGACTTACGCCGTAAGTATTGAGGCGAGATGAAATGGCTGCTGCTAGTAAAGTTTTTCCAACCTCTATCAACGTTCTGTTCTTTCTCTCAGCTACTCCGTTTTGTTGAGGAGTTTGTGGAGCTGAGAAGTTATGACTGATGCCATTGTCTGTGCAGAACTGGTCCATCTCGGAGAAGTCGAATTCCCTGTTATGATCACTCCTAATAGCCTTGATTTTCTCCCATTTTTCTGTCATCACCAGTCTGAACATCTTAATTAGTTGGGAGCTCATTTCATCTTTTGAGTTTAGAAAAAATACCCATGTGAATCTAGTGTAGTCTTCCACTACGACTAGAGAGTATCTCTTCCCTCCAAGGTTTGTTGTTGGAATTGGCCCAAATAGATCCATGTGAAGCAACTGCAGAGGCTTGTCAATTGAGTTGACAGTTTTGCTCTTGAATGAGCTTCTAGTCTGTTTTCCAAGCTGACAGGCATTGCATGGCCTTTCTTTGACGAAGCTGAACTTGGGTAAGCCTGCTACTAGATCTTTGGAGGCCAGTTTAGACATGCTTTTGAAGTTGAGATGAGACAGTCTTCTATTCCATAATCAGCTCATTTCTTTAGATGCTTTAGCCAAAAAGCATATTGTCTCGTTCGAGCTTAGTTGACCAAGATTAACAGTATAGACGTTTCCTTCTCTTGTTCCAGTCGGCTTTATAGATGATGTCTTCAGATCTCTGACTTGGCATTGATTGTTGAGGAAGGTAACTTGATGACCCTTGTCGCAGAGTTGGCTTATGCTCAGTAGATTGTGTTGTAAACCTTCCACATAGGCTATTTTACTGAAGGGCACTGCACCATTCCCAGCTGAGCCATATCCTCTTATCTTGCCAGAGCCATTGTCTTCGAAGATGCCACGGGAGGGCTTTGTTTCCGGTCATGTGCCTTGAGCATCCACTGTCCAGATACCAGGTTGTGATCGTGGAGCTCTGTTCCTGTGGAAATATTAAACTTTCATTTTGGTACCCATACTTTCATGGGTTCTACTTTGTTAGTACCCTTGGGAACCCAAATCTGCTTAATTTTGGGTCTCACATGCATAGGATTATAGTAGCATATTACAGCCTTATGACCAACCATATTACATACAAAGCATCTAATATGATGAATGCTTGTGTGTGTATGTGGATTCTTCCTCCATTTAGACTTATGTGGATTCTCAGCAATCCTTCCTTTATACTAGTTCTCCTTTTTCCATCTGTCCTTATGTTTCATAATTTGTGAGGAGTGAAGCTTATCTCTACTATTCCTTCCCAGTTGGTTCATGGAGTTAATTTTACTCGACTCTACGATCCTTCGAGGTTGGTAAGTAGTGACTAATTTATTCTTCTCTTTTCTGAAACCTAGGTTAGCATGGGATCCTTTATTCCTTGGAATATGGATTGGATAAGAAGAGCAGAGTTGGACTGGTTCTTCCTTCTATGAGGATTTCACAAATGTAATGCTTCTAATAAAACTTGAAGCATTATTAGAGTTAGTTTCCTTTATCTTTTCCACATATGGTTCTGAGGTGGATTCCCCAAAACCTAAACCGTTCTGTCAGATGCACTTCTCTGATTGGAGATCAGGGAGTCCATGGATGAAGAGGATTTATTCTATGTAGAGATTGTCCTTTCTAGTTCCTCAATTTTAGAGGTTAGACTTGACTCTCTTTGTGCATTGAGTTCATTGGTCTGTTTTAAGAGCTTATTCTCAGCTTCAAACTTAGAGAGAGAGTCATTACTTAGAAGGGTTGTTTCCAGTTCTTCCTGAACTTTCTCTTTCTCTTCTTGAAGAAGAGAATAGTCCATGATTGGGATGACCTAAAATTATAACTTTTTAAGAAGTTTTTCTATGTGTAGAAATAGGTATCATTTGTAGAGCTCATGCGGTTCAAGCAGAAGCCGAATGAGGAGCTGTCAGATTATATTGATAGGTTCAGGGCCCAGGCATAGAAGTGCGCAGAGCTGATTGAAGAAAAGAACTTGGTCAGCATTTGCAGCAATGGTGCCTAGATGCCTTCACGCCCCACCTCATTAACAAGGCTTGTGATTCCTTCGTGACCCTCTCATCTTTTGCACAAGACTTAGGAGGAATCATGAGATTACCCACCAGCCATGCGATGGTTACATGGAAGGGCAAGAGGATAGGAACTGTGGCTTTGGTGGATTCTCACTCAAAACCACAAGGGGGTAAGAGGGAGAAGAATGAGAAATTTGAGCGAAGCAGAGAAAAGCATGGGGACAAGTATACCAGAATGCCAATTCTGGAGGTATCACATGCAGCGAGAAGGCATTCAGGGGTCTGTACGAACAATGGGTTGAGCACGGAGTGGTGAAGCCTCTAAGGCACCGGTTGGTTGTAACGGAAGAGATGAAAAAAAGGCCGAACTTCTGTGTATACCACCAATACGAAGGACACTCCACTATGGACTCTTACAGTCTGCAGAGGATATACCATGAGAAGTTGGTGGCCGGAGAGATTGAACTAGGAAAAGAAACGTGCAACACTATCACCCATGGTGCAGTCTCAGAAGTCAAGATGATGGACTACCCAAATACTAGCTCTACCATCAAAAGAACTCTGAATTATAGATATAAGAATTGACAAATTAAAAATCCACCCAAGATAGTTGTCCACCAAAAATGGTGGTTTAAGTCCTCAGGAGTATTCCTTTCCAAGTAATTGGATGACCAAGGGAGGAGGCACAAGAATTGACGAATTAAAAAAAATCCACCCAAGATAGTGGTCCACTCTAAATGGTGGTCAAGTCCTCGTAAAATTCACTTGCCAAGACATTGGACGACCCAAGTGACGAGGCACACGATTTCAAGTCCTCGTAGACCGCACTTGGCAAGAAATTGGACGACCCAAGTGACGAGGCACCCGAGTGTTACATTTTATCATCAAAAGTGAATGAGGCACCTGACTATAAGTTCTTAGATCCGAAAAGTTATACTTTCAACTTCAAAAATAATCGAGGCACCTGACTATAAGCCCTCGTAACACTACTACAAAACAGTAAATAGATAACGCGTAAAAAACATTGTGGTTTATATCCCAGAAACATCGTGGTTAAGGGTGTCATCTATTTGACACCCTTTATACAACGTTTTTAAAATGTTTTAGTTCGTCACATTTACAACGTTTAGACACATTTATACAATGTTTAGAAAGTGTTATTTGACACCCTTTATACAACATTTTTGAAACATTGTAGTTTGATTTAAAAATATTGTAATACATGCATATAACAACTGTTTTTGGATCTCTGCCTTAGCAAGTCTTCGGGTGAATCTTCCTCGTCCGATGCTAGCTTGGAAGTAAATCTGGGCCCTGCTCTTGGTGCCGAGGCACAAGACATTTTTAAGGCTGCTCATTTCTTCTCTAGGAAGGATAGAGATGAATCTATTGCTGAACGAAAGAAAAATAATCATCTCATGGATTTTATCTTAGCTCTTGTCCTTTCAATTGATGATGTAAATCTCTTTGTAAGAGAAGGGAAACTGGTACAAAGTGGGACTGCTCGCCAGGTGTTTGAAAATACTCTTCCAGCTAAGGAGGTACACCCAAAGGCCCCTTCGAGTCTGAATGCTATTGGGAATGCGAACGCTAATATTATGAGTGACCTTCTTGTTCCAGTTCTTTGTGTGGGGGAATCGTCTTCCAAATCGGAAACTTGCTCACCAAAGCGTGTGACCCCTCCACCATCCGGGCTTATTCAGCCTGTCACTGTTGGGCCTAGCTCTGTCAAGACACATTCAAATTCTAAAATCATTACCCCTGGCCCTTCCCTTGAAGAGGGTGAGATTCCAAGTCAGCCTATTCCTGGGCACCCAAAATCTTGGAGTGCTATTGTCTCAAAAAAATCGAGTAAGGCCTTTTTACCCCTTTCTTTTCTTCCTTCTGATCCTATTTTTGAGGATGGCAGTATCCTTGTAAAGCCCCCTGTGGATGTCTTACAACGAGGAAACCTGCTATGGTCTTCTAGTTTGGTGGGTTTTTTTCTCTCTTCCAAGCTCCCTTACAAGGTTGTTGAGCCTATTGCTTCACGTCTATGGGGAAACTTGGGTCTTTCAAAGGTGTTTCTTTATGATAAAGGCTACTATATTTTTAAGTTTAATTATTTGGCTGATAGGGATAACATCCTCGCTACGAGTCCCTGGCACTTTGCTTCTAAAGTCATGATTCTTCAACCTTGGAAGGCTGGGGTCGATTTTACCAAGTCTGAATACTCCAAAATTCCTATCTGGGTGAAATTGAGCAATATTCCTTATTCTTATTGGAATGCTGAAGGCATCAGCTATATAGCCAGCAGTATTGGCAAACCTTTTTATGCAGATAATATGACATCAAAGCTAGACCCTATGTCCTTTAGCAGAGTTTTCATTGAAGTGGATGTCAATTTCTCATAACCTTCTTCAATAAATATGGTGGTTTTAAATGAAGACACCTCTGAAGACATCATTGTTTCTGTTGATGTCGATTATCAGGGTAGGCCTCCCTCTTGTCCTGCTTGCAAAGTCTTTGGTCACTCTCCCTCCAAGTGCCCAAAAGCTTCCTTCAAATGGCTCCCTAAGTCAAAGGTTTCGGTCTCTGCTGATGTTTTAGCTCCTGCTCCTGCTCCAGCTCCTGTGTTAGACTCTCCCCCATGTGATTCAACATGGACTTTAGTCTCTAAAGGAGCTAAACCTTCTACTCCTTTGGCTAGCCCAGCTCGCCCAACTCACCTGACTTCGAATTCCTTCTCACCCATTGCTGCTCCTGGGAAATCCCAACTTCTCTCTGATAATTAGTCACCTATAGCCTACAACCCCATTGTGGACAAGATTCGAATTGTTGATGAAAAAGATGGCCGAGACCTGAAACAGAAAACTAAGGCAGGGAAGGAAAATCCTAAGGATTCCAAGAGACGGAACAAAGGCCGAAGTGGTCTCTCCCCCTCTTAATTGTTTTTTTTATGTTAGCTACTTATAATATACGAGGATTAAATAAAAAGCCAAAACAGGCTTATGCTAGACAGTTTCTTTCTTCTAATGCTGTCTCTTTTGTTGGGCTAATTAAAACCAAGGTTAAAGAGCAAAATGCTCCTAGAATAGCTCATGCCATTTGTCGGAACTGGGAATGAGCTTTCAATTATGATCATCACGGTAATGGCCGAATCTGGGTTGGTTGGAATCCTCTTCTTTGGAAGGTGGATATCCTTTTTATTTCCTCCCAGGTTGTCCACTGTAAACTTCAGTTGCTCAATAGTAATATTAATCCTTTTTTAATTTCTGTTATTTATGGTCTTAATTCTGCATCGGAAAGAAGGCAATTATGGAGTGATCTTACCTCTCTTAATTCTCCTAATTGTTGATGCCTCATGGGGAATTTTAATGAAATAAAGGATCCCATTGAATCTGATAGGACTGGAAGTATCTGGAATACTGGTATGGATGATTTCAAGGAGTGTTCTGATCTTCTTGGTATTGATGATATTAGAGGAATTGGCCCTCTCTTCACTTGGTGGAACAGTCAAACTGTCAGACCTATTCATCGGAAGCTTGATAGAGCTATGGGCAATGGTGAGTGGCTCTCAAAATTTTCTGGTGCTCAGGTGCTTTATGGCCCTAGGGGTCTTTTGGATCATTCCCCAGTTATGTTAAATATTAACTGTCAAACAAAATATTTCAAGAAGCCTTTTCAATTCTTCAACTTCATGCTCCTTCTGGATGGGTTCAAGGATTGTGTCTCCACTGCTTGGAATCATCATGTGGCTGGTAATCCATTAACAATCTTCTCTGAGAGGCTCAAGTATACAAAGAAAAATCTTATTCTCCTCAATCGGAACAATGGGAACCTTTCCTCCTCTGTCAAAATTGCCACTGAATCTCTTCATCACACTCAGTCTCTTCTGCACGTTAACCCCCTGGACCTTGCTCTTATTGATCAAGAGAAATGTGCTCTGCAATCCTTATGGATTGCTCTGGACCTTGAGGAGAATCTCCTTCAGCAAAAATCCCGAGCATCCTGGATTGCTACGGGTGACAAGAACACAAAATTCTTCTCCAATGTTGTGAAAGGTAGGTGGAACCAAAACAAAAGCCTCTCGATTGAGAATTCTACTGGAACTCTGGTGCATGGTCAAGAAGCTGTGGAGCTAGCAGCAGTGGATTATTTCCAAAATCTTTTACGTCATACTCTACCTGAGGTGTCTCTTAGGATTCTAGACCATGAGACTTTTTTCTCAAAGCAGATAAGTATACCTCATGTTGTATCCCTCACCGTGCCCATCTTTGATGATGAAATCTTTGGTGTCCTGAAATCTATGAAGCTGGATAAGAGCCCTGGGCCGGATGGTTTCAATGTAAATTTCTTTCTTCACTGTTGGGATATTGTTGGTCTAGATTTCCTTCGCGCGGTTAAGTTTTTCTTCTCCACTTGTTATATGCCTAAGGGGATTAATTCAACAGCAATTGCTCTCATTCCTAAATCTAGGAACCCCTCCTCTATGGTTGATTTTAGGCCAATATCATGTTGTAATACCATTTACAAGTGCATTTCGAAGATTCTCTCAAACCACATTAAATCTATTCTTCCATCTCTGATTGATCAAGCCCAAGCTGCCTTCATCAAGGGAAGGAATATAAGTGACAACATTTTGCTTGCCCAAGAACTTTTTTGGAACTATCATAGATCTTCTGGACCCCCTTGTTGTACTATCAAAATTGATCTCAGGAAGGCATTTGACACTGTAAATTGGGATTTTCTTTTTGAAATACTGTACTTATACAAATTTCCTCCCACCTTCATAAATTGGATCCATGCTTGTATTACTACTGCTATGTTCTCTGTCAAAGTGAATGGTACTCTAGCTGGCTATTTCAAAGGAGCACGAGGCTTACGTCAAGGTGATCCTTTGTCACCATATCTTTTTGTCTTAGTCATGGAGGTCCTCTCCATGAAACTAAAATGGGGCACTTTACAAACTGGTTTCAAGTACCACTGGCGTACTATGCAAAATGACATCACTCACCTCTGTTTTGCGGATGACATCTTAATCTTCTGCCATGCTAGTCTTGATTCGATTAACATCGTCAAATCCTGTATTAATTCCTTCTCTCTATATTCTGGTCTTATTCCAAATGCTCATAAGAGTCGATGTTTTTTGGCTAGCACTGACCCAGTTACTTCGCAAGTTTTTCTATCTATCCTGGGATTTTTTGCAGGTTCCTTACCTATCAAATTTCTAGGTGTGCCACTAATTTCCTCCAAACAATCTTTCAAGGACTGCACCCCTCTCATACACCGAATTACTCAAAAGGTTACTTCTTGGACTGTCATTGCATTATCCTATTCTGGCCGGCTACAACTGATTAAGACTGTCCTATTTGCCATCCAATCATACTGGAGTAAACATTTCATTCTTCCAAAGGCAGCCATGCGTGCCATTCAATCCATTTTATGTCGGTTTCTTTGGAAAGGCCCTTCACTTGCTAAACATGGAGCCAAAGTAGCATGGCATTCTCTTTCATTTCCTACTACGGAGGATGGCTTAGGTATTAAAAATTTGCTGGACTGGAACAAAGCCCTAATGTTTGTCCATCTTACAAACATTATCAACTTTCAATCCTCTTCCACCTGGGCTAATTGGGTTAAGATTTCTGTCCTAAGGACGAGGAATTTCTGGCAGGTTCCTATCCCAGCAGACTGTTCTTGGATCTGGAAACAAATCCTCAAGCTTCGGTCAATGGCTCTCAAATTCCTCATTTATCGTGTAGGCCATGGTTCCAGAATAAACTTATGGTTTGACCCTTGGAATCAAGGGGTACCATTCATTCCGTCGCCTTCCTCGGTCTCCTCCTCTGGCCTGCCCATCACAGCTAAGGTTAATGCCATTCTACAAAACTCTTCATGGATTCTTCCACAAAGCTTCCATCATGAGATGATAATGTTTAGCCGGCAGATCGAAGCCATTCCAATTCCTCCTAATATTGATGACTCCATTCTCTGGACTTCTACAAACATTGATACTCTAAAAGCCTCATTAATCTGGGAATCTATTCGGGAACATAGACCTCAGGTCCCATGGCACATTCTGCTTTGGCACCCACTGCATGTGCCTCGCTACTCCTTCATCTTATGGCTTGCTCTGCAACAGAAGCTTCCCACTTATGACATTATTTGCCATTACCTCTCAAACAGGTCTGCAGTTTGTCCTCTTTTGTCAAAACCACCCTGAATCGTTTGAGCATTTATTCTTTACCTGTCAGTATTCCTCTTTGATCATCACAGAAGCGCTCCAGCTTGGTGATTGGCAGCATATGCCCCTGCTTTGGGATGACCTTATTAATTCTGTGATAAATCATAATGGAAGGAAGCTAACAAATTACATACTCATGCTCACTTTAGCGATTGCAACATACAAAATTTGGGAAGCGAGAAATAACAAAATTTTCAAGGGTACTAGTATTCCTGGAAGACATTTGGCTTCGAAAGTTATAAACCTCATCAAATCCAGGTTGTCCAGTTTTAAACCTTTTATCAAAGCCACAATCCATAGTCAATTTTTCTGTAACTGGCTCTTTTAAATTATGACTTAAAGCTGGTCAATTTCGGGGTTTATTCTTGTAAATTACCTATTTGGTCAATTATGTCTTTAACTGCTGGTTTCTTTAACTGCTGTCTATGTCATTTGGTCGCTGCTTTGGTCATTTGGTCATTTGGTCTTGTTGCTGGTCTTTTGGTCATTTGGTCGCTGCTTGGGTCAACTCACGGCTGCTGGTCTGATCTTATGGGTGGCTGGTTCAGCTGAAATGGTATTGCTATGTTGGGACTGTGATCTGCTAAAGTGGGCTGCTCGGGTTGATGGGCTGTTGTCTGGCTGTTTGTCTGGCAGCTGCAGGCTCTCTATGCAGAAGCAGTACATTGCAAATGCTCGGGTTGAGTGTGCCTGCTGCTGGTTGGCTCGCTGCTTTTGATTTGGTGGGATGGTCTGATGTTTTGGTTCGCTGCAGATTTCGGCTTTGCTGTTCGGCTATGCTGATTTGGTTTTCTGTTGCTCGTGCTGCTATTCTCTTTACTGTTGTTTGTTGCTGCTGTGCAAACTCTGTTCTGTTTGCGAGGGGTTCTGCTAAGGGCAGTTGGGTTACTTTGTTGCTACTGCTGCAAAGGAAGTTGGGGTCTTGGGGCACCTCATGCTCTTAGCTGCTGCAGATGGTTAAGGACTGGTTTGGTTGTTAGTTGGGAGCAGCAACTGCCGTGGGATCATTGGGGTTCAGCTGTTCTGGATCTCGGTTTAGCTATACTTTTGTATAGGATTTTGTGGTCTGCTCACTTTTGTGTTGTATGTATGTTATGACAAGTTATTTTTAGCGTTGTTAGGCTTTGAGCCTAATTTTATATAGTCATGACATCATAGGACATGTCCTATGATGTCTATGCTATATTCTTATTGGGTTTTCCAATGTCATCTGTAACTTCTTTTTTAATAGTCTAAATTTAGAAGAAAAAAAATATATACCAATTACAAAAAATATTAATACCATACAATACATTTACATCTCAATAATACCAAACTATCCATACATTTCAAATTCACTTTTCAATACTACTACCATATTGAATTGTGAATTTGACTAAATCCACAAAATATACCAAACTATCCATAAAATTAAGCTGTGGAGCACTACCTAAGCTGTGGTGACCTAACAAGGTGACAGTGGCAAAGATGTTATTCCATTGCAGTCTTGCTCTTTCCAAGTTTCACATATCATTGGGTTTCCCAAAATGCTGTTAAAAGAGAATGGAAATGAAAGAATTATTTGTTCAGAATTTCACTGGTAAAAAAGTTACATGAAGGGTGGGAATTGTCTAAAAATTACCTTTCCATAAGCCATGATTAAGAGAGGCATTCTGAGTAACCAAGGAATCTAACATTATGATTAGCTATGATTAAGAGATCCATCCACGATGCCATTTACAAGTGTTGCTCATTGACGATTTCAAATTTTGAAGCACAATGTCAACTCAGTTAAAGTTTCCTCCCTTGGATAGAGCTAGACTTCATTGGTTATTCGCTAAAAAGTCAGCATCCCTGTAGCATTTTAACTATTAAAATTCACACTACCCACAGAAAATAGAAGTATTCGAGTAAAATTCAATCTTTTGCCCACAGATTAGATAGAGCATCATACAAATATACAACTGATTGAAGTTTTTTAATAAGTACGCTCTGAAACTACGAGTACCCAAGATAAACCGAATCTCTTGGCCACGACTAAGATCAGAGAGAAGCATACAACACTACACATTATTGAAATTTTTGGAAACTTTTAAGCAAATAATTTTGGCAAATCTGAAGCAACTCAAGTGCCCTGTAGAACTCTGATGTACAAATTAATATGAGAATTACCTTAACTCTTGCATGAAGAATATCTTTGAGAACAGTCAAAACAGGTCTGGCAGATGCAGTAGCAACCAACTGATTATGATGCAACTGCAATAGAATCGTAGCTATCCGGCAGACAAGCTCAATCTGCAGATACAATGCAAGCAACAAAATAGAAATGGTTAATTAATTAACGTGAAGTGCAGTAAACAACAATTGACATGATACAAAATTGTTAACTCTTAACTTAAGTTTATATTGTAAAATCAAAATCTATAGTTCAAACTCCCGTGCATACCAGTAACAAACCTTACCAAAGCACAGCAGTGGAGTTAAAGTACGGTATCACTAACAAGCATAATAATTATCACTGAATAATGACAGAGAATAGCAAATTCGAACATTATCCAACCATAAAGATTATAAGTCACCGTACTTGTAGTTCTTAAAGAGAGAGATACATAGTAATTAAGAATAGAACTTACTGAAACGCCAGCCGGAAGGTCACGGTAACCAGTAAGAAGGGCAAAATACGTAGTTCTGACCATTATGACGAGCTTGAGAGGAGAAAAGAGTGAGAAATTTTTGGAACGATACATAAAGTTTAGATAGACATTAGAACAGAAGGCAGGAATTACTTTAGTAATAAGACTTAAATCTGGAGGATAGGCCCCTCCATTATTAGCAAATCTAGTCGCTTGCTCATTTGGATATGGCAAGTGATGTCGTCTGAGTGTCCTGCCACAACATGTATATATGGCATGCTTCCCCGTCCAGATTTATAATTCCATCTGTTTAATATGAAGTTGAACAAGTTAAAAACATATCTAGCAGAAAAAGGCTATTAAATTTTCTGCGCTAAATTGTAGTCAATCAGTGCAACAGATGCAGTGTGAGTAATACCTGTATAGATCCATCTCCAATGCCACCTGCAATCCACTTTCCTTCACGATCCCAAGCACATGTTGTAACAGGAACTCTTCCGGGCCTTGAAAGTTTTGGTTTAATGACCTACAATGTGTCAATAAAAATTAAATATATTAATTTCCAGCTCATCCATTCACCTCATCCCCTCAAGCTACAGTCATGCACCTAGAAAAATAAGAATCTCAATACCATTCCAATATTCCAAGAAATTAATTAATAATTACAAACTTCTGAGCAGTCTTCCTCATAATTTTAGTCTGATTTACTGAATTAGAAAAACAAAAATAACAAATAAACACATAGAATGCAAATTTGAACTTTTCTCTCTATCCAGCAGGTCTTTCTATAACTTGAAATACTATTTTAAATTTATCCATTTTAAACACAACTCTTCTATTAATGAACAAGACCGAATACAAAGCAACATAATCAAATCTTATAACAACCTTCCAATACTAAAGTCTTCCGTTTCTCAGCGAGTTTACTATATTACTTTAGTGGGGTTTGGATCAAGAAAAAAAGAACAAGTCATTCTAAATGAAACAGTTTTTTATAAACAAGGGGAGGCTCCTAAAGGGATACAAATATTCCTAAACAGTTCGGCTAGTTACTTGACCATACACCATTTTTGATACATTTCAAAAAATTGTTTAAAGATACTGTCTAAGGTGTCATAATACATGCAATTCAAAAACTTTCACTTCTACATTCCTCTTTCATCCAAAAAGGATATCTTCTTAACACAAAAATAAGTTGAAATCATTCACACTGTAATTCAAAAGGGAAACAAAAATACAATACTCCATATTTGACCCTCCATGCTAGTTCATGCACTGCTGGATAAAAGTTTAAAAAAAACACATACTTGCTTTTGACTCTTGAAGTCATTTACATCCCATATACGTAATGAACCATCTTCCGATGATGTCAAAATAGTCTCCTTTTCTTTAGGATGCCATTCCCCACCAGTCAACCCAGATATGTGGCCCTTTATGTTTTTAAGGTTGCGGATATACATGTCTCCTTTCACAAATTCACCCAGAGTCAGTCCATCATGGCCATAAATCTGAAATGACAATAAAACTATCAATCAGATAGTATTCGAAAACAGTTGCAAGCTGAGTTTGACCCGGCTATAAACCAAAGAGTAACTAGCAGTACCTTTGCTTGAGCTGAACCTGTGACACATAAAAATCGGTCTGCGGTAGGGCTCCAACTTAGACTACGGACTTGGTGACCTTCAAATGGTTCAAGCTGCCTAAATGATTCCAAACGAGCATTCATCCCTTGAAAGTCGTACATACGAACTGTGTAGTCATAACTGCCAGAAAGAACTCTAGACCCTGAATGATCAACTGCAAGAGCAGAAACAACCTACCAAAAGCATCACCATATAAATTTAAAGTCAGGATTATATCCGTTGGCTGAAAATCTTCACCGGGTCTGAAAGCAAATATGCATTTTTGTGTGCAATTCTATTCAATTGAGAAAATTGAACAAAGTCATAAATCACACCAACTGATATCAAAATAACAGTTCAATACTATCTCCTTTATCAATAAAATAAGACAAAATCATAAAACACTCCAACTGACATATCAAAAATAAAAGCAAAACAAAATACTAGGTAAAGCCAATCGAGTAAAATGACTATTTACCTTAGTGTGACCCTTCAAGACAATCTCATTACTGATAGGAATAGGATACCGGTTCTCAACTTCTACATCTAAATCACCATCCTCATCATCAGTATCCAACCCTATCAAATCCATTGGAGGCCGAGACGGCCCAATTATCGGCCCATCATCCTCCTCATCATCAGCATGCGGCAGAGGCCGAGGTGGGCCAATTAGCTCCCCTTCTCCGCCTCCTCCACATTAGCTGAATTCGGAGGAGGCCGAGGCGGGCCAATTGTGACGTCATCACTAACTTGGGCTCTAGGGTTAGGGTTTTCCTTCTTTAGGGAATCTAACCAGGCTTTGGAGGAGGAAGAGAGAGAAGGGAATACTTTGGTGTCGGTGTTATTGGAGAGAGAATCTGACGAGGAAGAAGGGGTTTATTTGCCGTTGGTGGGGTAAATAGTGGATTTGTGTAGGGTTTCGAGAGGGGTTTGGGATTTGGATTGCTTACCGAATGATAAAGGGAAGTTGGCTCTGATTCCCTCGTATATCTCTGCTTCTTCATCCTCCATTTTCTCTTTCTAGATGTTTCTCCATTTTGAAATTTGCAGGAATTTATAGACTTTGCTCCATTTCTGCTTAAAATGAAGCTCGCTAAGCCAAGTTATGGGCTTTGCTTGCCAGAACGGTACGGGTGAAATGAACACGAGTAAGATGGTGTTTGATAAATTAAAAAAGTTATAGATAACGTCATACTATCTGCTTGATAAAGGTGATAGTTTCACTTCCGCGTTTTTGTTTGCTCCGTGTTTTTTACATATATAACATTTTTTTTTTAAAAAAGGTTATCTATTTAAAACTAAAAATTATCCTTATAAATACATAATATTTTTTTATATGTATCTACAACGTTTTGTTAAAAAATATTATAAAAAAATATCACAACGTTTTTTTATAAAAACGTCATCTTTTAAGTGTTGTCTTTTTATGATTTTGTACAAGTATAAGTTATACTTTCAACTTCAAAAGTAATCGAAACACCTGACTATAAGTCCTCAAAAGTTACACTTTCAATTTTAAAAGTGATTGAGGCACTTGAGTATAATCCCTTAACCCTGAAAAAAAGAGAGTTATACAATATCTTTAAAAGTGGTGAACGTTATGCTTTCTCCGACAAAAACAAGATTTATTATCTAAAACGTTATGCTTTTTGTTAAAAGCCACTTGATTATCAATAAATTGTCAAACTTTCACTTATATTTGATAAAAAAAAATATAGATTTAAGTGTTGGTTTGAATGAAATCGAAAAAAAAAGACATGTTTTTTCTTTAACAAAATTATGTTTGTTGTGTTATGAGGCCTATTGTTGTCTTGGAGTAGTAATTTGGATAACTTAAGATCCAATGTTAAATATTGAGTTTTAAGGAATCATTCAAATTAAAAGGCAACCAATAAGGATAAAGAAACTACAATTCGATGAATGAAATATATGAAAATGAGTTTCTGATATGGGAAAAGGAAAAGACTACAAAAGGCCATGGCATATCAAATTGAAGAGGGAGCATAGCTAAAGCCTCCAAGACAACAATGGCGGTCTCATGAATCTTATGATTTACCGTTTTCAGCTACCTGACCTCTTGGGTAGTTGACTCTAAATCCAATCGTTGGCACTTTACATCCCGAAGCTTGGACTCTAGATCCCGAGACTTGGCCTCCAATTTTCTTCCGGCTTCGTCAAAATCTGAGAGTTGGACTGAAAAGCAATCATCCTCACACTTGCGTATAGCAACCTCCGAACAAAGTGCAATAATATAAAATTGTGACTTGAGAAGATCCAGCCTAGCACGAAAGGGAGACATATCAACACCCACGGCTGTAAGGTCGTCAACATCATTGCTAAATTGCTTCAAGTCCTCGATTCGCAAAGAGCCCAATGGGAACATCATCATCCTTTTCATCAGCATTGGTCTTCTCGATGACTTCTTGATTCTGAAGAAGCAAGAAATTTTAAGAGAGAATAAGAAGGATTAGATTGAAGATTTTCCAAGATATCTAGGGAGAGCTCTTCTAGGACTCGTCTTTCTAGGGTTTTCCCCCTAGAGGTTCCCTCTCATAGGACTTTTGTTTTCGAGACTTACAAAAAAAAAAAATCAAGCTCTACGAATTATTTAGAAACTTGAATCAAGACTTCTACACTTGAAACATTTTGCACAATCATCCCACCAAAAGCGTGACTCACGTGTAGGGGGCAAATTCTTACTAGTAGATGACATAGACATTGTGATGCCCCCAAAATAGGTATACAACACCCATTCTGAGTCGCCAAATACATGGTACAGAAAGCAAACTACAACTTCAATAATTCAATTGTAAATGCAAAATACTGACAACACATCTTTGTGAGTTTAAATACAAATATTGTCTTCAGACAATATCCACACTCAAATAAGTCCTCATTACAATTATTCATACACTATTTTACGTAAATAGTGAGGACTGCTAAAACATCTTTCTAGAACCATCACCCCATACCCACTCAGAATCTGCTGTATGTTCTCACCTATTGAGAAGAAAAATGGAACAAAAAGGAAAAGGGTGAGCTCAACTAGCCCAGTAAAGATTATTATGACTAAGATAATATACAACAAATTATCATTAGTCTTCAACAGAAAAAAATCTGATAAAATATAATAGACAACAAATTTTAGATCAACAAATGCAGCGAAAACAACAATCCATTAGAAGAGTCACGTAGAGAATGAGTTCTACTATCTTCTAAGATTTAAAAGTCTATCATCAATATTTTATTCCTATAACAACAATCAATATACATCTTGCATCAAATATTCATCTTTGCACTACAGGCCAAAGATATTCATTTATACCACCAGTTAGTCATGTTCATCTCAACACCTGTTCATCTTTGCACTACGGGCCAAAGATATTCATCAGTTAATCATTCATCTTTGCACTACAGGCCAAAGATATTCAGTAATATCATCATTTAAAACTGAGGATGATGAAAAATATTTTAATGAAAATGAATCCAGTGAGACAGAAGAACAAATATCATGGATTCGTATTAAAGTTTATCCAAGATTAATAATACTTCATAATAACCAACTGTGAAGCAGAATTCAAAAATAAAGATCAAAACATAGATACAATCAAAGATAGTAACCATAATAGACATCTTGGACAAAAAGGAAAATTTTTATTTTTAAATTGAGTAGTCTTAAAGATTCGTGAATAGTGCCTTATACGTGAATAGTAATCCCGACACAAAAAGGTAGAAATTCCACAATAAAATTCATACCAATATTTCGGTATAATGATATTGAAAGAATAACATCATTACGAAAAAAAATAACATCCCTTACCTCAAAATAATAGTACTTCTGATCAAAATATCGGATAGAAAGCCAAAGGAAACTTGTACCGAACAACAACTCTCAAAGTATCTAAATACTCACAAAAATACGCTTGACAATATAGAGAGAAAGAAAACTTGTTTACGGTGTGATTTTGAAGAATGCATATTATGATTTGATGTTTTAAGTAAATGCTCATGATTATGTAAAGTCCTTCGAAGAATATATGTACAAGGACTTAGTGATAGATCAAAAAAGTTAGATCAAAATTGATTTTAGCCTTTAATGTTCACTTGTATAGATAAAGAGATCAAATATGTTAGGGTCGATCTATGGCTAGAAAGAAATAGATAAGCTTTGAAGAGAATCGTAGTCTATCCTACCGATCAATGTAATGCGGTTAAGGCAGGATCAGAGTCGAGATGATCGTAGTGTATCCGCCTTCAAGGGCCTCTCCAGAATCGTAGAGAGTGGTCAGAGACGTTCACCAAGCTAACTCAGAGATCGTAGTGTGTTGCTCTAAACGCAGAGTCCGCAAGACGAAGCAAGTGAAGATCGTAGTGTTAAAAGATCGTAGGTGCAAATCTTTGTGAGAAATCTTAGTGATCTCTTAAGAACAAGCACCAATACGACAAGACACTACGATATGGATAAGAGAGTGTCATCCGCCTCAGGTCGTAAAACATCAAGCCCTATCGCTCATTCAAGATAGACTCCAACAAATATGGAATGGGTTTTGAACGTTGAAGCTCTCACCAATCCCAACGCATAAAAGATATCCTTAGTATCGATCAAAAGAAACGATTCAAGAAGCTAAGAAAAGGACCATCAAGGCAGAGGAAAACACCTTTTGAGGTGTTAGGTGAGAAAGCAATCACCGTGTCAGTGCAATAAGAGTGCAATTCGTAAGATGTGCGTAAAAGTCTCCATCAAAGCTCGTAAATGTCAAACGATTTAATGGCTCATCGATGACTTCAACGGATAGATTTCAAGATCACATATATACGCATCAAAGACAGATGAGAAGAGAAGACAAGCATTGACAAAAAAAAAATGCACAAGAACACTCAACGCTCAACTCTACGATCCGAAAAAAGGAAGCTGTTTCACTACTCATTTTTTTTCAACAAGTGCTTAATAAAGAATCGAGTAGCATCAATCACGATCTAAACAACATTTCAATCAATCAAGTAAGAGAACCAAGTCTCGCAGGACTTCAAGAGTTCTAAGTGAATCGTGAGAAACCAAGTCTGGCTGGACTTGAAGAGTTCAAGAGTGAACTAAGAAGTACCCAGATCGCCGGGTCTAGAAGGAATCTGTGAGATTCAAGAAGTGTAATAAGACATCCTTAGTGGATTTCCTACCAAGGAGTAGAAGAGTGGATTAGAGCTTTAAGTGCTCAACCACTTAAAATCGTTGTGTTGTTCATTATAACCGCTATAATTGCTATAACCGCTATAACCGTCATAATCGCCTCACTCTCATTAACTCAAGATATCTAATGTAAGGTTTATTAAATACTATTCCATGTGCATCGATTATCATCAACCTAAATTAGTTAAAAGAAAAAGTTTTAAATATCTATTCAACCCCCTTCTAGATATCTATCGTGCCTCCTGAACTAACAATTGGTATCAGAAAGGTGTTCTATAATACAGCCCTACAAAGCTCGAGTAGATCCAATGGCACACTTACCAAGCTTAATCAAAGACTGGAGGAGGCAAAGAAGCCACCTATGTGCAACAAAGATAAATTTGCTAACCGGAAGGTTAGGATGCAAGCTATATGGATTCAATAGATGAAGATCTATTTGAAACTGCTCGTAATGGGCCCTATGTTCCTACAAAGCTTGCACCAACTACAGATGACCCAGACAGAGTACAGATTAAGGTCAAAGGAGAATGGACAGAGAAAGAGAAGAGAGTCATCCAACTGACAAAAAGGCCAAGAACATCTTATTTCAATCATTAGAAGATGATCTATTTGAAAATGTGGTCAATCGCAAAACAACAAAGGAGGTTTGGGGAAGCACTACTCATTATGCATGAAGGAATGTAAGAAGTCAAAGAAAATAAACAATCTCTTCGACTCAACAATATGAGATGTTTGCCCATGTTCAAGGAGAGAACGTCACTGCTACATACGAGAGATTCAATATTCTGCTCAATTCTCTACGAGCCTATGGAAAGATCTATCCAAATAAAGATCTGATCATAAAGTTCATGAGAGCTTTACCAAGCAAGTGGGATGCCAAAACCACTGCCATTAGAGAATCAAAGAATCTACATGAAATGACTGTTCAACAGTTATATGGCAACCTCCTCACGCATTTAACCGGAGTCGACACAACGAAATAAACGTTATCTGAAGGAAGAAAGAAGGACAAAGGTGTTGCTCTCAAAGTAACTGAAAACACCTCCAAAATCAACACTGAAGCTGATTCTGACTACGATGAAGATGATGATGAGGACTTTGCAATGCTGGTTAAAAGACTAAGAAGATTCATGAGACAAGGCAGAACCAGCAAACCAAAGAAAGTTGGCAACTACAGCAGCCAGGAGCAAATGAATGACCTATGCTATAACTGCAAGAAACCTGGTCACTTCATTGCCAACTGCAACAAACCTCTCAGAGAAGAACTCAAAAAGAAGACACATGCAAAGAAGGAATACAAAGGCAACAAAAGGCCAGTAAAGAAAGACAAAGGTCTTCAGAGTGGAGGATCGTGGAGTGACTCGCATAATGACTCAACTCGAATCTGAGAGATGATGAAGATCCTCAAACAAGCAAATCTCTCGCTTAATGGCCAAAAAACGCAAGGGACAAATGTAACTCCAACATACATGAAGTAAGTATCGATGAGGTATTTGACTTTTAACTCTCCGATGTAGATATTGATGATCTTAGAATCGCATTACATGGCATAACATCCGATCTACACCAATACATGAAGTGGTTTAGAAGTTTCGTTTAAGGATTATTCACTTCTTCAAAAGGAGAAAGAAAAGGTTCAAGAAGAATCGAAACAACCTTCTCAAGATTAATTCTTTTCTCCGAAGCTTGAAGTCGAGAATAAGCTCTCGAGACAAACAAATGAGCTCAGACAAAAAAGAGAGTCTAGTCTAACCTCAAAAATCGAGGATTTAGAAAAGACTATCTCTACATGGAATAAATCTTCTTCATCCATGGACTCTTTAATCTCAAATCAGAGAAGCGTCTCTGATAGAACAGGGCTAGGCTTTAGGGAATCTACCTCGTGAGCCATGTGTGGAAAAAGTAAAGGAAAATAGCATGAGTGATGCCTCAAGGTTAAGTAGGGGCATTATATTTGTGAAATCCTCACAAAGTGATGAGCCTGTCAAACCCTGCCCAGCTGATTCAATTCATATTCCCAGGTGTAAGGGATCTCATGTTGGTCTAGGTTTCAGAAAAGAGAAAAGTAATCTAGCTACTACTCATCAACCTTGAAGGATCATAGAGTCCAATAAAATCAACTCTATTTAACCAACCAGAAGATACAAGTAGAAGTAAGATATACTATTCTCAATTAATGAAACAAGAGAACACATGGAAAAGGGAATATCACCTAAAGGAGAGGATGACCAATAATCCACAAAAGTCCAAATGGAGGAAGAACTTTCACACACACACTAACACGCATCATATCAAATGCTTTGAATGCCACAGTAGTTGGTCACAAGGTCGCTAATTGTCATTATAATTCCATGCACATGAGACCCAAAATCAAGCAGATTTGGGTCCCCAAGGGTACTAACATAGTAGGACCCATGCAAATACGGGTACCAAAATGAAGGCTTAATGTTACCTCGAGAAAGGAGCTCCATTAACACAACCTCGGTATCCGGATAGTGGATGTTCAAGACACATGATCGGGAACAAAGCCCTTCCGCCTAACTACATAGAGAAGGAGGGTCCCTCATTCATCTTTGGAGATAATGGCACCGGCAAGACAAGAGGCTATGGCTCAAATTTAAATGGTGCAAGATCATTCAAGAGAGTGGCTTATGTGGAAGGACTACAAGACAACCTTCTAAGCATTAGCCAACTCGTGACAAGGGTCATCAAGTAACATTCATCAACAATCAATGTCAAGTCCGAGACCAAGACATCCGCAGAAAGCTAACCTAACAAGAGAAGGAAATGTCTACACAAGAAATCTTGGACAACTAAGCTCAGACGAGACAATATGCTTTTCTCGCTAAAGCATCCAAGAAATGAGTCAAGCTATGGCATCAAGATTATCTCATCTCAACTTCAAAAGCATGTCCAAATTAGCTTCAAAAGATCTAGTCAGCAGCTCTACCTAAGCTCAACTTCGTTAAAGAAAGGCCTTGCAATGCCTGGGCCAACTTGGGAAGCAGGCACTGTAAGCACATTCAAGAGCAAAACTATCAACTCAATCGACAAGCCTCTCGCGCAATTGCTACATATGGATCTTTTGGACCAATTCCAACAACAAGCCTTGGGGAAAGAGATACTCATCGGTCGTAGTCGCATTTACTACACCAGATTTATACGGGTATTCTTTCTAACCTCAAAAGATGAAACAAGCTCCCAACTGATCAAGATGTTCAAGCTGGTGATGAATGAGAAAGGAGAGAAAATCAAGGCCATAAGAAGTGATCATGGCAGAGAATTTGATTTTCGTAAATGGATCATTCGCATGCATAAATGGGATTAGTCATAACTTCTCAGCCCCACGAACTCCCCAACAAAATGGAGTTGCTGAGAGAAAGAACATGACATTAATAGAGGCTAGAAGGACTCTACTAGTCGCATCTCATCTACCCTGAGTACTTCTCGCGTATAAGCCAACATCGCATGTTATACTCGTAAACAGATCACTCATACACTCTACGATTAAGAAGACTCCTTATGAACTTTGGAAAGGAAGAAAGCCAAATGTTAGCTACTTTCATGTGTTCGGCTGTGCATGCTACATACTCAACAATGGAAAGCAGTACTTGACAAAGTTTCAACCAAAATCAGATGAAAGAATCTTTCTTAGATATGCCACAGATAGGAAGGCTTACAGAGTGTTCAACAAGAAGACACTGAGTGTAGAAGTGTCGATTCACATCATCTTTGATGAAACAGACTTAGATAAAACAGTCCAAGACACTACAACCAATAATGAAGACACTACGAATGAAGTCGTCAAGCTCAATACTACGATCGTAGATCCAGACAGTGAAATCGTTGAACAAGGGAATGAGATCGTAGAGAGGCCTATGCCAGACAATGAGCCTCCACATCAAGAAGAAGAAATAGATCTTGAGGATATAAGATAAGAAGTCATAAGAACGGATGTTCCAAAAGGAAGCAGATGGGCAAGAGATCACACTCAAGATCCAATCATTGGAGATCCGAATGCAAGAGTCAAAACAAGAGTTGCTACTCAAAATGAATGCTTCTATCTAAGCTTCCTATCTCAAATAGAACCGAAGAAGATAGAGGATGCTATGGAAGATTCCAAATGGATAGAGGAGGCATGCAGAAGAACTTAATCAATTTGAGAGAAGCAAAGTTTGAGATTGGTTCCAAGACCAAAGAACCATCCAGTAATTGGAACCAAGTGGGTCTTCGTAAACAAGATGGATGAAGATGGGGTGATAACCAGTGAATAAGGCTGACTAGTAGCCAAGGGCTACTCGTGAAGAAGGCATCGACTATGATGAGACATTTGCACTGCTGCCGCACTAGAAGCCATCGTAATATTCCTTGCCTTTCACGCTCATATGAAGTTCAAAGTCTTCCAGATGGATGTCAAAAGTGCATTCTTGAATGGTGAACTTCAAGAAGAAGTCTATGTAGAGCAGCCTCCAGGTTTCATCAATCCATCTCTTTCTAATTATGTCTTTAGATTAGACAAAGCCTTATATGGTCTTAGACAAGCACCTAGAGCATCGTATGAAACACTGACTAATTTTCTTATTGAAAGTGGGTTCTCTAGAGGTAGAGTAGATACCACACTATTTCTTAGAAAGCATAAAGATAAAGTCCTATTAGTTCAAATCTATGTTGATGATATCATATTTGGTTCTACTGATGAAAAGTTATGCAAGAGATTCTCCAAGCTTATGCAGAGCAAATTTGAAATGAGTATGATGGGTGAGTCGAACTTCTTTTCTTCGATTGCAAGTAAAGCAGATCGATGAAGGAATTTTCATAAACCAAGCCAAGTACATTAAAGACTTACTCAAGAAGTATGGCATGGAATCAATTTTCTCCCATGAAAACCCCAATTGCTCCTCGCAACCAAGCTCGATAAAGATGAAAAAGGTAAAAGTATTGATATAACTCAATACAGAGGTATGATAGCTCTCTTTATATCTTATCGCCAAAGAGACCGAGATATAATGTTTGCAACACGCATCCGTGCTAGATTTCAAGCTTGTCCTAAAGAATCTCATTTAATCGTGTAAAGAGGATTTTCAGTACCTCAAAGGTACACCCCACTGGGGCTTTGGTATCCCAAGGAATCCTCATTCGAGCTAGGAAGATCATACAGATAACGATTTTGAGAGTCGCAAAATAGATAGAAAAAGTACCAAGTGGCACTTGTCAACTACTAGGTAATGACTTGTGTCCCGGGTTTAGCAAGAAGCAAAACTCAAGATTCACCTCAACGCGCAAGTCGAGTACATTGTTGCCGGCAAGCATCGCGTTTCGATCCTATGGATGAAAAATCAACTAGCAGATTATGGGTTTGAATTCAAATCCATACCTATTCATTGTGATAACACAAGTGCAATTGCTATAACTCATAATCCTGTCATGCATTCTAGGACTAAGCATATAGAAATAAGATATCACTTCATTAGGGATCATGTACAAAATGGAAATATATCTTTACAATATATCCCTACTGAAAATCAACTTGCTGATGTTTTTACAAAACCTCTAGATGAATCCAGATTCAACAAATTGATAAGTGAGCTAGGCATGCTTAACTTACAAACCTAAAATATTATGCTCTAGTTTGTGCTAACCATACAGATTTAAGGGCTACGTTCGAAATCAAAGACATGATCAAATGAAGTCCACGTTCATAGAGCCAAAGTGTCATAAAACTCAATGGACGCTGAATAGAATCAACGATCGTAATATAGACTAAACGATAGCAGAGCTACATCAACAAAATCAAAGGAGCACCTTATGATGATCAAGCATAAATCAAAGCATTCTCTCTGATAAGTGCCTCAGGGACAAACCTAACCCTTGTTTCATTCAAGAGGTTGGCCCTTCCTGAGCTACCTTAAACCAAGAAGAATGCTAAACCAAAGGTTCATAACAAGAACTTGATCGACTCTCGATTGCTAGTCGACTCAATGATCGCATTTCGGACTCTACGCTTATACTCGTACACGACGATCGCTACATGTGACTCAACGATGGTAGAACAGACTCGACGATTCCTAAGACCATCTCAACGATTGTAGTCCCACTGAAGAGTACATTAGCCAAGAAGGAGTTAAAGGGAATTCAGTACAATCCATCTCTATCAAAATTCGTAGAGCCAAGCAAAATTCAACAACTGTGCCAATAAGCAAAATAGAGAGAGGGAAGTTTCAAGTACAAATTAAAATCGTCTTTTTGAAATCTGAAGTTCAAAAGACCATCTCCTCTCTCTCTCAAGAAGAAACCCTAAATCAGAAGCAAGCTCAGTCAGTCTCACTTCCTACAAAGAAATCAATGGCAGCTTCCAGTGTTGTCTCCGGCTATAAACTATGTTTGACGAGTTTAAAACAACTGAACCCCAATTTCACAAGACATTGTCACTATCAAGAAGAAGGAGTCTCAAGAAGCCTTGGGTATGGACACATTGATCTACCCAAAGTTGGTAAAAGAATTCTACAATAATGGGGTATTTGAAAGCAACACTATCACCAACGAAAAGTGAGGAACGCTCAAATCAAAGCTAAAGGTCAAGATATCAATCTAGCCCTAGGCCTCAAATCCGAAGGGTATCCTTCCTTAGATGGCATAGACTTCCACAAAGGTCTCAAGAAGATGCATCACAAGAAATCACCCTCTGTCAAAGGATACAAAAAGAAGGAGTTTCCACAGAGGTATGAGTTTCTAGTCGATATTGTTGGAAAATGCATATGTCAGAAGAGCTCAAGTCACGACTCTTGTGAATGAGGTCCAACTCAAACTCATGACCGCTTATATGTTACAAAATGCAACTCAACTATGGGGCTCTATTACTTGAGTGGATTGAAAATGGTTAATCACTCAAAGAAAACAAAGAGCTCACGTAAGATGCTCTCTACTTGACGATTTATCAAGATTATCCTACACAAGTCGCTTCTTGGTGACCTAATTGAGGATGATGAAGGAGAAGCCATAAATCCAAATCGCCGAATGACCCAAAGAATTGTTTGAAAACCGGAAAAGAAATCCAAATTGAAAATGTGAAGATGATGTCTCGAATCTAGTGGTCGAACCGGTGAGATAAAGGGAACAGAGAGTGCTGTGAAATATGTCTCATTGTCGAGAAACCGAGAAGAAGAAGAAGAAAGCTAGTAAGGAAGAACCCATTGCTTTGGTCAAAAAAAGCAAGGGTAAAAGAAAACCGAAAGCCGTAAGTATGTAAGAACCTCGTGGATCCACTACTAACAAGCCCGTAGAGTCCTCGATATCGAGACTCTAAGGATCCTAAGAAGAAAGGAACAACAGTCGAGGCGTAAGAAGATAGAGCAACTATATCTCAAACCACTCAAGATGGGTAAGATCAGCCACAAGAACAAAAAAGCCATCGCCTCTTCGATCGATAGAGAGTCTCTTCCGATCGAGAGCCTGCATCAAACAAGGAAGCAAAACAGATCAAATATTTTGGCCGATCTCAAGGACAAAACTGAAGAAAGTCCCGAGGTCGCGGGTATACCCTAAAAAGCCAAGAAGGAAACCGTCAAGAAGTATATTCTTGTCAATGAGAAAGCTCTAAAGAGGGAAGACAAAGAACCTGCTCACAAAAAAGGAACCAACCGAGGGGAGACACCAAAAGATCGATGATAGAAGATACCCACCGAGGGGAGATGCTCAAGATCTCCCGCCAAAGGATGCTCCAGTTGAGGGGGAGCTATTGACTTTTACACAAGGATGATCAAGTCGAGGGGAGGATCATGACACCTCATATAGCGTAAAAAAAGAGACTTCGGAGGAGATAATGAAGAACCAAAAAGAAGAACGCCATGAAGCCATTGACATAATGGAATACTCCAAATGACAACAGAGAAGAAGATGATGAGATTGAGATCATAGTCAGTAGGCATTGATGGGCATGTAAGAGCCAACTATGAGAAGCAACTGTTTGTATATCTTCCTATGATGCCCTTCCACCGAGCTCAAATTCTGAACTCTTGGGATCACATGTTCTGGAGTTTCAAAGAATATCCTGCTATCTCAGTTCTAGCCAATGGATTCCCAGGGAAATTCAATTTTGCCAAGAAGCTTCTCACCAACAGTTCTTCCTCAAAGAACAAACTTGAGGTACTATCTATCCCAACTCTTTTTAGAGTTAATCACTTGCCATCATCCTCATTTAATCAATTCTATGACTTCCCACGATGGTTGGAAGTGATTCTTCATCCACTAAATCAATTTCCAGTTACAGGATCCCAAAATTCTGTAACTGAGGAACCAAATGTGACCAACCTCTTAATGCTCCCAAATCCCATCATCTCTACGATCACTGACTCTAGCCCCATGGTAGAGTGTCCACCTCAAATCGTAGAGTCACCAAGCTTCACCATCCAAAACCTGTGCCCCTCCATCGATATTCCTCCTCATCTAGAAATGAATGCTTCAATCTTGAACTTGCCTCTACTCACCGCAAGATCAATTCAAGAGCACATCACCGCCCCTCACAAATTCCAAATCTAAATGAAATCTCGTCGTAACTATCCACAAAGGTCGATTTGTCAAGAATGTTCGAGAAAGTAATCAAGGACCTCGACGAGAGTCTTGAAGATCATACTGCACTTATACAGCTAAGATTGACATCAATGATAAATGTTGTAAACAATCTCCCAAGCTCCCTAAGCTCCGAACTTACCAAAACACTCAAAGAGATCATCAAAGAAATGCTTCAAAGCATAAAAGATAGGGACGATATTCACTTTCTTGCACCTAAAAGACATCGAGATGATGTCTTGATATTATAAAAAACATAAGAATCTCATAACAATCTGATGATACAGAGCATCAAAAGTCTTCAAACTGCAGTCAAAGAATTTCAAGACTTCTCCATGGGTCAAATGAAGCAGACTGAGACTGTCCTCGACATTCTTCAACGACGAGAAACTCGTTCTGATGCTTTGATCCAAGAGAATCGTGAGGACATTGCTCAAACTCAGAGTCAACTCAACGAGCTTGTCCAAGGAGTCACTCGCCTCTCAGAAGACATTCGAACCCTTGATGCTGACATAAAGGGGGAGAATAAAGGGCAAGGAGATCAGGGAGGCAAGGGCAGAGGCAGAGGACAATTCCAATCAAGGGCAAGGCAAATCACTCAGCAGACTCCACGATCCAGCCATCAGACTCAACGATCTGATCAGCAGGAAATTTTAATGGCTCAACCATTAAGGAGTCAAGGGCCAACTACCAGCTCTCATGTGGTGACAACAACAGGCCTAAGAATGCCAATTGGAGATCCCGCATTCATGAACAGCATGATCACAATCCCAGACTAAGCCCAAGTGAGTGGAAGATTTGGCCGTAAGAGATGAAGCAAGTAAAGAGGAGAGCCGAGGAATATGCAAATCCTCCAAGAAGCTAAAAGGCCAAAGAAATAGAGATAAGTTGAATTTCAAGTCAGATTGATGTAGTCAATCTTAAATGTAATATCTATCTCCATACATCAATAAATTCATGCTTATTCTCTAGAAATTTCAAATTGCTCACCGAAATACTAAGTCATGTTTATTTTATCAAGAATCAGATATAAAATTTAATAATCATGACAACAAATCTCCTTGGTTATGTCAACATCAAATAGGGGAGATTGTTGGAAGAATGCATATTATGATTTGATGTTTAAAGTAAATGTTCATGATTATATGTAAAGTCCTTCAAGGAATATATGTACAAGGACTTAGTGATAGATCAAAATTGTTAGTTGATCTTAGCCTTTAATGTTCACTTGTATAGATAAAGAGATCAAATATGTTAGGTTGATCTATGGCTAGAAAGAAATAGATAGGCTTTGAAGAGAATCGTAGTCTATCCTACCGATCAATGTAATGCGTAAGCTAAGGAGGATCAGTAGGTCGTAGATGATCGTAGTGTATCCGCCTCAAAGGGCCTCTCTCCAGAATCGTAGAGTGGTCCAGACGTTTGTCAAGCTAACTCAGAGATCGTAGTGCTCTCGAAATGCGCAGAATCTGCAAGACGAGCAAGTGAAGATCGAAAGTGTTAAAAGATCGTAGCAGGCAAAATCTTTGTGAGAAATCGTAGTGATCTCTTAAGAACAAGCACCAATATGACAAGACACTACGATATGGATAGTAGAGTGTCATCTGCCTTGTGTCAGAAACATCAAGCCCTATCGTTCATTTGAAGATAGACTCCAACAAATATGGAATGGGTTTTGAACGTTGAAGCTCTCACCAGTCCCAACGTATAAAAGATATCCTTAGTATTGATCAAAAGAAACGTATTCAAGAAGCTAAGAAAAGGACCATTGGGCAGAGGAAAACACCTTTTGAGGTGTTAGGTGAGAAAGCAGTCTGCTGTGTCAGTGGGCCATAGTGCAAATCAGAAGATGTGCAGAAAAGTCTCCATCAAAGCTCAGAAATGTCAAACGCATTTAATGGCTCATCAGATGACTTCAACGGATAGATTTCAAGATCACATATATACAGATCAAAGACAGATGAGAAGAGAAGACAAGCATTGACCAAAAACGCACAAGAACACTCAACGCTCAACTCTACGATCTGAGAAAAAGGGGAGCTTGCTCAGCTACTACTCGCTTCTTTTTTCAACAAGTGCTTAATAAAGAATCGAGAGTAGCATCAATCACAATCTAAACAACATTTCAATCAACTGAAGTAAGAGAACCAAGTCCGCAGGACTTGAAGAGTTCTAAGTGAACTGTGAGAAACCAAGTCTGCTGGACTTGAAGAGTTCAAGAGTGAACTAAGAAGTACCAGATGGCCGGGTCAGAAGGAATCTGTGAGATTCAAGAAGTGTAACAGTATATCCTTAGTGGATTTCCTACCAAGGAGTAGAAGAGTGGATTAGAGCTTTAAGTGCTCAACCACTTAAAATTGTTGTGTTCATTATAATCGCTATAATCGCTATACCGCTATAACCGCTATAATCGCCTCACTCTCATTAACTCAAGATATCTAATGTAAGGTTTATTAAATACTCATTTCATTGTGCATCGATTATCATCAACCTAAATTAGTTAAAAGAAAAGTTTTAAATATCTATTCAACCCCCCTTCTAGATATCTATCGTGCCTCGGGAACTAATGCAATGAAGAATGTTAGCCCTATTTTTAGTATATCCACATAATAACATTCCCAAGTATCTCGTCAGTCCAATGCCGCCATCTCTGAAGGCAACAAGATAAATCGAACAAGAAACGAAGGAGATTGAAATGGTACTCATGTTCCTCTATGCATATGCGGGAAATGCGATCGGAATGGGGAAAGTCATCCCAACATTCGCAAGCCGCTGTATATAGAAACAAGTCTTCCTTCTTTGGCGAAAAAAAAAAGGATGATCATAATTCTTCACTTGCTGCCAGAAAATGTCAGAAGACCCATAAAAGGGAGCTTTTCTCCAGTTGCTGATGAAAGGAACTTCCTTAGTAGTTTTCGGGTCTAATGGAACGTTCACTGGAATTGGCCTGCAACAAGAAAACATAACATGAGAATTCTAGAAACAAGGAAATAAAGATCACAGACACCTGAAAGAAGAAAAAAAAGAGCACAAGCATTATGAGACATTCAAATAAAAATAGAGTAAAGGAAGAACGTGAAAATGTGAAAGAGGAGGCCATTAGGTCGGTTCCCCTGAAGGGTTGGCCCATAGGGTTTAGCCACCTAAGGAGCTCTCCCCTCTTACATTTAACTTCTCCTTACTCGTTGAATCAATTGATTGGAATAAATGCTACTTCGCCGGAATATCCGAGTCAAGATCCTTGTTAAGGTGAAATGGCCCGGAAAAAATTCTTCCTCCTTGCGGTATTGTCCTTTCTTTGAGAATATCCGAGCCAAGATCCTTATTAAGCAGGGGTTGTTAGCAGTGGGGAAATCCGTCGTTCACGTCCCTTAAAGACTTCTCATGATCAGAAAATTTCCGCATACCTCTTGATCACGGATTACGGTATGATTTCACTAACAAGCGTTTCTGTAATTATATGTGAGTATGGTAGAGAATACCTTTTTCACGTGAACTTCAGCACAAAAGTACTTACGTTTATTTTTTTGGTGGATAAAATGAATTACATGCCAGTTGGTGCATACACCCAAAACTCTATAAGAGACTAATTCTTACTTATAAAAAGTTAAGTTAAAAGCGAATGAATGTTAAAAGGAAAGGAGTAATAATACTCACCAAAGCAATTGGAAAAAAAAAATGTTTACTTTAGTGCATCTCCTGCTACTTCATTACTGCTGACTTAACTTTCTCTTGAACAATTCCCTGTAAAAGTTATAACAAAGTCAAAAGAATTGGGATATAGACTTACTTAATAAAAAAAATAAAAATAAAATCTGATTCGACTTAAAAGTTTAATCAATTAAATAGAAAACTTGACTCAATTAAAAAAACCCATATATGTAATGCTAAAATCAGCGTTCATAGCCTTTGTCCAAAACCTTATGTAGTATGTGTTCCATATCCTTCACAAGGCCACGTAACCCCTATGATGAGACTAGCCAAGCTTCTTCATTCAAGAGGCTTTCATATCACCTTTGTCAAGACCGAATTCAACCACAAATGCTTGAAAAAAAATTTAAAAGTTTGAGCCGCCTGACCCCTTAAGGAGTTAATTTTGATCCATGACTACAACCGGGATTTGCACGTGATTTGGGGTCACCAATTTATGCCTATTAATATGGGACAAATAAAGGCTATATGTACATCTTACTTTTTAACACAAGTCTGCAGTAGCCATTGTCAGAAGCCTAGAATAGAATAAACAATGACTGTTGTTTTAGAATCATATATATATATATATATATATATATATATATATATATATATATATATATATATTACATGTATGTGGGCAAATGCAGGAGAAGTTATGATTACACTTGAGACATATTAAAGTAACGTGGGTCTTACCCTCTGATATTAGAAGAGAACAAAACTAGTTAAGTCTGGTACATGAATGTCAATGGCTTATTGCTGCGTTCCGCCGCTCCAAAAAAAGATTGATACTCAACTGAAAATTAGAGATTAAGGCGTCCCTTATTAAAATGTCTCTAATGAGCTGAAGATGAGGGATACTCATATATTATCACAGCCTCAATTTATGGGTCAAATATGAAACATAGTTAACTTTTTTATTACCGTTAATTACTAGTCGGTGTAATTTTATATATATATATATATATATATATATATATATATATATATATATTATGGAAACAAATATTCTATTTTAAAAAAAAAAAGATTTGATTTTGTTTCCAAATAAAAGATGATTTGATCTTATTTACAAAATAAAATAAGATTTAATTTATTTATTGAGGTAGCTTAATTTAAATTTTAATTGTCTCTTCATTCACATAGTTGGTGGACTTAAGTACTGAATAGTAATGGATTTGGGTTAGAGCACTGATATGTCTTCCATTTATAATCTGTTGGTCTAAAACTAGCATGTCTAAGGACTAGTACATAGAAAAAGAAAAAAAAGGAATAAGAACCAACATAGATTTTACCACATAACATGCCATTTTTTATGCCACGGATCAAACTGATTTTGCATTCACATTAGTCATGAAGCATTGCTTCATCATCTGCATTCTGTAATCAGGTAATCTAAACGAAATAGTAGTACTACTTTTATTTTGGTTTATTTAGCTTCTTCTTTATTCTCTGATTGGTTTATTCGAAAATATGGGAAATGTAAAAGAAATCTTGGGAATCATGTATCACCCAATTTAGTTATACTTTTTGTTACGGGTTTATATATATATATATATTAAGGAAACAAAGATTGAGCAGGATTTGAGGAAGATTTTCAAGATATCTTGGGAGAGCTTTCCTAGGTGTCCTCTCTCCAAGGATTTTTTGTTTTCATAACTTGCAAGATCGAGCTCCATGGATTTTTAAGAAATTTGAAGCAGGATTCACAAAGTTAAAGTATTTTGCACGATCGTCACTCCAAAGACATTACTCTCGCGCAAGGTGTTGGGAGATTGCATATTTAAAATTTGATGTTGAAAGTAAATATTCATGATTATATGTAAAGTCCTTAAAAGAATACATGTACAAGGACTTAGTGATAGATCAAACTTGTTAGGTTGATCTGGTCTTTAATGTTTATCATTCTGTAAATGAATGTATAGAAGAAAAGATCAAAATTGTTAGGTTGATCTATGTCTTGAAATGTAATAGATAGGATTCAAATGAATCGTAGCCTATCAAGCTGATTAAAAGATTGCAGAAGCCAAGGCATAAGTCGTAGAGCATCAAGGATCGTAGTGTTTCTGCTTTGAAGGGCCTCTTCGAAGTCGTAGATGAAAGTAGTATGCACACAAGCCAATCATGTTTGATGATAAAGCATATACTTTGTAACAATCTTATTCATTTATTAATAAAAAGTATTAATTTATTAAAGGCTTTTAATTATCTACATGATGTTGTTTTTATAATATGTGATAAACCCATAGTTTTAAGCAATGCTTTTAGAATAATGATGATGATCATTCTAATGAGATCTAAATTCTTAGAAAGCTTAAAACTAAAATAGTTCCCAATCATTGGATTACTAAATTGGGGATTAGTGAATCCGGATAGATTGGTACATACGTTGTTTGCTTTCATTGGATGAGGATGATTGATCTCATGATCATTTGTGTGGAGACACTAAAGCAAGTATGTAGGTGCTTATTAGAGAATAAGTTCCTTTGAACGTGGCTCGCTAAGGAATACCTAATGGAGTTTTACTTATTCGTCAATAGGAATTCTCTGTAGTGATAGTAGTACAAGTGATCCTTGGACTTGAGATCATCATAGTATCTTGTGTATGATGAGTTATACTTTGACTTATTCCTTAAGACCCTTAGGGTATATCAAAGGGTATGCTTGGGTATAATAAGTTGTACATGGAGATAATGTATGATCAATAAAGAATCTACCACTTCTATTAAAAGAAGAGAAATGTCTATGTGATTCGATAAACGACAACCCAAAGAGTCCTTGGCGGCGAGAATGAAATTAGAAAAGGAGTTTCTAATTTGCATTATTTGGAGTTGTGCATTTAAGGATCGAAATACATATAATTAAATAAAATAAGACTTGATAAAGAATTCCATGTCTTATATTTAATTGAGACATTGTATGGTGGAAGGATTGAATTGCACAGTAACTATTTACTCAAAGGTTCTTTAATGATTAATGTTGAAATCTATATTATCCTGAAAAGTCGTTGATCGCTAGGAGGCTTATCCCTATTATAGAATAAATATTATTTATTTAAATAAATTAATTGTTTAATTTATTTATTTAAATAAGATTAGAATTGTTCTAATTGATTTATTCACAACTAGGTTTAATATGGAGAACCTAAAGGGTAACACCATAAAAGGAAGAATAATTATTTAAGAAGTTAATGGCATAATCGTAATAATATGTTAAGTATATTTAATTTAATCTATGGTGATAGAATAAATTAAATAGCTTAATATTTATTATTTAATATTTTAGAAATATTAAATATAAATTAATAAGAGGAGTCTTATTAATATTATTACAATTATTATTATTTTAATTTCTAAAAGAGTTCAAGAATTAATTTAATATAAGTACTCTCATTTATTCCTAATAGGATTAGGAGGGAAAATTAGTTAAAGGAGTTTAATTAATTATCCCTAATAAGATTAGGGAGCTTAATTAATTAAAAGAATTTAATTAATTAAATAAAACTCAATTCCTTAATTGTTAAGGTGGGTGGCCCGCATCTATAAATAAGAGGAGTCTTATTATGGGTGTTGTGGTTGTTGACTTTTACAACATACGACATAATTCCAATTTGTTGGAGAGTACGCCCTTTTTCTATACAGATAGGTAAACTTGGGTTTGAGCCAATACCCCTTCTTCTTGAATTCTTATTATTCCTTGGTGGATCACCTCTAGAGGCCATACACTTGGGTGGCTTACATTGATCAAAGGAAGGAATCTACCCGGAGATTCAAGGAGATCGCGGAGAACTAGGAGGTGAACTCGCACGAGGAAGCTCGCTTTACAAGGGTATGATTTCATAATTTCTTATTCTTCGCTTTATTAATAATTGTGCATAAAGGGTGATCCAAGGTATATGGTTTGTATAAATTTTTTTAAACTCGATTTTTACACGCTCAGCACTTTTTATGCAATTTGATTCATGCATATGAATATTACAAACCTAATAAAGGGTGGCATCGTGAGCCAAACCTTTATGCGAATTATTAATTGTTTTAATTTGATATGTATATTGATATGTGTTTAGAATAATTTAATTGGGCATAATTCTATTGTATAAAATTTAAAAAAAAAAAAAAAAGGGAGGGTCGGATTTTTTTTTTTGGGTTGCTTGACATGATAGTTTGGCCGAGATCAAGGCATTGACCGACCACTTGGCATGGCATAACTATGGCACGTGGGTATAAGGATTTTTATTTTTCAAAAGGTTGATTCACACGTGGTATGTTACTTATATTTTATATATATATATATAATATATTATTGTATATATATATATATATATATATATATATATATATATTATATTTTAATAATAAACATATATACGGTTATTATATATATATAATAGTTATATATATATATATATATATATATATTATTCTTAATAATTTTAGAATTAAAATAAAGTTTATTTTAATTTTAAAATAAAAGTTCATTTTAATCTTAAAATAAAAAGTTTATTTTAATTTTAAAATTAAATTTCATGCTAACTAATTAGAGTTGGAATTGGATTCCATGATAACTAATTAGAGTTGAAATTGGATTGCCTAATTTCCTTAAATAAAGGAGTTTATTTAGATATGAAATATGATTTCATATTATTCAAAATAAAAGAGTTTATTTGTGAATAGGAAAGAGAATCCATGTTTCCTTAAATAAAGGAGTTTATTTAAATATGAAATAAGATTTCATATTATTCAAAATAAAGGAGTTTATTTGTGAATAGAAAAAGATAATCCGTGTTTCCTTTAATAATTTTTTTTTTATGGAATTGGATTCCATAATTAATTAAAATAAAGGAGTTTATTTTGATTAAAATAAAATAGTTTATTTTATTCAAAATTGGATAAATTAAAATAAAATAGTTTTATTTTGATTTAAATTTAGATTAAAATAAAGGAGTTTATTTTGATTCAAAAATAGATTTTATGCTAACTAATTTTGCCCATTAAATGATATCAATATATATATATTGAATGTTTATTATTCATAAGATGAATGTTATTTATTGATGCATATGGTGATGTGTATGATAATAAATGGGATTGATTATGGACTATTGAATTAAATGTGATTGGATTTTATTTTAGTTGGATGCATGAATGTATGGGTTTTATTAAATGGGGTCTGCGTACCTCGTCTTCTCTAATTTTTCTTAATTTTTTATTAAGTCCTAAGCGTTCAAAGATATTTGGAATATCGAACGTCGCCTTCTAGCATGATAAAATTAATAGAGTATTAAATATTTAATATGAGTTTGTTGTGTCACCACAAGGCAAGTATTAAGTATTTAAGATGTTAATTTATCACATTTGATGCTTATAAAGAAAATTGAACAATATTGTTTTGTTGTGTCACCACAAGGATGATATTTTTCTTTTTTGAATATATGGAGTGCTAGGTCGGACTTAACTTGGATAATTTTGATTCGGATGTGCCACCACTTGATCAAAATAATCTAAGAGGCAAAAGAAAAGGAGTTGCATAGTTGATGTAATTGACAAAAGTTGTCTACCTATTTATTTATATATAGTTTGTTGTGTCACCACAAGGCTATATACATTTGAAATGGGATCCTTATTCTCACTAGCAAATCTTTAATTAGATTTTGCCGAACTATATAAGTGAGGGTAATATAGTTTGAAGAAAATAGTGGGAGATACCAATTTAAAACAAGACCTAAATTATTTTGGTAATTAATAAAAGAATGTATGTTAAAATGTTGTTAATTACAAATTCATTTACAGAATTTTACAATGTCTAAATTACTTTCACTGCGAAACATATTAGATGTTATTTAACCAAACCGTATTAAACGGATTGGTTAAGGAAATTGAGAAAAGTTCTCACGGCTGAAAAGTTATCTTATGTCCTTAATATGCCTATCCTTGCAATGGTTGCAGACAATGCCTCTGAGGAAGATGTTGCTACTTTTAGAAAGTGGCAAAATGATGCACAATTGGCTCAATGCATCATGCTCGCATCCATGAGTAACGAGCTTGCCACAAGATGAAACTATGGATGCTCCTACTATATTCCCGCACATCAAGTAGTTGATGGTGAGGAAAGTGGGGACCGATAGATATCGAGATATCTAAGGAGCTCTTCCGATCTAGAATGACCAAGTGACACTACAAGATGTATAAAAGTCCTTAACATTATCAATTTGATTGATCAATTAGGACAACGAGTTTTGTCATGGATGGAGAGTTGAGCCAAGATTTGATCTTGCACTCACTCCGGACTCCTTTCACAATTGTTGTGAATTTTTCATATAAACAAGCTAGATATCGCCTTCGTTGATTTGCTTAACATGTTGAAAAATGATGAGAGTCACTTTCCAACCAAGAAAGACCATGTCTTCTTGGTAGGAGCCAAAGGATCTTCCGAAAAAGAAGAACGATTCAAAGAAGGTATATAGAAAGGCATAAACAAAGGATAATAAGAGCAAAACCGTCTGAGATAGTAAAGGAGTTTGCTTCCACCGCAATAAGCTCGACACCGGAAAGAAAGCTGCGAGAAACATCTTGCGAGAGGTTAACCAAAAAAGCTTAGTAAGTTTCGGTTACAAATACAAATTTGTTCATGATTTGAAATAAATTTTTCTTTAAGTCAATGTTCTACTTGGGTATTGGATACCGACTTTGGTTATCATAAATATAGATTTATGAAGGGACCAAGCAGAAGTAGAAAGTTAAACAAAGATAAGTAATCCTATGTGTGGAAAATGAAGCAAAGGTTGTTGCATTAGCCATAGAAACTTATAGTTTAGCAATGCCTACGGGCAAATCTATTAAGTCAATAAGTTGTTATTGTATTTCAATTCTTGTTAGAAACATTATTTCCATTTTATTGTTGGACAATAAAATTTTTGGTATTATAATTAAGAACAATTGTTGTTCTATTTATAATAAAAATGTTTCGTATAGAACTGAAAGATTACTTAATGGATTTTGTATACTTGACTTACGTGAAAAATTATTTTGTAAATTGAAAAAACTAGTATAAGAAAAGGAGATGATCATTCAAAGAGTTGAATGTGTGTATTTGCTGAAATACAAGTGTGAATTATTTGAAAGGTTCAAAGAATTCAAAAGTGAAACAAATTGGCAAAGTATTAAGATTCTTTGATTGGATCAAGGAAGGAATACTTGTGCAATAAGTTTCTAGATCATCTCAAATGGTTTTCTCATAATGGACACCTCTCGATACATAATAATTGATTGATGTATCTGAAAGGAAAAATCGTACCTTGTTGGACATGGTGCGGTCCAAAATGATTTTACCGACATTCCAGTATCCTTCTAGGGTCATGTCCTAGAAATGGCTGCATATCTAGGAAAATGGTAACCTCAAAATCAGGCCCCAAGACTCCATAAAAGTTATGGATAGGGAGGATTCCTAATCTTAAGTATGTTAAGATAAGGGGTTGTCCAACTTATGTGAAAAGGTTTCAAAGGATAAGCTTGGGACAAAATTTGACATGTACAGATTTGTGGGACATCCTAAAGTAAGTTTAGGGCATATGTTCTATAATTCTACTTAGCAAAAGGTGTTTGTTGTAAAACATGCTGCCTTCTAAGATAAAGGTGTTTATCATTGAAGGGGCTAGTGGGAGGATAATAGATCTTGAAGAGTTCAAGAACCACAAAACACTATAAGTCAAATAAGAGGAACCCATAGATAGAATTTATTGTACCACAACCGAATCGTAGATCTGGAATAGTACCGAAGATACCTGGGAGGTATGGATTCATTATGGATGATGATGATGAGGTACGCATCATAGAAGATGATGATCCAGAGTTACATACGGTGAAGTAAAAGTTCTAGTGTGTACAAAATGGTCAGTGGGAGCGTCGTGAAATTTCTAGTATTATATGTTGACATACTACGGATGAAGAATAACATACCAATGCTACAATCAGTAAAGATAAAGTTGTCTAAACATTCCTCCATGAATGATTTGGAAGAGTATCTTAATTGGGGATATAAATCTATATAGATAGATTTAAGAGGATGCTCGACTTAACCCAAGGAACGTATATTCATTTGATGCTAAAGTCGTTTAGCATGGCAAACTCCAAGAGATGTCTCATGACGATGAGCTAAGAGTGTATCTCTCTTAATAGTCCCCACAGACTCCTGAAAAGAGAGGTCGCATGAGTGACAATCATGTATGCAATGAAATGTACGAGACACGATGTTGATCGGTCATATTATGGAGAAGTTCACTATGAGTCGCTGAAAAACATCTTAAAGTGCTTAACCTTAAATTTACTAAGGATGTGATCATATTCATGGTGGGTCTTAATTAAAACTAGAGGGCTTAATGAGACTCAAGTTTTTCTGCATGATCAAGACGACAGAAAAATCCACTTTAAGGTAAAGGGTTACCTGAAGCAATTGGTGCGATGAATTGGAAAGGTTCCAAATAGCAAAGAGTCTTTGGTTTAGTGATAAAGACAAAGTATATAGCTATAAATGAAGTCGCAAGTTGATTGTTTGGATTAAAAGTTCATTACGTAACTAGGAATAGTTCCTAAGTCTCATCTTAGATCTAAACATGTGTTGTGGCACTTTCATTTGATTATTAGAATCATTGAAAGATGGGAAATCACTATAGAGATAGTGGACTCTCATGAACAATATTACATATCCATTAACTAAAGCTTATCCAACAGCAGGATAATCGTCACTTAGAGAAGAAGAGTATGAGATATCATGACGATTGGCTTTAGTGCAAGTGGGAGATTGAAAGTAGTTTGCACACAAGCCAATCATGTTTGATGATAAAGCATATACTTTGTAACAATCTTATTCATTTATTAATAAAAAGTATTAATTTATTAAAGGCTTTTAATTATCTACATGATGCTGTTTTTATAATATGTGATAAACCCATAGTTTTAAGCAATGCTTTTAGAATAATGATGATGATCATTCTAATGAGATCTAAATTCTTAGAAAGCATAAATCTAAAATAGTTCCCAATCATTGGATTACTAAATTGGGGATTAGTGAATCCGGATAGATTGGTACATACGTTGTTTGCTCATTGGATGAGGATGATTGATCTCATGATCATTTGTGTGGAGACACTAAAGCAAGTAGTATAGGTGCTTATTAGAGAATAAGTTCCTTTGAACGTGGCTCGCTAAGGAATACCTAATAGAGTTTTACTTGCTGTCAATAGGAATTCTATAGTGATAGTAGACAAGTGATCCTTGGACTTGAGATCATCATAGTATCTTGTGTATGATGAGTTATACTTTGACTTATTCCTTAAGACCCTTAGGGTATATCAAAGGGTATGCTTGGGTATAATAAGTTGTACATGGAGATAATGTATGATCAATAAAGAATCTACCACTTTATTAAAAGAAGAGAAATGTCCTATGTGATTCGATAAATGACAACCCAAAGAGTCCTTGGGTTATATGAGAATGAAATTAGAAAGGAGTTTCTAATTTGCATTATTTGAGTTGTGCATTTAAGGATCGAAATACATATAATTAAATAAAATAAGACTTGACAAGAATTCCATGCCTTATATTTAATTGGGACATGTATGGTGGAAGGATTGAATCATGCAGTAACTATTTACTCAAAGGTTCTTTAATGATTAATGTTGAAATCTATATTATCCGGAAAGTCGTTGATCGCTAGGAGGCTATATCCCTATTGTAGAATAAATATTATTTATTTAAATAAATTAATTATTTAATTTATTTATTTAAATAAGATTAGAATTGTTCTAATTGATTTATTCATAGGTTTAATATGGAGAACCTAAAGGGTCACACCATAAAAGGAAGAATAATTATTTAAGAAGTTAATGGCATAATCGTAATAATATGTTAAGTATATTTAATTTAATCTATGGTGATAGAATAAATTAAATAGCTTAATATTTATTATTTAATATTTTAGAAATATTAAATATAAATTAATAAGAGGAGTCTTATTAATATTATTATAATTATTATTATTTTAATTTCTAAAAGAGTTAAGGAATTAATTTAATATAAGTACTCTCATTTATTCCTAATAGGATTAGGAGGGAAAATTAGTTAAAGGAGTTTAATTAATTATCCCTAATAAGATTAGGGAGCTTAATTAATTAAAAGAATTTAAATAATTAAATAAAACCCAATTCCTTAATTGTTAAGGTGGGTGGCCCACATCTATAAATAAGAGGAGTCTTATTATGGGTGTTGTGGTTGTTGACTTTTACAACATACGACATAATTCCAATTTGTTGGAGAGTATGCCCTTTTTCTATACAGATAGGAAAACTAGGGTTTGAGCCAATACCCCTTCTTCTTGAATTCTTATTATTCCTTGGTGGATCACCTCTAGAGGCCATACACTTGGGTGGCTTACATTGATCAAAGGAAGGAATCTACCCGGAGATTCAAGGAGATCGCGGAGAACTAGGAGGTGAACTCGTACCTGAGGAAGCTCGTTTCTACAAGGGTATGATTTCATAATTTCTTATTCTTCGTTTAATTAATAATTGTACATAAAGGGTGATCCGGGTATATGGTTTGTATAAATTTTTTTTTAAACTCTGATTTTTACACGCTTCCGCACTTTTTATGCAATTTGATTGCGCACATGAATATTACAAACCTAACAGTAGAGTGGTCCAAACGCCTGTCGAGCCAACTTAGAAATCGTAGTGCGCTCTCGGAAGCGTAGAGTCTGCAAGTCAAGCAAGTGAAGATCGTACTGTACTAGTACTTAAGAGAAATCGTAGTGTTCTCATCTATCAGCACCAGATCAAGTACCAAGGTGGCAAGACACCTCAATCATGATCGTAGTGTATCATCTGTCTGCATCAGAAGCATCGAGCCTTATCCATTTATTTAATAATAAAAGTCAACAAATGTGGAATGGATTATAGACGTTGAGAGTATCAAGAATCCCAATGACACAACAGTCATCCTTAGTATGAACCAAAGAATCGTATTGAAGAAGCTAAGGAAAGTACTATGGGTCAGCAGAAAACACCTTTTCAGGTGTTAGGTGAGATAGCAGTCTGCTGTGTCAGTGGGCCAGTCTGATAATCAGAAGTTATGTAAAAAATCTCCATCAAAGCTTCTAATGCCAAATGCATTTAATGCTTAAATGGATGTCTTCAACGGATACATTTACATCAGCAGATGAAAGAATCAAGCAAGTACTGAACAAAAACGCTGAAGAACACTCAACGCTTAACTCTATGATCTGAAAAAAAAATCTTGCTCAGCTACTCAGTTCTTTCGAACTCAAGCTTAACAGCAACTGAGTAGCACCATACAAGAACTCAACTATCATCAAGTGAAGGAAGAAGTTCCAAGTCAGAAGGACTTTAAGAGTTCTAAGTGAACTGAGAAGCACCAAGTCTGCTGGACTTGAAAAGTTCAATTGTGAATTAAGAAGTTCCAAGACTGCTGGTCTTGAAGGAATCTGTGAGATTCAGAAGTTGTAAAGATATCCTTATTGGATTTCCTACTCAAGGAGTAGAAGAGTGGACTAGGAGCTTTGAATGCTCTAAACTACTTAAAATCTTTGTGTTCCCTATATTCTTATCATAACTGCTATAACTGCCATAACTGCTTTACTCCTATTAAGTCATTATATCCTGAAGGGAAAACAAACAAATCTTAATTCCGTTGTATTTAAGTCATTATCAAAACTAATAAGCATTTTGTTTAAAAGAAGTTTAAAAATATCTATTCAACCCCTCTTCTAGATAACTATTGTGCCTCTGAGAACTAACACAGGGGGCAAATGTGGGCTCAAGTGCAAATTATGGTTCTCTTGTCCTAATTAAATTAAATACACAAATTAGGGTTCGCATTATGATCAAATAAAAAGACAGAAGAGCTGGAAATAAAGAGGCAAGACCTGAGAGAATCTTCCACGTGTCCCGTGGTAGAAGACACATGGAGGTGACTCATTTTGGGAATTGATTGAGGGATTGGATTGGTGGCTAGAAGGGCAGGACGATCTGGGCATTACTCTGATGACTAAGGGTAAATTTGGAATTTCTCCGAGGTCATGTGCCTAGCACATGACCACTCTCCAGAAAACCCAATAAATACCCCTTCCACTCCATTGGGAAGGGACCTCAATTTTGGACTCTTGGACCTTTTAGAAGACTAGGAGACTTGGAGATTCTTTCTCAACCTGAAGCACTCAAGAAGGCTCTTTGAATCCTTGCTACCCTAACAAGGTTCTCGGATTCTTAGAGTTCTGCCACATGTCGTTGGAGTAATCGCTCACCTGTTCTTTTCCCCTCTTCAATCAACCAATCAATTCTGTATTCTTCGTGGATTTCTCTCCTCCTCAGCCAACACAAAACCCTAACCCTATCAAGGTACAATTTCCTTGCCCATACCAAACTTTATAAAAGCAAGTAGCCACTATTAGGCTTAGGATATTCTTGGACAGGTTCGAGCCTCGGTAAGTAGTGAGATAAGCAATAATAGCATCCCAAGAGAAGTGAATGGTAGCCCAATTCCCTAAGTTGACAGCACTTTGGATATCTAGATGACACATTATTAAGATAAAACCTAATTAGACTAGGGTACTACTAGGTTTTGTTACAAAACTACTATCGCCTAACATGTTCTCTTACATAAGCAATCGATATCTACAAAAGACATATCACACACTTATGGCACACGCTTGCACCACTAGCTCCCAAAATTTCTAACAAGATTAAAACCCTATACTAGGGTTTTAGAGTTAATTGGTGGTCCAACCTTTACATGATCATAATGGATGAAGCTCTTTAGGGGGCCAATTAGGGTCGTTCCTAACATTTTGGTGGCCCAAGGTAAAAATTGAAAACGAGACCCTTTTTGAAACATTTTTTTTTCACAAAAAATAAATAAATAAAAAGTACAAGTTGTAAAAAAAAGTGCCTTTTCGAATCTTAAAATAGAATAGTTCGACTACAACAAAATATATAAGAATACATTCATTGAAAAATACTTTTTCTAGAGGCAAAATCTTCAATCAAATGTTCAAATCAAGTTTGTCTAGCATATCCTTCTCGATGCATATGGTTGCGAACCCATTTAACCTTTCTTGTTGTGGGCAAGGTAATCATGCCTTGTTAGTTAGGGTTTCATGTTTGCTGAAGAAGAGAAATATCCACGAAGAGTACGGAATTGATTGATTGATTGATTGAAGAGGGGATAAGAACAGGTGAACAATTACTCCAATGGCGCGTGACAGAACTTATTGAATATGGAAACCTTGTTAGGGTAGCAAGGATTCAAGGAGCTTTCTTGAGTGTTTCGGGTTGAGAGAGAATGTCCAAGAACCCTTGTTAGGGTAGCAGGGATTCCAAGAGATTCAAGCTTCCAAGTCCAGTAAGAGGTCTCTGCTCCAAAGGTCTAAAGTTCAAAAAGAGTCCCCCCCTTCCTAAAATAGAAGGGGTATTTATAGAGTTTTCTGGAACTTTAAGTAGTCACATGTCAGGCACATATCTTCAGAGAAATTCCAGAAATACCCTTTAGTCATTAAAATAATGCCCATATCGTCCTGTCCTTCTAGCCACAAATCCAATCCCTCAATCAATTCCCTAAAATGAGCCGCCTCTACGAGCCTTCTACCTCGGGACACGTGGAGACTTCTCTTGGGCATAGTATATTTATTTCCATCTTTTTTTTTCTTCATTCAATTAGGACATGCGAACCCTAATTTGTACATTTACTGAGGTCGTGGAACCCTAATTGTGCATTTAATTTGATTAGGTCATGTGAACCCTAATTTGCACTTGGGCCCACATTTGCCCCCTACGCGAGAGTCGCGTTTCCAAAAAGACAATCGTGTAAGAATACTTCAACCTTTTGAACTATTTCTCAGGACTCCACTTTACAGGTCTTTGAAGATAAGGGTCTAAGAAGAGGGAACCTCTAGGGAGCCAAACCCTTAGGGTTATACCATAGGGAGGCAAAACCTAGCAGGGCTCTTTCTTAGACATCTTGGAAAATCTTTCCATAGTTTGCCCATTATTTGTTTCCTTATTTTTTTGGAAATTAAAACAAGGAAGATCATCAAATATTACAAATAAAATTCAATCCAATAAAATCTTTTTTTTTTTGGTAAACTAAATCTTTCCTTTTTATCAAATCAAATCTTAATTTTATTTTAGAAATAAAAATTAATTTTTTTTCTTTATTTGATTTTGAAGACAATATCCTTCCTTATTATTATTATTATTATTTTTAGAAGGAAAAATCAAATTTCAAAATTTCCCTTTATTGGGAGTAAAATCAAATCTTTTCTATATTTAGAAAATAATATCTTTATATATTTCTTTTTAGAAACAAAATCAAATATACTTATCTTTTTGGAAACCAGATTGAATCCCTTCCTTAATTGAAAAAGAGTGATTGCTTCTTTTTCCGTTACAAGTATACTTTGGGGGTATACATGTATTCATATATATGCATGTCCCAAGCCATTCACGCCTCCTTTCTTATCTGGCTTCATTTTGGATTTTCTCTCTCCCTACGAGCCAGGAAGATCATCAAAGGAGCAGCAATGAGACTTTCTTCAATCCGAACGAGAGGTAACAAAGAGGATTCCTCCCTATAGGGCTGAACCATAGGGGTTAAACCCTATAGGGTCGAACCCTATGGGGGGACCCAAACCCTTGGGGCTCCATTTTTTCTTCTCGTCTTCGCATTTCAATTTGCTTACTTGCATGTTTTCTTTCGGATTTGTCTTGAATTGTTTCCTCTATTTCTCTTTTCTATTTCAGGCAATTGTAGTCTTTCTTTGTTTCTGAGCCCCATCACCTTGATCATATCTTAGTTTTTTCCCTCTGAATTCATCAAAGAAAGGTTATAATTTTTGCGACGAAGAAGCATTCGTTCCAAGCAATTGATTTGTGGAGCAACAGGACCTCAAAGGAATAGAGGGAACAATCCCCTAGGTGCCCGAACCCTATGGGGGGCGAACCCTAGAAGGTTTTTTTTCCAGGTACTTCCAATCTTTCTTTTATCTTCCTAGCCCCATTACCTTGATTATATCTTGGTTTTTTCCCTCGGATAATAAAGAAAGATTTGGCTTTTTTTCGACGAAACACGAAGAAAAAGAAGAAAAATGCTCAGATGCACCCTGAAACCACCCTAGGAAATTTGGACCCCAGAGGTAGAACACTAGGGGGAAATCATGGATTAGATGGAAAAAATGAAGTTCGGGAGGAGTAGTTACTATTTTGATTATAACTTTTGATCCGTTTGGAGTTTTGGGACCCATAATAAATCAAAACGAAGCTAGCAATGAGCCCTACAAAAATCATGGCCTTTGGCCATGATATATACTGTTATAAGTCCAAAAAAGGCTCTGAAGGATGCTTTTGCGCTGTCCAAAGTTTTTTCAAAAATTTTTTCTTGCATGATGGTGATTCTTAACTTTTTCTGACATTGTTTTTTCTTCTTTTCAAGTGTTTTTAATCTTAAATCTCAAACTTTCTTCATTACCATGGTAACCACCTCAAGTTCAAATGCTTTCCTTGCCATCATTTCTTATGTTGAATTCTTCTTGCCTACAGGCCCTCTCTGTTGAACATGTTGTAGACCCGGGAACCACCAAGGAGGCCTCCTTCCTCAGTGATTGGGGAAGGGCTCCCCTCTTTGGGTTTTCTGACGTCTTTTGGGAGTAAGTTAGGACTTATGACCATACAACTTTTCCTATGCCAGAGAAGGAAGGCTTGTTTCTATATGCAGCGACTCGTGGAGGTTGGGATGACTTTCCCCATTCCGATCTCATTCCCCGTCTATGCATAGAGAAACAAGAGTACCCTTTCAGTCCCTTTCACTTCTTGTCTGATTCATCTAGCCACCTTTAGGAATGGCAGTATTGGATTGACGAGATACTTGGGAATGTTGATTATGTTGATATACTAAAGAAAGGCTGACATTCTTTTTTGCATCCAGCTATTCAGGGACACTCGTATCCAACAGGACCATGGTGCTCCTCTATATGCACATTCATCACTGCTTGGTGGGAATGCACCTCTACTCTGGAGGATGGCTATGTCATCTACCAGTAAGCGTTTGCCCCCTGCGCGTGAGTCGCGTCTTTGGTGAGATGATCGCGTAAAATATTTTAAGTGTTAAAGTCTACACTTCGCGGAGCTTGATGTTTTGCAAGCCTCAAAAACAAAAGTCCTAGGAGAGGGAACCTCTAGGGGAGCAAACCCTAAGAGGGAGAGCCCTAGAAGAGCTCTCCTGGGATATCTTGGAAAATCATTGATCTAATCCTTCTCACCCTATCTTGAAATTTCTTTTTTCTTTAGAATTAAGAAGTCATCGAGAAAACAAATGCTGATGAAGAGGATGATGATGTTCCCATTGGGCTCTTTGTGAGTATCGCAAATGGGGCAGCGACGACAGCTTCTATTACTTGTGAGATGTTCTGGCATATCACTATTTATATCGAGTCTTCTTCACCACATGATGATTGTGTCAGTTTTAATGCTAAGGATTCTTTGTCTGATGTAAGCTCGGATGGCCTACTGTGGGTGGTACAACACTCTCTTCACTCCTTTCTATAACTTCTCCACATGATAATTTTGAGTGTACCGATGAGACTCCTGCTTCTTTGAGGAGGAATCCTTCTGAGACTATTGTTGATGTTCATCCTCCCAAGGAGGATTCCGCCGAGTTGGTGATTGCTCAGGAGGGTATTGTGGATAGCACTTTGGGTGTGTTGAATGACCTTTCGTCTCCCGTGGCATCTCCTAACTCTCCTTGGATATGTCTCCCTTCCAAACTAGGTTGGATCTCTTTATTTCTAATCATCATGTTGTTGCACTTCGTGCTGAAGTCACTTCACGTCACCATGAGAATGACTTACTTTATGTAGAGCTTTAGGAGCTTCAAGATGCCATAGATAAATTGAAGACCAGGCTTTTAGGAAATTGAATCAGCTGCCCAAGACCTTGAAGGTCTGATAGCCTCAAATTCAAAGGCTCGGGCTACTGCCATTGTTGACTTGGAGGCTTTAGTTATTCCCCACTCTTCAGTTCGACATGTCATGGTCTTTAGATCATGAACTTTTGTAGTTCATTTACATATATTTCATATATTTCCTGTATCAAAAAATTCATTTACATATATTTCATTCATCAAATTGTAGTTTCTTTATCCTTATTGATTACCTTTAATTTGAATGATTCCTTAAAACTCAATATTTAACATTGGATCTTATGTTATTCAAATTAATACTCCAAGGCAACAATAGGCCTCATAAAACAACAAACATAAATTTTGTTAAAGAAAAAACATGTTTTTTTCTTTTCGATTTTATGCAAACCAACACTTGAATCTATACATATATTTTTTATCAAATATAAGTGAAAGTTTGATAATTTATTGATAATCAAGTGGCTTTTAACGAAAAGCATAACGTTTCAGATAATAAATCTTGTTTTTGATGGAGAAAGCATAACGTTCACTACTTTTAGAGATGAAGTGTAACTTTTTCGGGGTTGAGGGCTTATACTCAAGTGCCTCAATTACTTTTAAATTTGAAAGTATAACTTTTCGGGTCTGAGGACTTATAGTTAGGTGCCTGATTCACTTTTGATGATAAAGTGTAATACTCGGGTGCTTCGTCACTTGGGTCATCTAATTTCTTGGCAAGTGCGGTCTGCGAGGACTTAAAATCGAGTGTCTCGTCACTTTGGTCATCCAATTGGTTGGCAAGTGCGGTCTACGAGAACTTGACATCAAGTGCCTCATCACTTTGGTTATCCAATTTATTGGCAAGTGTATTTTTACGAGGACTTGGCCACATTTAGAGTGGACCACCATCTTGGGTGGATTTTTTTTAATTCGTCAATTCATGTGCCTCCTCCCTTGGTTATCCATTTACTAGGCAAGGGATACTCCTGAGGACTTAAACCACCATTTTTGGTGGACCACCATCTTGGATGGATTTTTGATTCGTCAATTCTTGTATCTATAGTTCAGAGTTCTTTCGATGGTAGAGCCAGTATTTGGATTGTCCATCATCTTGACTTCCGGGACTACACCATGGGTGATAGTGTTGCATGTTTCTTTCGAGGACTTGAATTCCTTCTAGCTTCATATGATAGCCTTCAAAATTGGAATTCTGGAATACTTGTCCCCATGCTTTCCTCTACTTCGCTCAAATTTCTCATTCTTCTCCCTCTTGCCCCCTTGTCGTTTTGACTGAGAATCTGCCAAAGTCACAGTTGTTGTCCTCTTGCCCTTCTATGTAACCATCGCATAGATGGTGGGCAATGTCATGATTCCTCTCAAGTCTTGTGCAAAAGATGAGAGGGTTGCAAATGAATCACAAGCCTTGGTGATGATGTGGGGATTGAAGGCGTCTAAATCACCATTGTTGCATATGCTGACCAAGTTCTATTCTTCAATTGTTTGGGCCTTGAACCTGTCCACATAATCCAACAGCTCCTCGTTTGGCTTCTGCTTGAATCGCATGAGCTCTACAATGGTTACCTGTTTCTACACATAGAAAATTTCTTAAAAAATTGTAATTTTAGATCATCCAAGTCATGGGTTGATCCCTTCTCCAAGTTATAGTACCAACTGAAGGCACTATCCATCAAAGTCTTGTTAAATTCCTTCATCAACAAATTGTGATTGTTCATTTCATCATATCCTAACCATGGGGACATCGACTCCATGAACCTGCTAATGTGTTCCCTGGTATTTCCTTTCTCCCCATTGTATTTTGGAAATTGCGGGGAATGCTCGATATACCTTATCGGGTAAGGTTGTCTCCAAATATGTGCCGGGTAAGGTGGGGTAAAGTATAACTCCGAAGGTCAGGATGGCTGCCTGCGAAGTTGATTGATCACATCGATCATATCATCTTTTATCACATATTGGCTCGTGGTATGGACTCTGTGTGGTGTTGTGATGTATTGCTACATTGGCCATATGTATGGTACAGAAATTAGCTGATGTACACTGGCATCATGTAAATTCTGTATCGGTTGTGCTTGTTGGCTAGTTCGTTGGACAAGATTTGGGATGGTTGGTAATTGCACTTATGAAAATGTGGTGATAGTAGTCGGAATGATGTTTGTTTGAGGATGGATGACTTCCTGTCTGGGTTGTGGCATGTCATCACTGTTCTGAGGTTCCAAGTGGATGATTGTAATGGACTGATTCTCTGTCAATGGAGGAGCAGTCTGATTCTCATTATTGTTGCTATCGTTGTTGTTGTCCTCTACTCTTGCTTGTTCTCCCTGCAATTGCCTAGGAACATGGCCTTGAAAGTGGGGATCTACATCAACTGTTGGCGGAAATTCCACATTTCCTCTTGCTTCCTCTGCATCTCCAGCATCATAGCCATCATCATCCCTTGTCCTTCCCGTGCTTCCTTTAACGCCTTGAGCATCTCCAGTTGCATAACATTTGCCTGCTCTCCACTTTCTTCCTCGCCTTGCCTTCCCGCGCCTGTTTGCCTGACATTCGTTGGTTGTTGATCAACTATGTATGGTGATGTTGAACTCCCTTCCGAGGCATCTTCAAGGATGGGTTGATCAAGATCTAGATTCACGCCTTGGAAAGCTTGATTTGCTTACCTTAGAACTGGATCCGGTGAAGTAATGCTCGTTATCGGTGAAACACTTCCGGTAGTTCTCCCACTTCGAGTTGTGGGCATACCCTTCACGAATTCTACTCCTCTCCAGTAGAGTCACCAAAGAAATGTGGGCAAGGAAATCGTGCCTTGCTAGTTAGGGTTTCGTGTTGGTTAGAGAGGAGAGAAATCCATGAAGAGTATGGAATTGATTGATTGATTAAAGAGGGGATAAGAACAGGTGAGCAATTACTCCAATGACGCGTGGCAGAACTCCTAAAATTCGGAAACCTTGTTAGGGTAGCAGAGATTCAAGGAGCCTTCTTGAGTGCTTCAGGTTGAGAGAAAATGTCCAAAAATTTCTTTCAGCAGATGTCACTATCATAGTAATTGTTAGTAATACCCTATAAGCAATTGAAACATTAAGAAAATAATCCAAAGCTATTACAAACTCCAAAAAATTTCAATGGCCAACTCTATACACACACACACACACATATATATATATACATTATATAAAAAAATGGGTCCTTAACACTAATATACAACAATTAGAAAGTAATTACAAAATAAAACACACACAAAATAATTACAAAAATAACAAAACACAATACTACGTTGCTAAAATCACGTATCATTAACTCCTACACGTCAGTTACCGACTTTCATATTTGTAACTAACCGCACCTAAATTCAAGCAACTGAAGAAACATGCAACTTTGATATCGGAATAACAGATCAATGACAAATCTATCGGAGAAGACAAAATCTTCTGTCGCGACACAACTCTGATATCAGAGAAGACGAAGCCTTCTGTCGCGACGCAACTCTGAGATCAGAGAAGACGAAACCTTTTTTCGCGATGTAACTCTAAGATCAAAAATAGCATACAAAATTGACAACACCTTCAAGTTCAGTAACCAAAAACTTACGTACTGCAGTGATTGTTGAATACAAGATCAACAGCAACTTCGATACAAATACTGAGGTATGTGAGTTTAAAATTTATATGCATATAGTTACCTATGGTTACTATGAATTACTATATTAGTTACCTTTCTTAAGTTTTTCACACTTAAAATGGTCACAAAGTAAGAATACTGAATGTTTTGATTGCAAAATGCATTTGAAAACATGTTTTATATTATGGTTACTAAGTATATATAAATTGGTTACTGACTAATGCTGTCTTGGTTACTGACTAATGCTATCTTGGTTACTGACTAATGATGTCTTGGTTACTTTGTAACATTATACTTTCTAATGTTGTCTTGGTTACTGTCTAATGCTGTCTTGGTTACTGCATAATACTGACTTGGTTATTGACTAATCTTTGATTTAGTTCTTGTGTAACATTATATTGATTCTTGACTAATCTTTGACTTAGTTCTTGTGTAACATTATAATGGTTCTTGACTAATCTTTGACTTAGTTCTTGTGTAAAATTATAATGGTTACTGCATAATATTACTGACTAATGCTGACTTGGTTATTGAAAAATGATGACTTGGTTACTGATTAATGCTGACTTGGTTATTGAAAAATGATGACTTGGTTGTAGTATACTGATTAATTGGTTACTGTATTATTGGTTGCTGAAGCATATTAATGTACACTTGTACTTATGTTTTTTATATTAATGGTTACTTGTTAGCTACATTGGTTACATTCTTACAAAAGTTAGCCTTTAGTTGGTAACAAACAAATTATACTGGTTGTTTTTTTACTATAAAAATGCAATGTAAAATGTGTTTATCTTGTGGTTACTAAATAAATATGTGTTGGTTACAGTCTACATTGGATTTGGTTACTGTATAATATTGTTATGATTACTGTACAATATTACGGTGTTTTTATATTGGTTTGTTTTATTATGATGGTTACTTATTGGCTACATTGGTTACCTTCATACAACTATTATAATTTAATTGGCAACAAATATCAATATACTGATTATTTCTATTGTAAGATGAATGTACAAATGTGTTTTATGTTCTGGTTACTAACATTATGTAGTTTGGTTACTGGCTAACATTGATTTGGTTACTTTACAATACTTATTCTGTTGTCAGACAACGGAGATGATTCTGATTGTACTTTATTTCAACGGTACATGGACTGATAGTAACAAATACACCAAATTTGAAGTTACCGGCATACTAGTTCCATCAACTTGTTCGTTCAGAGAAATGCAAAACATGATATGCAGTGCATTATGGCTAGACACAAACACAACAACATTGTCAATCAAATTTCAGATTAGAAGCGGCATTCCACCGATCAGTATATCAGATGAAGCAACCTTAAGATTCTTTATTGAAGTCAGTAGAAAATCTGATGAACAAGGTAAATTCCCACTGATTATAGAAACTGAACACAGAAGGGGACACACAACAATCTTGCATAACTTGACAAATGTAGAAGAAACTATAATTCACGATGTAACGCCAGTTAGATCAACACAAGGGAATTCAACACTAGTTTCACTAGCAACACAAGATTGCCAAATTGGAACGCAATATGCTGATCACCTTGCAATGGAAATTATTGAACAACAATGAGATAGACAACATGACAAATCATACACAGAAGAATGATATAATGATGTAATAACAGATCCGAATGAACGTGAAGTAAAATTATATCAAACCTACAAAGACAAAAAAATCCTATCACAAGCTATGAGGCTGCATTCAATCAGGAAAAACAGACAACACAAAGTTCAACGAACAGGTCATAGAGACTTTGTGCTAGTATGCGTAGATGATGAAAATTGCAGATGGAAGATGAGAGCATCAAGTTTTTGAAAAACCAGTATGTTCAAGGTGAGAGAATTCAATGACATCCACACGTGTTCAATCAACATATTACTAGGAGACCACGGACAGGCAAATAGTGAGTTAGTCAATGAATGCATAATGCACAAATTAACAAATTTAAAGAAAATATACATACAAACCGATATTGTGGAGGACATGATGACAGAATATAATGTGTCTATCTCTTACCAAAAAGCATGGAGATCGAAGGAGAAAGCGTTGGAAAAGGTAAGAGGAAATCCACACGACTACTCACTGATCCGATCATGGTTACACATGCTGAAGAAAACAAATCCAGGTAACAGTTAATTTTTTTTTATTAGTTTTTCATGATTAGTTGGTTACCCAAGTCAACTGATTTGGTTACCTTAATATGCAAGTTCAGTTACTAACTGTACTATACAATCAACCTAAGTTGAATAAATATTTTGTGTATCATAAATATATACACAAAAATTACACATTAATTATATCCTGTACACCAAAATGCACCGTATTGGAAAACATTAATATGTAATTAGTTGGACACCATTAACCAACTGAATGGTTACCAATTACTAGTGATTTGGATACTGTATGCTACTTGTAATTATAATGATAATGTTGATGTTTCATATCAGGTTCCGTCACAACCCTTGAGTTGGAAACAAATGGTCGTTTCAAGTATTTATTCTTTGCCATTGGAGCACCCATTCAAACATGGCACCATTGCTTTCCAATCATTATAATCGATGACACGTTCATACAATCAACTTACTGGGGGACACTACTGATAACAAGCACACAAGATGCAAATCAAAATATTGTTCCGATTGTTTTTGCAGTGGTTGACAGCGAAAATGAATTATCTTGGAGATGGTTTTTCGTAAATTTGAGAATTGCTTGTGGAGTTAGGGAAGGCCAATGCATTGTTACAGATAGACATGAAACCATTATACAAGGACTGAATTTTGTGTTTTCGGACATCATGCATAGTTCCTGCACATACCATGTACTGAAAAATATAAAAAACAGATTCAGAAAGAGAGGAGATGAACTTAAACAGGCTTACAACGGGGCTTGTAGAGCTTACACTATTGAATAATTCAACAAACACATGGCTGAACTTGATGCCATTGATCCTCGAATAAGGACATATTTGGAGGAAGAGGTCAAGTTGGAGAAGTGCACCAGGCTCCATGGGACTGTAAGCAGATACTCAACAATAACTTCAAACACCGCCGAATCTATTAGCAACGCAGTTAAGATGATCAGGTATCTTCCAGTTGCATCAATGATTGAATGCCTACGTTTTCTAGTTCAAAGATGGTATTTCACAAACAAACAAGCAGCCATATCAACATTCATAACACTTTCCACAACAGCTGAGGGAAGGTTGCAATCTAATATCATTAAATCAAAGAAACTTAAGGTAATTAATACAAATTTTAAATTATTGCATCATAAGTTGCATTTGCATTTTATGGAAACCTATTTGTTCACTATTGGTTACATGTATATGCTGGTAATTTTAACAACATTAAAAATAACTGCAATTATTTCGATGGAAACAATGCTAACTTGGTTACTGGTTAAAATTATAATCGTTACTGCATAATATTACTGACTAATGCTGACTTGTTTACTGACTAATGCTAACTTGGTTACTGTGTAATATTATATTGCTTACTAACTAATACTGAATTGCTTATTGCATAACATTATAATGGTTACTGAATAATGTTGATTTGGTTACTGTGTACCATTATACTGGATACTGACTAATGCTGACTTGGTTACTCTATAAAATTATAATGTTATTGTGTTTTATAATTGTTTCTTTTATTTTGGTGGTAACTTATTGACTACATTGGTTACCTTCATTCAACTGTTAATCTGATTGTATACATTGGGTGTTGTGTACTAGTTAATTGGTTACTGTATATTTGGTTGCTAAAGAATATTAATGTACACTTGTACTGATGTTTTTTATATTCATGATTACTTGTTAGCTACATTGGTTAAATTCTTACAACAGTTAGCCTTTAGTTTGTCACAAACCCAATATACTGGTTGTTTTTTACTATAACAATTCAATGGAGAATGTGTTTATCTTATGGTTACTAAAGAAACATGTGTTGATTCTTCGCTCTAAATTGGATTTAATTCTTTGTATAATGTTGTTATGATTCTTTGTGCATTATTAGGGTATTTTATATTAGTTTGTTTTATTATTATGGAAACTAATTGGCTACATTGGTTACCTTCACAGAACTGTTATAATTTAATTGCTAAGAAATAACATTAAACTGATTGTTTCCATTGTAAGATGAATGTACAAATGTGTTTTATGTTCTGGTTACTAACATTATGTAGTTTGGTTACTGGCTAACATTGATTTGTTTACTTTACTAGATTTATTCTGCTTTTAGACAATGAAAATTATTCCAATTGTACTTTATTCTAACGACACACTTAATTTGTGTTGTAGGTTGAAACATTAAACTTAGTGATTTTCACTATTTACGATGTCGCTAAACAATATATTGTGGACATCGAACAAAAGACATGCACATGCCGTAAATTTCAGTACCATGAGATGCCTTGTTCGCACGCTGCTGCTGTTATGAGCAAGCGAAATTTGAGCTATTATGATTTTTGCTCAAAAAATTACTTTAAAACAACTTTGGTCAACACATATTCAGCTTCCATCATGCCGTTAGATGACAAAGAAAATTGGGATGTACCAGAAGAAGTAAGAAACATATATGTAAAACTACCGAACACAAGAAGACTAGCGGGATGACCAAAAATAGGGAGGTACAAACACGGATCTGAAATCAAAATTCAAAACAAATGCAGTAGGTGCCAAGAAAAAGGATACAACAGAAAAACATGCAATAATCCACCGATTTTAAGACCAAAAAAAGGTTTGATATAGTGTAGTTACATTAAGAGTGTAAATACATGAATACATAATTGTTTACTATGAGAAACCATTAACCATATGGTTGGTAACATTTTTGATTGTGTACAGTAACCAAAATTGTTATTGATTAATATTTTGATTTCTGATTTCATTATGAGTTTCCAATATAAAGTAAACATATACATTGAACAATTGTTAACTATTCTAAAATATTTTTATGTAAATTTGTTTGCCACCTAAAATAAAATGGTTACCCATGCATTAATGTAAGACCCCAACTTTTATGAATAAAGAATAATTTTCTCGAAATATATTTTTGAATATTATGGTGTGGATTTGATATAATGTTATAGTTATGGGTAATATTTACAAATTTTGCAAAGTAAGCAAGTGGTTATATAATATTCGATTGGTCGGGGAATATTCGCTTTAACAGGAAATATTCGTATGACGACACAATCATTTGTGGACCCCACAACGAAAGTATTGTCGTAGTTAGAAAATGACATAATTATCTTTTTATAAAAATAACGGCGGAAGTTTTACCGTTAAAAAGCGTTGAACTACTATTAGTAGTAAAAGTACTGATATCTGGCGTGGTTGCGTAGTAGCAGCACGGTAGTAGTTATTGATGTTTATGTGAGAAGTCACTCGGTTTATACTCAATTATTACTACGATAATTGTGCATCATATCTCTCATATTATTGATTCGATTATTGTCACAGTATCATCTACATAATATGTTATATTATTAAATCAATAATTGAGACGACAAAGTTATTCATATTATTAAATTATAATATTTAGAATGTCTATAAGTTCTGTTAAGGAGAGGTTTGGTCATCTAATTGCGCGCCAATAAGGAAAAATCTTTATCGGAAAGCCCCCTCTTTACTGGGAACGACCTGGTTGTTAAATATTATGAGTTATATAATATTAATGATGAATAAGTTCGTGATTGATTAAAGATGAAATTGATAGTTCCATTGTGTTGGAATTATTAGTGTTAGTGGAAATTGACATTTATTTCGATATTAATTGATGTCTGGAAGTTATACTGACCAGTCGGGTAATTAACCAGATAAATAAGCAATTAATTGCTATTAATTCACATGATTAAACTATTTGTTCACATGTGTGTACTATTGATTCACATTATATACTATTAGGGGAGGTGGTGCAAGTTTGATAATACTTGCAGGACTAAATTAAAAATGAAAGAAAAGTGGAAGGTATTGTACTGTAATATTTCGAGCCCCAAAACGTGCAATTATCGAAACTATATTTTTCTATAAATAGAAGCTCATTCTTCCTTCATTTCTCACCAATTCACTAAAGCTATAGAGCAATTATTATATAGGCGAAATTATAGAAAGAAAGAAGAAGAGAAGTGCGCTACCTCTACTCCTCGATATCCGGTTTCTTTCTTAGGTAAGGGGTATTATTTCTTTCATATTCATGAAGAGAGCTTCATTATTCCATTCTTTATTATTATGTTAGAATAAAGCGCATGCATCATCTAAATACCGCATACATGGTGAAATTCTTGATTATTCCATTCTTTATTATTACGTTGGAATATCCTGCTCACTGACGCTAGACACTGGTTCCATTCTTTATTATTACATTGGAATAACACATGCATGCGGTCTATCACATGCATGGTGAATTCTTCTGTTATTCCATTCTTTATTATTCTGTTGGAATATCCTGTCTGTGCGGATTACACATGACCTAGTTCCATTCTTTATTATTCCATTGGAATAACCCGTCTATGTGGATTATTACATGCATGGTGAATGATCCTTCGTATTCATTCCTTATTAAATTATGGAAATGATGTGTCTACGTGGATTACCGCATGGCGGGTGAAAATCCATTTGCAGTTTCATATATTCTATGATACTCATTTGGTTAAAGTTTTGGCTTCTATACTCCATGAAATTAGTAGAATATCACGGATATTTGCGCTTCATCCAGAGTATCTTTTCATGGAAATATTCTTACGAGCATTCTTGAATTTTACTCCACAAAGCGATATCATGTTGACAATTTGGGCGTAATTGATTTCAAGATAAATTAACTTACAAATCTTTAAAATTTATTCTTGAACTTGTTTTATTGAATTATTATGTCATTGTCATCATCCTCATTCTTATATTGTGATGAAAGTCATCTTTGGCTTACGTGCGTAGATGGACTTGGTATGATTATGACCAAGATTATTAGGTATAATCATGACACGTAATGTTATAAATGATGTGGTAAAAGTCCTCGATAGCTTTGTAGTGCATTGATGGGACGTTTTTGGTATGATTATAACTAGGGATTATTCTAGGGTATAGTCATGACCATTGATGATTTAATGAATATCCTTGGCCCGTAGTAGTGCGAGGGATGACTCGATGATGTGGTTTATTTATTAAAATTTGAGTCTCGGTGATAAAAATTGATGAAAACATTTTAATCATAGAAGATAGTAGATATCATGCTCTACTTGACTCTTCTAATGGATTGCTTATTCCACTGTAGTTAAACTTGATGTCTATTGTATTTTATCAGTTTAACATTGTTGAAGACTAATGATAATTTATTCTGCATTATCTTAGTTATAATATTTCTTACTGAGCTAGTTGAGCTCACCCTTTGTTTCATTGTTCTCTTCAGGAAATGAGAACGTATCCGGGACTAGCCGGGGAACAGAGTGACGGTCCAGAAGATAGCATTAGTAGTCCTCACTGTTCTATTAAATAGTGTGACAATAAATTTAATGAAGACTCCATTGAGTGTGGATATTGTCTAGATGACAATATTCCTGTTTAAACTCTTAGTTATGTTTTGTCATATTTTGCACGACTATTGTATAATTAAGTTGTATTTGAATTTTGTACCATGTATTTGGCGACTCAAGATGGGTGATGTATACCTATTTTGAGGGCGTCACAGTTGATATCAAAGCTTAGGGATATGATCCCTGGCTGAGATGTGAGACAAGAACTAGGAGGGGAGAGACGGGGAATTCCTTCGCTAGTATGACCTACCTAAGTTTATTTGGTATTTAATTGGCCGGTCAGAGTATAGGAATAATATGTGATATGTTAATTAACCCTTGTTTTGTGGCAGTATTGGAAAATGGCATCTGAAAATGTTAAGATAAACAATGAAGCACATGAGACCGTTGAGTCACCACAGATTAATGCCCAGGATAATGTGCAACAGGAAGACAATAATCCTCATGTAAACAATAACACCGATGAAATGGTGAACGATGAGATGTTCAGAAGCTTTATGCAATTCATGCAACATCATGCGAAAGCGGCTCCTGTCCAAAATACAGGTGGAAACACTGACAACTCTCAGACGGTCACCGCTAAGCAGTTCAAGGAGCTGGGACCACCGGAGTTTTTTGGAGAGCCAAAACCACTTAAAGGCGAGGCGTGGATAAAACAGATCAACAAGATATTTGATGTCTTGGGATGCTCCGAGGAGAAAAAGGTTCCCTTTGCCACCTTCATGTTGCGAGCAGAGGCAGATTACTGGTGGGAATCTGTAAAGTGTACTCAATCTGCCACACTCAAAATATCTTAGGAGAAGTTCCAAGAGTTGTTCAATGACAAGTACTTTCCTGAAAGTATTCGTCACATGAAGGAGGTAGATTTCATCAAGCTTAAGCAAAACAATATGAACGTGGCACAGTACAAAGCTAAGTTTGCTGAGTTATCTCGGTTTGCGTCCCACTTGGTTGATAATGAGGAGAGAATGACGTAGATGTTTCTAAGAGGTTTGAAACCCGAGATACGTCAATACCTAATTTTTCACAAATTGTGTTTGTATTCAGATGTTGTGAATAGGGCTCAGTTATTGGAGCGCGATAATGAGTCAACCCAACCAAGAGAGAGCAACCACAAGTCGATAATACCGAGTGGTAGCATCATCAAGCGGTGACAACAAACATGGAGGAATCAACATACCGAAATGATAATCACTTGGTGGTAATCATGGTCGACAATAAGAGTGGACATTTCAAGAAGAGGAGATTCAACAAGGATGGAAAAAGCGTCGGCACTAGCACTTGTTGTTAAGGAAGGAGAGCGACCACCGGTCGTATGTTACAAATGTGGAGGAAGGACACATAAGTCCAAACCGCGCGATGCGGTCAAAGCATGTTATAATTGTAGAAAAGAAGGTCACCTAGGCGGATTTTTGTTTTGCACCAAAGACAAGTCCAAATTTGGGATGGAGGCATCAAAGGTGTCCCAGACAAGAAAAATCGATGAGTTCAAGGAGGCGTTTGTCGTAACCTCCCAAAAAGCGAGGAATCCGAACGAGGTGATCACGGTTAAGCTAATCATTAACTCTAGCGAAGTTTATACTTTATTTGATACCAGTTCTACCCATTCCTTTATTTCTCCTACTTGTGCTCAACGTTTAAATTTGACTCCAGAGAAATTAGACTTTAACTTATCTGTTGAAACTCCGTTGGGAGAAACCTTCATTACATCCATAGTTTATAAGTCTTGTTTGATTCAAATCGGTAACCGCACGTTACCTGTCGATCTTATTTCTTTGAAAATACTTGCATTTGATGTGATTTTAGGGGTTGATTGGTTAACTACTCATCATGCTAAAATCAATTGTTTTCGTAAGGTTGTTAGCTTTCATATTCCTAACCAACCTATTATGTGAATTCAAGCAACAAAAACCACTAAAATCAATCACTTTCATATCAAGTCATAAAGCTATTCGTTTATTAAAAAATGAATGTCAAGCTTTCTTAGCCCATGTCATGGATTTAAATAAAGATATGTCAGATTTGAATGATATTTCTATTGTTAATAAATTTCTTGACGTATTCCCTGAAGAACTTCCTAGCCTACCCCCAGAGCGTGAAATTGAATTTTGTATCGACCTTGAATCCGATACAAAATTCATTTCCAAAACCCCAAATCGAATGGCTCCTATTGAACTTCAGGAGTTAAAAACCCAACTACAGGAATTGTTAGACATCGGTTTCATTCGTCCTAGTACGTCTCCTTGTGGAGCTCCTGTTCTATTTGTAAAGAAGAAAGATGGAAGTATGCGACTTTGTATTGATTATCGAGAGTTGAAATATGTCACCATCAAAAATAGGTACCCGTTGCCTCGCATTGATGACTTGTTTGACCAGTTGCAAGGAGCCAAATTCTTTTCAAAGATTGATCTGAAAGTAATATGCACACAAGCTAATCATGTTTGATGATAAAGCATATACTTTGTAACAATCTTATTTATTTATTAATAAAAAGTATTAATTTATTAAAGGCTTTTAATTATCTACATGATACTATTTTATAATATGTGATAAACCCATAGTTTTAAGCAATGCTTTTAGAATAATGATGATGATCATTCTAATGAGATCTAAATTCTTAGAAAGCTTAAAACTAAAATAGTTCCCAATCATTGGATTACTAAATTGGGGATTAGTGAATCCGGGATAGATTGGTACATCGTTGCTTTCATTGGATGAGGATGATTGATCTCATGATCATTTGTGTGGAGACACTAAAGCAAGTATGTAGGTGCTTATTAGAGAATAAGTTCCTTTGAGCGTGGCTCGTTAAGGAATACCTAATGGAGTTTTACTTGCTTTTGTCGATAGGAATTCTGTAGTGATAGTAGTACAAGTGATCCTTGGACTTGAGATCATCATAGTATCTTGTGTATGATGAGTTATACTTTGACTTATTCCTTAAGACCCTTAGGGTATATCAAAGGTATGCTTGGGTATAATAAGTTGTACATGGAGATAATGTATGATCGATAAAGAATCTACCACTTCTAATAAAAAAGAGAAATGTCTATGTGATTCGATAAATGACAACCCAGTAGTCCCTTGAAAGCGAGAATGAAATTAGAAAGGAGTTTCTAATTTGCATTATTTGAGTTGTGCATTTAAGAGTCGAAATACATATAATTAAATAAAATAAGACTTGTGAAGTAATTCCATGTCTTATATTTAATTGGGACATTGTATGGTGGAAGAAGATTGAATTATCACGGTAACTATTTACTCAAAGGTTCTTTTATGATTAATGTTGAAATCTATATTATCCGGAAAGTCGTTGATCATTAAGGAGGCTTATCCTATTGTAGAATAAATATTATTTATTTAAATAAATTAATTGTTTAATTTATTTATTTAAATAAGATTAGAATTATTCTAATTGATTTATTCACAATAGGTTTAATATGGAGAACCTAAAGGGTCACACCATAAAAGGAAGAATAATTATTTAAGAAGTTAATGGCATAATCGTAATAATATGTTAAGTATATTTAATTTAATCTATGGTGATAGAATAAATTAAATAGCTTAATATTTATTATTTAATATTTTAGAAATATTAAATATAAATTAATAAGAGAGTCTTATTAATATTATTACAATTATTATTATTTTAATTTCTAAAAGAGTTTAGGAATTAATTTAATATAAGTACTCTCATTTATTCCTAATAGGATTAGGAGGAAAATTAATTAAAGGAGTTTAATTAATTATCCCTAATAAGATTAGGGAGCCCATTTAATTAAAAAGGGTTTAATTAAATAATACCTTATTTTAATAGGTTACTTGATATCTTTATAAGAGAGTCTTATATTAGATATCAAATGTACGTAATAATTCTAATTTGTTGGAGAGTACGCCTTTTCTATAGAGATAGAAAACTAGGGTTTGAGCCAATACCCTTCTTCTTGAAAATTTTTTTCCTTGGTGGATCACCTCAGAGGCCAAACACTTGGGTGGCTAACGTTGATCAAAGGAAGGAACCAAACCCGGTGGATTCAAGTTGAGCGAAAAGGATTGGAGGTGAACTTGTACATGAGGAAGCTCGATCTTCAAGGGTATGATTCTTGTCCTTCATATTTTCGTTTAATTAATAATTGTGCATAAAGGGTGATCCGGGTATATGGTTTGTAAAAAAATTTTAAACTCTGATTTTATCTCGCTTCCGCTAATTTTTGTAATTTGATTGCGCTCATGAATATTACAAACCTAACAGTGGCATCAGAGCCAAACTTTTATGCAAATTATTAATTGTTTTAATTTAATATCTATATTGATATGTGTTTAGAACAATTTAATTGGGCATAATTTTATTGTATAAAATTTTTTTTTAAAAAAAAAAAAAAAATCGGTACAGTTTTTTTTCTTCTCCGAATTTCATAATTCACGTTGCAAGGGAAATCACGTTGAAACACAAAAAAAAAAAAAAAAAATCTGGCAGCGTGGCAACCTTGTTAATAATTCACGGAAATCAAGGGGCAACCATGTTAATAGGATTTAAAATTAAGGGAACATTACAGGAACTTTGTTTCAATCATATTGAGTTAATCATTATGAAATTTATTAGTGGAATATTCAAGGGAGCTTGGATTCAAAATTAGTGGGCCACGTGAAACAAAAGCCTGGAATGCACGGAAATATTATATATATATAATATATTACGAATATATATATATATTCTTAATTATTATATAATTAAAATAAAAAGTTTATTTTAATTTTAAAATAAAAGGTTTATTTTAATATTAAAATATAAAGTTTTATTTTAATCTTAATAATTTTAAAATTAAAATAAAAAGTTTATTTTAATTTTAAAATTAAATTTCATCTTAACTAATTAGAGTTGGAATTGGATTACATGCTAACTAATTGGAATTGAAATTGGATTCTATTTTTTTCCTTAAATAAAGGAGTTTATTTAGATATGAAATAAGATTTCATATTATTCAAAATAAAAGAGTTTATTTGTGAATAGGAAAAAGAATCAGTCTTTCCTTAAATAAAGGAGTTTATTTAGATATGAAATATGATTTCATATTATTAAAAATAAAGGAGTTTATTTATGAATAGAAAAAGAGAATCCGTGTTTCCTTTAATAAAGGAGTTTTTTTTTTTTACTTGGAATTGGATTCCATAATTAATTAAAATAAAGGAGTTTATTTTGATTAAAATTTTGATTAAAATAAAATAGTTTATTTTATTCAAAATTGGATAAATTAAAATAAAATAGTTTTATTTTGATTTAAATTTGGATTAAAATAAAGGAGTTTATTTTGATTCAAAATAGATTTTATACTAACTAAATTTGCCCATTAAATGATATTAATATATATATTAAATGTTTATTATTCATAAGATGAATGTTATTTATTGATGCATATGGTGATGTGTATGATAATAAATGGGATTGATTATGGACTATTGACCCGATGTGATTGGATTTTATTTTAGTTGGATGCATGAATGTATGGGTTTTATTAAATGGGAATCTGCGTTACCTCGTCTTCTCTAATTTTTCTTAATGTAAATTATATCTCCTCCCATATACTTCCTTGATTTCTTTGATCAAGGTTTCTATTTATTTTAAATAGTTTTGTAATAGGAATAGTTAGAATTAATTTTGAAGAATTGAAGATCGAGGAGCAAGGAGCGCTTGAAGACCCGTTTGTAATGGAGCCAGGTTTAAATGTAATAGTTATATTTAAATATTATTTCTTGCACCCCTAGGGTTTGACCTTTTGGTTCACTTGGTGGCTCTAGTGAACAAACTAGAATAAAAGTCCATAATCAATTCGGGTAGAATATAGTATTCTATATATGCATGCTTATACTATATATATTATATATTATACAAACATGTTTCGCATGTTCATTAATATATGACGCGTATTTTTATATATATATATGCATGCGCTAAACAAGATGAGACAAATTAATAACAAACCCCTCAATTTTTTATTAAGTCCTAAAAGCGTTCAAAGATATTTGGAATATCGAGCGTAAGCCTTCTAGCATGATAAAATTAATAGAGTATTAAATATTTAATATGAGTTTGTTGTGTCACCACAAGGCAAGTATTAAGTATTTAAGATGTTAATTTATCACATTTGATGCTTATAAAGAAAATTGAACAATATTGTTTTGTTGTGTCACCACAAGGATGATATTTTCTTTTTTGAATATATGGAGTGCTAGGTCGGACTTAACTTGGATAATTTTGATTCGGATGTGCCACCACTTGATCAAAATAATCTAAGAGGCAAAAGAAAAGGAGTTGCATAGTTGATGTAATTGACAAAAGTTGTCTACCTATTTATTTATATATAGTTTGTTGTGTCACCACAAGGCTATATACATTTGAAATGGGATCCTTATTCTCACTAGCAAATCTTTAATTAGATATTCTTAGAACTATATATATTGAGGTAATATAGTTTGAAGAAAATAGTGGGAGATACCAATTTAAAACAAGACCTAATTTATTTTGGTAATTAATAAAAGAATGTATGTTAAAATGTTGTTAATTACAAATTCATTTGAGAATTTTACAATGTCTAAAATTACTATCGCTGCGAAGCATATTAGATTCTAAATTAACGGGCCAGAATTAAGCGGATTTGTTAAGGAATTTGAGAATAGTTCTCATAGCTGAAAACCTATCTTATGTCCTTAATACACCTATCCCTGCAATGGTTGCAGACAATGCCTCTGAAGAAGAGATTGCTACTTTTAGAAAGTGACAAGATGATGCATGATTAGCTCGATGCATCATGCTCGCATCTATGAGTAACGAGCTTGGTGTCGGCATGAAACTATGGATGCTTCTACTATATTCACGCACATCAAGTAGTTGATGGTGAGGAAAGTAGGGGTGATAGATATCGAGATATCTAAGGAGCTCTTTAGATCTAGAATGGGAGATGACACTACTGATGATGGATAAAAGTCCTTAACATTATCAATTTGATTGATCGATTAGGACAACGAGTTTTGTCATGGATGGAGAGTTGAGCCAAGATTTGATCTTGCACTCACTCCCGGACTCCTTTCACAATTGTTGTGAATTTTTCATATGAACAAGCTAGATATCGACCTCATTGATTCGCTTAACATGTTGAAAATGTTGAGAGTGACTTTCCAACCAAGAAAAAACAAAGTCTTCTTGGTAGGGGCCAAAGGATCTTACGAAAAGAAGAATGATTCAAAGAAGGTATATAGAAAGGCATAAACAAAGGATAATAAGAACAAAAGCGTCACGGATAGCAAAGGAGTTTGCTTCCCACCGCAATAAGCACGGACCTTTGGAAAGAAAGCTGAAGAAGTATCTTGCGAGAGGCTAACCAAAGAAGCTTAGTGAAGTTTAGGTTACAAATACAATTTTGTTCATAATTTAAAATAAATTTTTCTTTAAGTCGAGGTTCTACTTGGGTATTGGATCCGACTTTGGTTATCATAAATATAGATTTATGAAGGACCAAAGAAGTAGAAAGCTAAACAAATATAAGTAATCCTATATGCGGGAAATGTAGCAAGGTTGCCATATTAGCCATAGAAACTTATAGTTTAGCAATACTATGAGGCAAATCTATTAAGTCGATAAGTTGTTATTGTATTAGGTTCTTGTTAAAATATTATTTCCATTTTATTGTTGGACAATGAAATCTTTGGTATTATAATTAAGAACAATTGTTGTTCTATTTATAATAATAATGTTTTGTATAGAACTGGAATATTACTTAATAAATTTTGTATACTTGACTTACATGAAAATAATTTTGCATATTGAACAAATTAGTATAAGAAAAGGAGATGATCATTCAAAGAGTTGAATGTGTGTATTTCTTTGAAATACAAGTATGAATTATTTGAAAGGTTCAAAGAATTGAAGTGAAACAAATTGACAATGTATTAAGATTCTTTGATTAGATCGAGGAATAAATACTTGTGAAATAAGTTTCTAGATAATCTTAAATGGTTTTTTCATAATGGACGCCTCACGATACATAATAATTGATTGATGTATTTGAATGGAAAAATCGTACCTTGTTGGACATAGTGCGGTCCATAATGATTTTCCGACATTCCAAAGTATCCTACAGAGGTCATATCCTAGAAATGGCTGCATATCTCTGAAAAAGGTAACCTCAAAATCCGGCCCCCCAAGACTCCATAAAAGTTATGGATGGGGAGGATTCTAATCTTAAGTATGTTAAGATAAGGGTTGTCAACTTATGTGAAAAGGTTTGAAGGATAAGCTTGGGACAAGATTTGACATGTACAGATTTGTGGGACATCCTAAAGTAAGTTTAAGGTATATGTTCTATAATTCTACTTAGCAAAAGGTGTTTGTTACGAAACATGCTGCCTTCTAAGATAAATGTGTTTATCATTGAAGGGGCTAGTGGGAGGATAATAGATCTTGAAGAGTTCAAGAACCACAAAATACTATAAGTCAAATAAGAGGAACCTGTAGATAAACCTATTATACCACAACTGAATCGTAAATCTGGAATAGTACCGAAGATACTTGTGAGGTATGGATTCATCATAGATGATGATGATGAGGTACACATCATAGAAGATGATGATCCAGTTACATACGATGAGGTAAGTGTTGTAGACACTCAGAGAAATGGATTGAAGCAAGTTTCTCAAATATGGAACATTCGTTTTGATGAGGCAATCAAAAGAGTTTGATTTTATCAAAAATAAGAATGAACCTAGTGTGTACAAAAGAGTCAGTGGGAGCATCGTGACATTCCTAGTACTATATGTTGATATACTACGGATAAGGAATGACATACTAATGCTACAATCAGTAAAGATAAAGTTGTCTAAACATTTCTCCATGAATGATTTGGAAGAGTATCTTAATTGGGGATATAAATCTATATAGATAGATTTAAGAGGATGCTCGACTTAACCCAAGAAACGTATATTCATTTGATGCTAAAGTCATTTAGCATGGCAAACTCAAGAGATGTCTCATGTAGATGAGCTATGGAGTGTATCTCTCTTAATAGTCCCCGGACTCACGAAAAGAGAGGTCGCATGAGTGACTATCATGTATGCAATGAAATGTACGAGACACGATGTTGATCGGTCATATTGCGGAGAAGTTCACTATGAGTCGGTGAAAAACATCTTAAAGTGCTTAACCAAGCACTAAGGATGTGATCATATTCATGGTGGGTCTAAATTAAAACTAGAGGGCTTAACAGACTCAAGTTTTTCAGACAGACCAAGATGATCAGAAAAATCCACTTTAAGGTAAAGCGTTATCTTGAACAGTGGTGTAGTGAATTGGAAAGGTTCCAAATAGCAAAAGAGTTCTTTGATTTAGTGATAAAGACAAAGTATATAGCTATAAATGAAGGCTGCAAGTTGATTGTTTGGATTAAAAGTTCATTCTGAGAACTAGGAATAGTTCCTAAGTCTCATCTTGGATCTAAACATGTGTTGTGGCACTTTCATTTGATTATAAGAATCATTGAAAGATGGGAAATCACTATAGAGATGGTGGACTCTCAAGAACAACATTACATATCCATTAACTAAAGCTTATCCAATGGCGGGATAATCGTCACTTAGAGAAGAAGAGTATAAGATCTGATGGCGATTGGCTTTAGTGCAAGTGGGAGATTGAAAGTAATATGCACACAAGCCAATCATGTTTGATGATAAAGCATATACTTTGTAACAATCTTATTCATTTATTAATAAAAAGTATTAATTTATTAAAGGCTTTTAATTATCTACATGATCTTTGTTTTATAATATGTGATAAAACCTATAGTTTTAAGCAATGCTTTTAGAATAATGATGATGATCATTCTAATGAGATCTAAATTCTTAGAAAGCTTAAAACTAAAATAGTTCCCAATCATTGGATTACTAAATTGGGGATTAGTGAATCCGGATAGATTGGTACATCGTTGCTTGCTCATTGGATGAGGATGATTGATCTCATGATCATTTGTGTGGAGATACTAAAGCAAGTATGTAGGTGCTTATTAGAGAATAAGTTCCTTTGAGCGTGGCTCGCTAAGGAATACCTAATGGAGTTTTACTTGCTGTCGATAGAATTTCTGTAGTGATAGTAGTCAAGTGATCCTTGGACTTGAGATCATCATAGTATCTTGTGTATGATGAGTTATACTTTGACTTATTCCTTAAGACCCTTAGGGTATATCAAAGGGTATGCTTGGGTATAATAAGTTGTACATGGAGATAATGTATGATCGATAAAGAATCTATCACTTAATAATAAAGAGAAATGTCCTATGTGATTCGATAAATGACAACCCTTGATAGTCATTGGCCAAAAGGCGAGAATGAAATTAGAAAGGAGTTTCTAATTTGCATTATTTGGAGTTGTGCATTTAAGAGTGAAATACATATAATTAAATAAAATAAGACTTGTGATAATTCCATATCTTATATTTAATTGGGACGTTGTATGGTGGAAGGATTGAATTGTACGATAACTATTTACTCAAAGGTTCTTTTATGATTATTGTTGAAATCTATATTATACGGAAAGTCGTTGATCGCTAGGGGAGGCTTATCCTATTGTAGAATAAATATTATTTATTTAAATAAATTAATTGTTTAATTTATTTATTTAAATAAGATTAGAATTATTCTAATTGATTTATTCACAATAGGTTTAATATGGAGAACCTAAAGGGTCACGCCATAAAAGGAAGAATAATTATTTAAGAAGTTAATGGCATAATCGTAATAATATGTTAAGTATATTTAATTTAATCTATGGTGATAGAATAAATTAAATAGCTTAATATTTATTATTTAATATTTTAGAAATATTAAATATAAATTAATAAGAGAGTCTTATTAATATTATTACAATTATTATTATTTTAATTTCTAAAAGAGTTTAGGAATTAATTTAATATAAGTACTCTCATTTATTCCTAATAGGATTAGGATGGAAAATTAATTAAAGGAGTTTAATTAATTATCCCTAATAAGATTAGGGAGCCCATTTAATTAAAAGGGTTTAATTAAATAATACCTTATTTTAATAGGGTTACTTGATATCTTTATAAGAGGAGTCTTATATTAGATATCAAATGTACGTAATAATTCTAATTTATTGGAGAGTACGCCCTTTTTCTATAGAGATAGAAAACTAGGGTTTGAGCCAATACCCCTTCTTCTTGAAAATTCTTTTTCCTTGGTGGATCACCTCTAGAGGCCAAACACTTGGGTGGCTAACGTTGATCAAAGGAAGGAACCAAACCCGGTGGATTCAAGTTGAACGCGAAAAGGATTGGAGGTGAACTTGTACCTGAGGAAGCTCGATCTTCAAGGGTATGATTCTTGTCCTTCATATTTTTCGTTTAATTAATAATTGTGCATAAAGGGTTATCCGGGTATATGGTTTGTAAAAAATTTTTAAACTCTGATTTTATCTCGCTTCCGCTAATTTTTGTAATTTGATTGCGCTTATGAATATTACAAACCTAACATGATCTTCGTTCCGGATATCATCAGTTCAAGATTAAAACTGATGACATTCCAAAGACTGCTTTCAGAACTCGGTACGGGCATTATGAATTCCTAGTCATGTCTTTTGGATTGACTAATGCTCCTGCTTCCTTCATAGATATGATGAACCGAGTATTCAAGGAATATTTGGATCACTTTGTGGTCATCTTTATTGATGACATCCTCATATACTCCAAAACCCGCGAAGACCATGAGCAACACTTGAGGCTGATATTCCAAAAGCTTCGTGAAAACAAGCTTTATGCCAAGTTGAAGAAGTGCGAGTTCTGGCTTGAGGAAGTTTTATTCCATGGGCACGTGATATCAAATCATGGAATATCTGTTGACCTGGCAAAGATTGAAGCAATTCAAAGCTGGGAGCAACCTAAGTCGATGATAGAAATCACGTAGCTTTCTCGACTTAATTTGGTTATTATCGAGATTCGTAGAAGGGTTTTCTTGAATCGCTACTCCATTAACTTTCGATTGACTCGAAAAGATACAAAATTCGGTTGGAGGCGAGGAATGTGAAAAGAGTTTTCAAGAACTCAAGAGGAGACTCATTTAAGACTGTTCGACAATACCATCTTGCTCGGAGGATTTGTCATCTCTGGTGATGCTTGAGCAAAGGGTTAAGATGTGTTCTCATGCAACATGGAAAAGTCATAGCTTTATGCTTTCGATTAACTCAAAGAATGTGAGAGGAATTATCCTACTCACGATCTAGAGTTGGCAGCAGTCATTTTTGCGCTTAAGATTTGGAGGCATTACCTGTATGGAGAGAAGGTGGAGATCTATATGGATCATAAAAGACTCAAATATTTCTTCACTCAAAAGGAACTCAACATACGGCAACGACGATGGCTTGAGTTGTTGAAAGATTATGATCATACCATCCAATACCATCCTGAAATGAGTAGAAGATCATATGCGGGTACGAGTGCAATATTGTCAATGCAAAGTCCTATTTTGTATGACTTGGAAAGGATGGAAATAGAGTTAAAGACTCCAGGGACCCATGTGATGATGGCGAATATACGAGTGGAATCGACTTTAATTGATAAAGTTAAAGCTGCTCAAACTACAAACCTGGAGCTGATGCGTATGAAGAAGAAAGTGTAAGAAGGTGCTATTCCGGAAGCAAGAATCGATGAAAAAGGAATACTTTGAGTCAACTCCAGACTTTGTGTTCCTAACGATTTTGACTTGAAGTATAAAATCATGATGGAAGCGCACAATACACCGTTTGCAATCCATCTTGGGAGTACCAAAATGTATCGTGATCTTCGACATACATTTTGGTGGAGCAATATGAAGAGAGAGATAGTGGGGTTTATCTCAAGGTATCTAACTTGTCAACGAGTCAAGGCGGAGCATCAAGTGCCAAAAGGTCCATTGCAACCATTTAAAATTCCAGAATGGAAGTGGGAGCACATTACCATGGATTTCGTTACTGGTCTTCCCAAGGTTTCCCAAGGCATAGATGCGATTTGGGTCATTGTTGATAGATTGACCAAGTTTGCTCATTTCTTCTGCAAATCTGAAAAACTTATACACTTGAACGTCTTGCTAGTATGTACATAAACGAGATCGTAAGATTGCATGGTATGCCAGTATCCATAGTTTCTGATCGAGACCCAAGATTCACTTCATGATTTTGGGTTAGTTTGCAAAAAGCTATGGGCATGGATTTACGATTTAGTTTGGCATATCATCCTCAAACGTACGGGCAGTCGAAAAGGACTTTTCAAACTCTTGAAGATTTATTAAGACTCTGTGTCCTTGACTTCAAGATAAGTTGGGACAAGTTCTTACCATTGGTGGAGTTTTCCTACAACAATAGTTATCAAGCAAGTATTGGCATGGCTCCATTTGAGGCGTTGTATGGAAGAAAGTGTCGTTCTCCAGTATGATGGGATGAGGTGGGTGAAGCAACATTGATGGGACCAGATTTGGTATGTATGACTATGAAAAAGATTCAAACGATCTGATAACGTATAAAAACCTCACAAGATCGACAAAAGAGTTATGCTGATCTTCATCGAAAAGACGTGGAATTCAATATTGGAGATCATGTGTTGTTATGTGTTGCTCCATGGAAAGGAGTTACAAGATTTGGAAAGAGAGGAAAGCTCAATCCTCGATTCATTGGCCCATTTTTAATCCTCGATCGAGTAGGAACTCTGGCCTATAGACTCACCTAACTACCAAGTATGTCTCGTGTTCATAACGTTTTTCACATATCTATGTTGCTTAAATATGTGAAAGACCTGAACCATATTATTGAATTAGAATCAGACGAGATAGATGAAGATTTAATGTATGAAGAGTTACTTGCTAAAATCTTGGATAAGAAGGATCATATTCTACGCTTTAAAGTTATACCTCAAGTCAAAGTTTTGTGGAGAAACCACGATGTGGAGGAAATGACCTGGGAGTTAGAATCTGAGATGAAATCAAGGTATCCTCACCTCTTCGACATACCAGGTACGCACCCTAATTTTGAGGACAAAATTTCATAAGAAAGGAGGTTGTAAGACCCCAAGTTTTATGAATAAAGAATAATTTTCTCGAAATATATTTTTGAATATTATGGTGTGGATTTGATATAATGTTATAGTTGTGGGTAATATTTACAAATTTTGCAAAGTAAGCAAGTGGTTATATAATATTCAATTAGTCAGGGAATATTCATTTTAACAGGGAATATTCGTACGACGGCACAATCATTTGTGGACCCCACAACAGAAGTATTGTCGTAGTTAGAAAATGACATAATTATCTTTTTATAAAAATAACGGTAGAAGTTTTACCATTAAATTGTTGAACTACCCATTAGTAAAAAGTACGATGTCTGGCGTGGTTGCATAGTAGCACACGGTATTGGTTATTGATGCTTACGTGAGAAGTCACTCAGTTATACTCAATTATTACTCACAAATAATTCTTTGATCATATCTCTCATATTATTGATTCGATTATTGTCACAATATCATCTGCATAATATGTTATATTATTAAATCAATAATTGAGACGACAAAGTTATTCATATTATTAAATTGTAATATTTACAATGTCAGAAGTTACATCGATGAGAGGTTTGATCATCTAATTGCTTGATAAGGAAAAATCCTTATCGAAAAGCCCCTCTTTCCTGGGAACGACCTGGTTGATAAATATTATGAGTTATAATATTAATGATGAATAAGTTTGTGATTGATTAAAGATAAAATTGATAGTTCCATTGTGTTGGAATTATTAGTGTTAGTAGAAATCGACATTTATTTCGATATTATGTTTGGAAGTTATACTGACCAGTCGGGTAATTAACCGGATAAATGAGCAATTAATTGCTATTAATTCACATGATTATAACTATTTTTTCACATGTGTGTACTATTGATTCACATTATTTACTATTAGGGAGGTGGTGCAAGTTTGATAATACTTGCATGACTAAATTAAAATGAAAGAAAAGTTGAAGGTATCAGATTTGTAATATTTGAGCCCCAAAAGCGTGCAATTATCGAAACTATATTTTCCTATAAATAGAAGCTCATTCTTCCTTCATTTCTCACCAATTCACTAAAGCTATAGAAGCAATTATTATAGAGGCGAAATTATAGAGAGAAAGAAGAAGAAAGTCCGCTACCTCTCTACTCCAAGTATCCAGTTTCTTTTCTAAGGTAAAGGGTATTATTTCTTTCATATTCATGAAGAGAGCTTACATTATTCCATTCTTTATTATTATGTTGGAATAACTTTGTACATCTAATACCGCATACATGGTGAAATTCTTACATTATTCCATTCTTTATTATTACATTGGAATATATCACATGCTGCATGATTATGCTGAGACTGGTTCCATTCTTTATTATTCTATTGGAATAACACATGCATGCGTGATCTATCACATGCATGGTTAATTCTTACGTTATTCCATTCTTTATTATTACATTGGAATATCCATGCAATATGCGGATTATGCATGATTGGTTCCATTCTTTATTATTAGTTGGAATAATAACATCTATGTGGATTATCACATGCATGGTGAATGATCCTTCATATTCATTCCTTATTAAATTGTGAAAATGATGTGTATACGTGGATTACTGCATGGGAGTGAAAATCCATTTGCAGTTTCATATATTATATTATACTCATTTGGTTAAAGTTTTGGCTTCTATACTCCATGAAATTAGTAGAATATCCTGGATATTTGCACTTCATCCAGTATCTTTTCATGGAAATATTCTTACGAGCATTCTTGAATTTTACTCCATAAAGCGATATCATGTTGACAATTTGGACGTAATTGATTTCAAGATAAATTAACTTATAAATCTTTAAAATTTATTCTTGAACTTGTTTTATAGAATTATTATGTCATTGTCATCATCCTCATTCTTATATTGTGATGAAAGTCATCTTTGGCTTACGTGCATAGATGGACTTGGTATGATTATGACCAAGGATTATTCGGTATAATCATGACCTGTAATGTTATAAATGATATGGTAAAAGTCCTCAATAGCCTGTAGTGCATTGATGGACAGTTTTTGGTATGATTATGACCAGGGATTATTCGGTATAGTCATGACCATTGATGATTTAATGAATATCCTTGGCCCGTAGTGCAGGGATGACTCGATGATGTCGTTTATTTATTAAGCTGAGTCTCAACGATAAAAATTGATGAAAACATTTTAATCATAGAATATAGTAGATATCATGCTCTACTTGACTCTTCTAATAAATTGCTTATTCCGCTGCAGTTAAACTTGATGTCTATTGTATTTTATCAGTTTAACATTGTTGAAGACTAATGATAATTTATTCTGCATTATCTTAGTCATAATATTTCTTTCTAGGCTAGTTGAGCTCACCCTTTGTTTCATTGTTCTCTTCAGGAAATGAGAACGTAGTCGGGACTAGTTGGGGAACAGAGTGACGGTCCAGAAGATAGCATTAGTAGTCCTCACTATTCTGTTAAATAGTGTGACAATAAATGTAATGAAGACTCCATTGAGTGTGGATATTGTCTAGATGACAATATTCCTGTTTAAACTCTTAGTTATGTTTTGTCGTATTTTGCACGACTGTTGTATAATTAAGTTGTATTTGAATTTTGTACCATGTATTTGACGACTCAATATGGGTGATGTATACCAATTTTGGGGGCGTCACAATTAATTTTTAATTACTACCAGCTAGATAACTATGTAATTTAAAAGTATCCATCAGCTAGATAAATGGGAACCCACACATGTACACTATGCACTTGATAATTGTTCCAAATATAAGTTGTAAATTATTTGGTTACTAACATAAACTAAAATGGTTATCCTTATATGCAGGTTTGGATACCAACTGCACATCTCAAAAATATCTTTATTTTAATATGAGTTTATAAATGACCATCATATATATTAATGGGAACTCTTAATTAAAATTTCTTATTCCATCATGATGATAGACTATAAATATGACACATACATTTAACCCTTTATAACATTCGTGATACAAACTTATAACTGTTTGGTTACCAACAAAAACAAAAATTGTTAACATATATGTAGGTTTGGATACCAACCTAACATTTCAACTTAAATAGCTGATATATACTGATTTTAACAAATTTTATGTCAATTTGTTTACTTATAAGTAATAAAATGTTTACCTCTAAAATAAAAATAATGGTAACTAGAACAAAACAAGAATCCATCTTAGGCAAGCATGTATAATAAACAATTACATATTAACCAAAAAAAATTTAACTAAAATCCCTCATTGATTGCATAATAATAGTAGTCAAAAACCATTAAATAAATAGGCAAGGGTAAAACATGCAACACCACCCACCTTCAGTTTAATTTATGCTGGCTGTCTACAACATTCGTGGTCTAAATAAACAGCCTAAGCAGGCTTATGTCAAGCAAATTATTGCTGATAATAATGTATCCATCATTGGATTGATTGAAACTAGAGTTAAGCCATCTAACGCCAAGAAAATTTCCCGGAAGCTGTGTTCTAACTGGGAATGGGTTTTTAATTACGATTTTCATAACAATGGTAGAATTTGGGTAGGCTGGAATCCCAATCTCTGGAACTTGGATGTTTTATTTGTCTCTTCACATGCTATACATTGTAAGGTGCAATCTTTAGATTTTATTAGTACTTCTTTCTTTGTCTCCTTCATTTATGGGCTGAACTCTTATACTGAAAGGAGAGATTTATGGAATGAGTTGGGTGCTGTATTTCCCACTGGAAGTTGGTGCTTAATGGGTGATTTCAATACTATCAAAGATCTTTCTGAGACTAACCAACCAAATGATTCTTGGGACATTGGAAAAAATGATTTAAGAGACTGCACTTCTTCTATTGGCATTGATGATCTTAGGGGTATTGGCACAATATTTACTTGGTGGAACAACCAATTATCTCGCCCTGTACATAAAAAGCTTGATCGAGTTATGGGTAATTCAACTTGGTTCACCAACTTTGATCTCTCCCTTGCTATTTATGCTCATCGAGGCCTTTTTGATCACTCTCTTGTTCTTCTTAATACTGGCATCAAGTTCTCCAAACCCCGCAGGCAATTTCAATTCTTTAATCACATGGCTCTTTTGGAGGGTTTTATGGAGGCTGTGAGTTCAGCATGGAACACCCCCATACATGGGAACCCCTTCTATGTTTTCTCTAAAAAGTTGCGATGTACCAAACATGCTTTAATCTCTCTTAACCTCACCACTGGAAATCTCACTTCTTTGGTAAAACTAGCTAAAGATGAACTACATTCGGTACAATCTCTCCTCCATGACCATCCTTTGGACCCGGATAACTTAATTTTGGAGAAACTCTGCACCCAAAGGCTTTACCAGGCTATTGATAGAGAGGAAGTCCTAATGCAACAGAAATCAAGAGCCAACTGGTTGGCTTTAAGCGACCGGAACACTACATATTTTGCTAATATGATGAAGAGTAGATGGAACTCCAATAAAATATTTTCTATCCTCAATGATGATGGAGTTATGGTGCATGTCAAAGACAATGTTGAGGCTGTAGCTGTTGGCTATTTTAAAACCTTATTTAATGCCTCAGAAACACCTTATGCTGATTTTGACACCTTTGGTATCTCCCCTACGAATCTGGTGAGCCCCCTCCAAGCTTCGCAACTAATTGCTTCAGTTTTAGACTCAGAGGTCTTTAAGGTTCTAAACACCATGAAACGTAACAAGATTCCTGGACCGGATGGTTTTAATGTCAACTTCTTCCTTAACTACTGGGATATTGTTGGACCTAGTTTCCTAAAAGTTGTCCAATTCTTCTTCTCAACTAGCAGGCTCACCAAAGGTATTAACTCCACAGCTCTGGCCTTGGTCCCCAAATGCCTCAATCCTTCGTCTATGACTGACTTTAGGCTTATCTCCTGCTGCAACACTATCTACAAATGTATTGCAAAGATCCTCTCTAACAGACTTAAGGAAGTGCTGCCCCAGATTATTGACACAGCACAGTCAGCCTTTGTAAAAGGTAGGAATATCAGTGATAATATTCTAATTGCTTAAGAATTATTCTAAGGGTACTCCAGGAAGACAGGGCCTTCTAGATGTGCACTCACGATCGATCTTAGGAAAGCTTTTGATACGGTTCGCTGGGAGTTTCTTTATGATACCCTCAAAGCATTTCAGTTCCCTGCAATTTTCATAGGGTGGATCAAAGCTTGCATCACCTTAGCCATGTTCTCTATCAAATTGAATGGCACTCTTACAGGGTTTTTTAGTAGTTCTCGTGGGCTTCGCCAAGGAGACCCTCTTTCCCCTTTCCTGTTTGTCATTGTTATGGAGATTCTTTCCCTTCAACTTAACAAAGCTACCTCAACCACTGACTTCACTTATCATTGGAAGACCAAGACTTGCAAACTTACCCACCTCCTTTTTGCTGATGATATCATTATTTTCAGCCATGCAAGCTTACCCTCCATTACTATTGTCAATTCTTGCATCCTATCATTTTCTATGGTCTCTGGTCTTATTCCTAACTCCCACAAAATTCATTGTTACCTAGCCAACACTGATGCCCCCTCTACGAGTAACATCCTCTCCCTTCTTGGGTTTCAACTAGGTTCCTTACCTGCCAAATTTCTAGGAGTACCCTTATTATCCAAAAAACTCTCTTATACGAACTGCGTTCCTCTTATTCAACGGATTACAAACTTTGCCACCTCATGGACTTCCAAGGTCCTTGCCTTCTCTGGGAGAGTACAATTGATCCATTCCATTATTTTCTCTTTACAAGTCTATTGGTGCACTCATTTCATGATCCCAAAAGCAGTTCTAAGAGAAATCCAAGCATTACTCGGTAGATTCTTGTGGAAAGGGACAAACTTGAGTAAGTATGGTGCAAAAGTGACCTGGGCTAATATCACATTACCAAAGGATGAGGGAGGATTAGGACTTAAAAATCTGTTGGATTGGAATAAAGCTTTGCTATTGCAACATTTCCTCCACCTACTCAGCTGTCATTCCCACTCTCTTTGGGCAAACTGGATGAAAGCCACTTTCTTAAAATCTAAGACCATATGGCAAGTAACATTATCCCCTGACTGCTCTTGGATATGGAAGCAATTCCTCAAATTACGTCCTCTCTCCCTTCAACATCTTAAGTACAATGTGAGGGATGGCAATCACATAAGCTTATGGTATGATCCTTGGTTGAATGGGGCAGTTATCAAACCATCTCATACTTTCCTTTCCAATTTCGGTCTTCCATCACATGCCATGGTTAGTTATCTCCTCTCCGAAAATTCTTGGTCCCTCCCAATTAGCAACCACCATAAAGTCATCCTCTTTCGGCAGCAAGTCCGCTCCCTCCCCATTCCCCCTCCCGGGCCTGACCAAATTTTATGGGGTACATATGATCTTAAAACTGTCAAGGCTAAACAAATTTGGGAATCCATCCGAGCAAGATCTCCAAAGGTTCCTTGGAGCTCTATACTTTGGAATAATCTTCATGTTCCCCGCTATTCATTCATCCTCTGGCTTGGGCTCCTTCGGAAACTCTCCACTAATGACCGGACCAAACAGTACACTGGCAGAACTTGGAATTGTCCTCTTTGCAATCAACAGTTAGAAAATTTTAACCACTTGTTCTTCAAATGTGCTTACTCTTCAACCATTCTCTAATGTGCCATGCATTTAGGGAATTGGATCACTTTTCCATTCACATGGGATGCTATTATTGCTTACCTGATCACATACCAAGGCTCGCAACTGTCCAAGAAAATCCTAAGCCTAACAGTGGCTACTTGCTTCTATAAAGTTTGGGAGGCTCAAAACAAAAAGATTCACGGGACTTCCCTCATTCCCCCAGCAAACCTCGCGAAGGATGTCATTCATCTCATTAAATCAAGACTCTCTACTTGCAAGTCTTTTCTTAAGGCCACCAGCTGTCAATACTATTGTAACTGGCTATGAGGTGTAGGTAGTGAGGTGGGCGAGCTGTTGTGGGCGAGCATGAGCATGAAGTGGGCGAGCTGTTGTGGGCGAGCATGAGCATGAGGTGGGCTAGCATGAGCAGGTGTTGATATGTTTTGGGCCCATGAGGTTGGTATGTAGTGAGGTGGGCGAGCTTGAGGTTGGTAAGTAGTGAGGTGGTGTTCGGGTGAGCATGAAGCTGGTGTTCGGGCAAGCATGAGGCTGGTGTTCGGGCAAGCATAAGGCTGGACGAGGCCATGTTTTGGGCTGGTGTTCGGGCTTCAGGCGAGCATGAAGCTGGTGTTCGGGCCTAGGGCGAGGTGGTGGTCGCGCCTGAGTTTGGCATAATGACTCTTGGTGCTACTTGATGGCTTTTCAAGCTTTGCTCTCGGCTTTTCGACTCTCGTGTTCACTGCGCTTGACATTTGAAGTGAGTTTGGGTCAGCTGCTACTCGTCACATGCCAGCAGATGCTCTCTTTTGGCTTATTTGGCTCTCGTTTTTTTAAATGCGTGTTTTATTTTATAAATTTGTTATTCCGGTTGGTTTGGTAGTTGGTCTTTAGTTCCACTTTTGGGGGTTGTCCCATAAGGTACTTTCTAAAAGTTTCTGGGGTATGCCCCTTTGCGATTGTTCAATCTCCTTTTCTATTTTCTATATACAAACAAACTTAGCAAAAAAAAAAGTGATATTGTTTATTTAGGCAACCCATGTATACTCTCACATGTACATTTAACAATTGATATATGTCTTGATACAAGCTTGTAATTCTCTGGTTACTATCAAAATATTAGCTGGTTACCTTTTTATACATATTTGGTTACCAACTGTACATTTCAAAACAAATGTAGCAAACACAACTTAAAAGAAACAAATACCAACCAACAAACAATATTACTTTCATTACTGCTAAAATAATCAAATATGTAATCCCATCTACATAAGATCCAATAAACATCACAAAATCATAAACTATACAAAAATGTTGTGTATATCCCCAAAAAAACAAAATACAAAACATAATTCATAAAGACAAAACAACGAGATTCGAACTAATCAAAATCTGGAACAAATCTTCCGGGAAATTTTCTGTCAGTCTCATATCCCTCCAACTGTTTGTTCCTTGCATGCATATATAGGTTTGTGCATAACTTCTTCCGATACTGTACACTGGGGAATGGAATAGGAATTTCATCAAACTTCTTATAAATAACATGCTCAGCGAAACAAATCGTGAACATCCCGCAATCACTGCACAAACAGACAAAAGATAACAAAAATCAAAACTAAAATCAACCGATATATAATAATTAAAAAAATGTAAACAATGTAACCCTTACCCCTCGACTTGTTCAGGAACCGCCTCTGCAAATTCCAACTCAATTATATCATCTTCCTCCTTGTTGCGATACGGTTCACTGCTAAAGTCAATATCAGACCTATCCCTCCTAAAACCACTCTTGCGCAGTAAAGTGGGAAGAATGAATATGTATGGCTCACAAACATCCATAATTTTCGTTTGCATGGATTTCCTTTTTGGCTGCAGAGAATTGTAAACAGTTAGACGTCTACGATGCACATCAAATGTCAACAAAAACAAATGGTCTGGTGATGATATATGAATGGGGAACAACACGTAGTCAACATTTCTCCATGGTGTGTTGACATCCATAAACAGCCCATGGATGTATTCAGCAACATCACCCTCCCTAGACAGAACACTCTTATATGCATTTTTACTTGTATACTCCTTGAAAAGAGCGGTCATCTTGACATGAAACCAACGGTTCGTAGTCCCTAATGTAGAGATGATAAAAAGTTGATAGAGTTATAAATACAGGAATACATAGTGTTGAATTCGATCCAAAAATCGTTGTCCCACTATTGTTTGATGTGTTATGACAAAGTCATACAATGACGGCATCCTCAAACGGAATGTTAATACAGTACGACATCATGACGTCATTCTCAAAAATAATTTCAAAAATTTTAAATTGCCAACGGGGTTTGGCTACACCTAAATAATTCGATTCAATTGAATTATTGATATGAGTCTATGCTATTCGATTAAGCTAGACTAATGTTTATGAAAACTCTAAGTGTTCATTGAAAGAAATTTCCCGAACCAAATTGTTTTGGTGCGGAATCCTATAATAAGACTGAGGTGAACTATGTTGTTTGGATAAAATAATCCAATCAAATAGCATAAATATTCGCTGAGACATGATTAATAACGTTATGTACGTGACGAAGAGTCACGATAGGCTAATCACCTAAAGTACTAGCAACGGTAGTTTACCTTCTTCGTGATTGTAAACATACCAAGTAATATATTGTTTTGCGGTATGAATACCGTTAAAACTATGTGTTCATGGTCTATATGACCCCTCAGCATGATTTGAAAATTTTAACTCTTGTGAGTGGTGTATTGGGTAGCATGTGATGATGTGTGTTAATGGTGTAAGAAGTAAGGTGTAAGGTGAATTTTGGGGACGAAATTCTTAGAAGAAGGGATGAATGTGACAAATCAAAAATTTAGAATTTTTTAAAAAAATCTTAAATGAGGGATTTAAGGTTCAATATTAGAACCTAGAAAGGTCTGACAAGATTTTCAAAGGCCTTGATCTTGCTATATGTTAGTGTTTTGGCTATGTTGTTGTTTGATCCTTGTAGTCTGACATGAGGAGTTCATATTAAAACCTTTAGATCACCCAGATCTGTAGCAGGATCGTAGCAATTCAAGGTCAAACCACCATTGACCAACTGATCGGATGAAGATTTCTGGGAAACCCAGATCTTCAAGAACCGTGTCCTGACTCCTAGTTTGACCAGCTTTGATCTTGCACATGTGTTGTTTTTAGACTGATATAAGGTTGTATACTTGTACTCTGACATCAGGACTACGTGTAGGAACCATTAGATCTCACAAACTAGATGCAAACGACAAGGATTCAAAGTACCCCTCTTGAACTGTTCTTCATTTCTTGAAAACCCAGAAATGAAGAACAAC